>CM070593.1:60545987-60982131 GCA_036346395.1 Hsuehochloa calcarea | reverse complement strand
AGATTGACCTCCGCTCCATGGCCTTGGATGGCGTCGCGAGTCGTGCGACAAAGATCCTCAAAGATCATCTTGGCCGTATGTTGAGGCTCTTGGTACTCCATCTCTTACGTCGCCATCCTTGTCTTTCTTGGAGCTTGCTTCCTCTAATTCTTGTATTGAGGAGAGGGCCTTTACTGGCATAGTAATCCTCAACTTCTTTTGCGAGCACGATAGGTGCATAAATCATGCCACCTTGTTGATGAAGTGGGCACCACTTCTTACTTTTCTTGAAGCCATCAGTGGGACTTTTCGCCTTGTCTCATTGGTATAGTCTTTCTTAGCTTTGATAAACTTATGCAGGACCGCGAGGACTTCATTACCGTCCGTTTGCGGTGCTTCTTCTTCTTGAGAACTTTCTTGACTTCTTTTAGCTTCTCGGGCGAGGTCGAGTGTTTTTTGTATCTATGGCTTCACTCCATTCAAGCAGCTTCCTTTGGCGGTGCGTACTTATCGCCATGTCAAAAAGCTCGGCGGTTGTTAAGTGGAGGATTCATGGTAGTATCCTCCATAAATCACGATTCCTCAACCACCTTTGAAAGCTTGAATTACCAAAGACTCGCAACCTCTGGAATTGAGTTTCAAAGTTGACTAAACCTCTTGATGTCTTGACAAAGAGTTTCCTTTGGGTTTTGTCGAATCCGATGGAGGTCATCCTCCTTTCGAGCGATCGTCGTACCCTAAATATTTACGACCAAAAGATCGCGAGTTGTTCCTAAGTGTAAATTGACTTGGCCAAGGTGGTTGAGCAACCACGGCCAAGGCGGACCCTACTGATCTGTAGGTAAGTAATTAGCCATTACATTTTCATCACCACCGCAGACTCGATGGCGGTGGTGTAAATCTGAGAAATTCAATGGGTTTTGGGACCCATTGAACCTATCCATGTTGGTAGGTCGAAACCTATTAGGCCAGCATGCGGCTTGAAGCCTGCGAGCTCGACGGCCGTGGTGACTCATGGTGCCTCCTTTGAAAAGGTGCGGATTGTGATCGATCGGAACCGGTTTCTCAAGTTAAGCGGGCTCCATTCCTCCGATCGATCATGGGTGTCGAGATGGCGCCCTTGATCACTGCTCGGCCTAGACGATGTCGCAGATCATCGCGGCCAAGCGAATAGTCCTCTCGACGAGGGGAAGGCGTGGTGGTATGAAACAACCTCCTTCCTTAATGACTCATTGGTCGAAATCGTCGAGGAGGTCTCGATGCTTGATCGATTCCCAACATACCTATCTTGCCCTCAGAGGGAGGAATGTTGGGGCGAAGTCATAATCGACTTTGGGTAAATCTGTGTTCGATGCGCTTTAAATGCGTTGCAGTTTGTTGAAGAATTTCAGATACCTGTTCTGTAACATCCCAAAGTTCTGTTACCAATTTAAAAATAAATAAAGTTATTATTTTATTTGATTTTCTGACTGTCGAAGATTTTCTCGATTTTCTGTAACCTAAAAAGAGTTTTCGCTGTTAAAAGGAAAAAAAAATTTATTATTTAATTTCTTGGTTTTAAAGTCAAAAAGAAAATTTATTGAGTTTTATTAAATTTCTGGGATTTTATTGGATTTAAATTGAAAAATAAGGTTTTAATTAATTTCTGGAATTTTCTGGTATTTAAAAAGGCTTTTCCTATTTTCTAGAAAATAAAATCAAAAATAAAGCCAACTTTAAGTTGGAATTATTTTATTAAGTTCAAAATAATTATAGGAATTTTTATAAATTTTTCTATATTTTTTCGTCTCTTTTTACTATTTTCTAAAGTGTGTACAATTTGAGGTTAAACCTAATTTCGAAATAAAAAAAAATCAGGAAAAAAAATTCCCATCGGGTCACCCATCCCAGGACTGCTACAGGCTGAGCACGCTTAACAATCCAAGCAAACCAGATGCACTACCAAGTGGCCTTGTGCACTATATTGATTAGGGTTCCTTTCTCTCTCTTTTATCCCCTCTTTCCTTCTTTCTTCTTCTCCAAACCGAAGCGTTTTCTTCCTCCTGTGCTTGTCCAGAACATCAACCGACGCCATGAATGCCCATTAGAGCTCCTCAAATCCATTGAATTCCTTCATCATTTTTCACAAAATTGCGGGCATTCAACTCCCGCGTCATAACACCTCCATTCGGTAGTTACCCGCCATCGCACTAAATCAGGAGCAGCCATGCCACCGAAAGACACCCATCCCTTGATCTCCTCCTTGGTCCACCTCCGCCCCTATAAAGGGAGCACCTTGTGCCCCTCATCTCCCTCATCCATCCTCTGAAGTCTCCCTCTTCTCTCGCTTTCTCCCCTCATGATCGAAGTTTTTAGCGCAGTCAAACTCAGTTCATCGGCCGATTAAATGCGCCTCTGATGCATCCCGCCACCATCTCCACCACCTAACCCGCCTCCACGGCGTTCTCGTGGTGCTCACCTCGCCTTGGCGGAACATCGCCGGAACATCCCGCCCACGTATGGCGAACGCGCCGATGTAAAGTCGCCTCGCGCCTGCGGTCATCCATCGCATTCCACCACAACCAAGGTGAGCACCGTCATCCCCATCCTATTCTCCATCCCTTGGTACCCTTGCTGGCCGCCACTTCGCGCCGTTAATCGAGCCACCAATTCAGTAGTAGCTCTGCCATGTGTGTTCTGCGTTGGCTGAAGTCTTCTCAGTTTCATTGCTTCATATAGGTAGGCTTAGTCTATTTGTCACACAAGTGCGCTTGCTCAGTTGGCTAGCCGAGGCCACCTTGTGGTTCAGTCCTGCAGGTCTCAGGTTCGAATCTGGCAGCCACCTTTTCTTTATTTCTTTTTAGTTTTCATTTCTTTCCTATATATTATGACGGTAGGGCCCATGTGCCATACTCTCATTTATATTCCAACTAAATATCATTCTCTCACTAGCACGTGGGCCATTGATGTCATACACATATACACATTCATTTGGTCTTCACTGCAAACAATCGAATCAACCATTTTGATGAACAATACAATTTTCGAATTCATTATTTCATATGAAAATCAAACTTAGGAAATTCGTTCTCTCTAAATGAACTCCGATTTCATCGATTCAAATCCTATATTAATATAAAGTCAATATCTTACTTCGAGTATTTATTTCTTAATTTTTGGTTGTTATTTGGATTTCATTTGAATGCTATTTGAATTTGGATCGTTCTGGCGTATAGATTTAAACGACTTGGACATCGGATTTCGGCCCGTTTGAGAAAATCATTTAACCAAGCAAGGCAAGTTATACCTTTGATCATATTTGACCCCATTATTTCAAATTATTTAAATTACATTTTAAATTATTATTGCATGCTATTTCTATTCAAGTAATTTAAATACATGTTTTTAAATTATAGTTATTCCCATTGCCATTGTATAGCCAACTTTGCTATTGAATGAAACATACCTTGACACATTAGATAAAAATCGGTTTATGCGATAGTATGAACGAGAACATTTTAGAAAAAAATTATGCTTAGACATGCTTAGACCAAAATGTTCGATTCAGAATTTGGCCCAAATGATCAACAATTGTTTAAAGCCTATGACATTGGTTTGTCATGGAAGGTTTACAAATGACTTTGAAAAGCAAAAATGAAAAGTTGGTTTGTACTTGGGTGAAATGGATGCTTGGTGGAGTGCGAGGTTTATGCAGGGCTCAATCCGGGTAGGTTTGAGGCCGAGGTTATTTTGAAATCGCCCAAGTCGATTAAGGACCGGTCTTGAGCCGCATCTTGCAAAGCTCCACAGTACTACCACAAATGCGGAATGGGACGGGCTAAATTTGAATAATTTGCAACGTTCCATTGTTAGTTGTGCCATTTTGGTGTGTGGGTGTCGGTTAGGCAGTATTCCACTTGGTGCGAGAGGGGTTTCGTGGTGGTTAACCCAATGGAAGTGAAACCTTAGCGGCGCAAGAGGGGCTTCTAGCGGATGGTTAACCCAAAGGAAGTGAAACCTTAGCGGGCATGACTACTTTGGAATGACGCATTGTAAAGGTCTCGTGATAATCACTTAGTCGCACACCTACGGAGTGTGTCGAGACGGACATTAAAGTTGATTATCTCTTGTGGGTAAAGTTGTACCACCTCTGCGAGTGTAAAACTATTGAATAGCCGTGTCCACGGTCATGGACATCTTGAGCAAAGCCACTCAAAGTTAGACTTTGATTTTGTTTTTAAAATGATTTGTACAAATGATTTGAGGATGGTTAATCCTTGTGGTAAAATTGGCGGTTAGCCATGTGATAGGAGGTATCCATCACCATGTTTCATATGGAGGTTATCCTACTATAAAACTTGAGAATTTATAAAATGAATTTTATTTATAGAATAAGCGCTTTGGAACTTAGTAACAAATATTTAAAGAAAATATTGCTTTATGCAAATTCAACCAATAAGCCTTCCTTTGATATATCCATACATGCATTAACTCTGTTGTTAGGTGTAACTTGCGAAACACGTAGTTGTGCTCACCCTTGCTTCATGCAAATAAATTTGAGAGGAGAAGGACTTGGATCTCGGCGACTAGGCCGCTACCCGATCGATTGCTGTGGCGAATCAAGCTGGACTCCACTACTTCTACCGTCTTCATTGTGTTTTGTTTAATGTTGGCTTGTAAGCTTTTCTTGTAATCAACTCGATATTTATTAATAAAGTTGTGCGATTTATGGATGTTACCATATCGATTCTTGTGTGAACTAGCTACGATCATGGGACTAGTTGAGAAATGCAGAGGATTACGGGGTGTTACTCCGGTCAAACGAGAAATAGTATCGAGCCATATCATTGTAGAGTCGTGACCTAGATTAGAATGGTCGTTAGTTCAAATACTTCAAAACTTATTTTATATAACAAGAAAAATGAATTGTTCTCTCCTCATCTTGGTCATCTATCTATCTTTAGTTCCTTCATGATATTCTTTCTTACCTAACTCTCTCATCACCATTTTGTAATGTTAAATGGATCCTCTTGCCCTTAAAAATTTCTATAGATGGTCAGCACGATTATTAACCCTTACGTTCAAGACCACAAGACCTGGAACTATCAAGAAAACATCGTAAGATCGTCAAGTCATTCAAGGACAACATGCAAGATTCTAGAAGATCGCAATGTGAGCCAAGCCATATAGTTTAAGTTTGCCAAGTCTCATTCTGTGTATTGAGTCATTTCCCTAGTTTATGAGTATCAATCGAGTAGAACGTTGTATTGTTTCTTAACTTGTATCGTATGTTTTCTTTTGGTACGTCGTACATAGATCTTTTGATCTTGTGTATAACGTTTGCTTTACATGGGTAGTCTTCTCATCTCGTAGATTTCTTTCTCATCCTTTGCTACAGTCTCTTCTCTAACAATCCATTGGACTTCCAACCTATCGATGCGCTTGGAACTTAAAAGGCAGTCGATACTTCAAAACTTTGAACAACTCAAGACCCTAACCAATTTGAAGGCGGACTCTGCATCTCGATTTCTTTATTCTATATCCATATTTTTTTTTTTAGCTTCTCCAGATCTCGGGGCGAGATTCCTTTAAGGGGGTAGTTTGTAACATCCCAAAGTTACATTACCAATTTAAAAATAAATAAAGTTATTATTTTATTTGATTTTACATTGTCGAAGATTTTCTCGATTTTCCGTAACCTAAAAAGAGTTTTCGCTGTTAAAAGGAAAAAAAAATTTATTATTTAATTTCTTGGTTTTAAAGTCAAAAAGAAAATTTATTGAGTTTTATTAAATTTCTGGGATTTTATTGGATTTAAATTGAAAAATAAGGTTTTAATTAATTTCTGGAATTTTCTGGTATTTAAAAAGGCTTTTCCTATTTTCTAGAAAATAAAATCAAAAATAAAAGCCAACTTTAAGTTGGAATTATTTTTATTAAGTTCAAAATAATTATAGGAATTTTTATAAATTTTTCTATATTTTTTCGTCTCTTTTTACTATTTTCTAAAGTGTGTACAATTTGAGGTTAAACCTAATTTCGAAATAAAAAAAAATCAGGAAAAAAAAATTCCCATCGGGTCACCCATCCCAGGACTGCTACGGGCTGAGCACGCTTAACAATCCAAGCAAACCGAATGCACTACCAAGTGGCCTTGTGCACTATATTGATTAGGGGTTCCTTTCTCTCTCTTTTATCCCCTCTTTCCTTCTTTCTTCTTCTCCAAACCGAAACGTTTTCTTCCTCCTGTGCTTGTCCAGAACATCAACCGACGCCATGAATGCCCATTAGAGCTCCTCAAATCCATTGAATTCCTTCATCATTTTTCACAAAATTGCGGGCATTCAACTCCCGCGTCATAACACCTCCATTCCGGCCGTTACCCCTCATCCGCGCACTAAATCACCGGGCAGCCATGCCACCCGAAAGACACCCATCCCTTGATCTCCTCCTTCGGTCCACCTCCGCCCCTATAAAGGGAGCACCTTGTGCCCCTCATCTCCCTCATCCATCCTCTGAAGTTTCCCCTCCTCTCTCGCTTTCTCCCCTCCGCAATCGAAGTTTTTCCGACGCCGTCCAAACTCCGTTCATCGGCCGATTGCGTCGCCTACAGTGCATCCCCGCCACCATCTCCACCACCCCTAACCGCCTCACGACGTTCTACGTGGTGCTCACCTCGCCTTCGCCGGAGCATCGCCGGAACATCCGCACCACGTATGGCGAACGCACCGATGTCGTCGCCCTCGCCGCCGGTCATCCGTGCGCATTCCACCACAACCAAGGTGAGCACCGTCATCCCCATCCTATTCTCCATCCCTTGGTACCCTTGCCGGCCGCCACTTCGCCGCCGTTCGTCGAGCCACCAATTCCAGCCGTAGCTCTGCCATCTGTGTTCTGCGTTGGCTGAAGTCTTCTCGGTTTCATTGCTTCATATAGGTAGGCTTAGTCTATTTGTCACACAAGTGCGCTTGCTCAGTTGGCTAGCCGAGGCCACCTTGTGGTTCGGTCCTGCAGGTCTCGGGTTCGAATCTGGCAGCCACCTTTTCTTTATTTCTTTTTAGTTTTCATTTCTTTCCTATATATTATGACAGCCGGGCCCATGTGCCATACTCTCATTTATATTCCAACTAAATATCATTCTCTCACTAGCACGTGGGCCATTGATGTCATACACATATACACATTCATTTGGTCTTCACTGCAAACAATCGAATCAACCATTTTCAGTGAACAATACAATTTTCGGAATTCATTATTTCATGTGAAAATCAAACTTCCGGAAATTCGTTCTCTCTCGTACGAACTCCGATTTCATCGATTCAAATCCCTATATTAATATAAAGTCAATATCTTACTTCCAGTATTTATTTCTTAATTTTTGGTTGTTATTTGGATTTCATTTGAATGCTATTTGAATTTGGATCGTTCTGGCGTATAGATTTGACGACTTGGACATCCGGATTTGACGCCGTTTGAAAAATCATTTAACCAAGCAAGGCAAGTTATACCTTTGATCATATTTGACCCCATTATTTCAAATTATTTAAATTCATTTTAAATTATTATTGCATGCTATTTCTATTCAAGTAATTTAAATACATGTTTTTAAATTATAGTTATTCCCATTGCCATTGTATAGCCAACTTTGCTATTGAATGAAACATACCTTGACACATTAGATAAAAATCGGTTTATCGCGATAGTATGAACGAACATTTTAGAAAAAATTATGCTTAGACATGCTTAGACCAAAATGTTGATTCAGGAATTTGGCCCAAATGATCAACAATTGTTTAAAAGCCTATGACATTGGTTTGTCATGGAAGGTTTTACAAATGACTTTGAAAAGCAAAAATGAAAAGTTGGTTTGTACTTGGGTGAAATGGATGCTTGGTGGGTGCGAGTTTATGCAGGGCTCAATCAGGGTAGGTTTGAGGCCGGGGTTATTTTGAAAGTCGCCCAAGTCGATTAAGGACGGTCTTGAGCCGCATCTTGCAAAGCTCCACCGTACTACCACAAGTGCGGAATGGGACGAGCTAAGGTGAATAATTTGCAACGTTCCATTGTTAGTTGTGCCATTTTGGTGTGTGGGTGTCGGTTAGGCAGATATTCCCACTTGGTGCAAGAGGGGTTTCGTGGGTGGTTAACCCAATGGAAGTGAAACCTTAGCGGCGCAGAGAGGGCTTCTAGCGGATGGTTAACCCAAAGGAAGTGAAACCTTAGCGGGCATGACTACTTTGGAATGACGCATTGTAAAGGTCTCGTGATAATCACTTAGTCGCACACCTACGGAGTGTGTGAGACGGACATTAAAGTTGATTATCTCTTGTGGGTAAGTTGTACCACCTCTGCGAGTGTAAAACTATTCGAATAGCGTGTCCACGGTCATGGACATCTTGAGCAAAGCCACTCAAAGTTAGACTTTGATTTTGTTTTTAAAATGATTTGTACAAATGATTTGAGGATGGTTAATCCTTGTGGTAAAATTAGGCGGTTAGCCATGTGATAGGAGGTATCCATCACCATGTTTCATATGGAGGTTATCCTACTATAAAACTTGAGAATTTATAAAATGAATTTTATTTATAGAATAAGCCTTTGGAACTTAGTAACAAATATTTAAAGAAAATATTGCTTTATGCAAATTCAACCAATAAGCCTTCCTTTGATATATCCATACATGCATTAACTCTGTTATTGGGTGTAACTTGCGAAAGCAGTAGTTGTGCTCACCCTTGCTTCATGCAAATAAATTTGAGAGGAGAAGGACTTGGATCTCGACGACTAGGCGCTACATCGATTGCACGTGGCGAATCAAGCTGGACTCCACTACTTCTTCGTCTTCATTGTGTTTTGTTTAATGTTGGCTTGTAAGCTTTTCTTGTAATCAACTCTGATATTTATTAATAAAGTTGTGCGATTTATGGATGTTACCATATCGGTTCTTGTGTGAACTAGCTACGATCATGGGACTAGTTGAAAATGCCTGAGAGGATTACAGGGTGTTACTCCGGTCCGACATGTTCCATCAAATGCACAAAGCACGGAGCTCCTACTAGAGCAGGGTCAGTATTATTTAGAATGTCCTGAATACGTTGTAGGTTTTGTACCGTTACCGAAGGTCTCGGACGATTCATCGAGCTTGTTGGCTGTGGATATCGTGAGGATATGTACACGATCTTAGAATGATGAGTCAATTGGGAATGGCTTTGTTGGTTTGCAAAATCTCACGTTTTTGGTTTTGCTTGATTCATCGGACCACAGGGCGGTCGGCCGGTGCAAGGGCGGTCGGACCGCCCGTAGAAGAGGTCCGACCGGCCGTGGTGGCCGGTCCGACCGGTAGTGCCTAAAAGTGGTTTTTGGAGCTGATCCAAAAATAGGTTGTGTAGGCAAGTGAGGGGAGTCTCCTGGATGTGGTCACATCATTTTTTGAGCTCCCTGTCAAAAGTTCTATTGAGTTGAAAATTCGAGAAGGTTTCGGATTTTCATGATGGAATTTTGGCTAAGTCTTTTCGGGCGGTCCGACCACCGTTGTGGAATCGGTCCGACCGGCCTGAAATCGGTCGGACCGACCGTGTGGGGCGGTCAGACCGCCGATCACTTGAAGGTGAGCCTTCTTGGCATTGTTGTGATTTGAATGTGTTTATTGTGTGAACTTCAATACTTTATTGTTGCATATTGCATTGTGGAACTAACGTGGGTCAAGTTGTGAAGAACTTGTTCCCGGAGACGATTTGTTTGTCTATTGCTGTGCATGTGGCTTGCAGGTCAACGACGTCAACGGTAAGGAGGATCGGGACTACGCTTGGAAGGCGAGGTCGAGCGATCATGGATCTGGGTGAGGTCGTGTGACTCAAGCATGGTGCGAATGGGCAAGATGGATCGAGCGGGTAGTTGAGTGCAATTTGGTTGGATCGAGCGGTCGCGAAAGTCGGTGCAAGTCTCTGGGAGTTTCCGATGGGATTCGGACGGGAGAGTCTTGCCGACAGGATGAGAGCCGCTGATCAACCTACACGTGGTGAAGCAGGCGATTGCTTCAACAGATTTGAGTGAGTGGGTCCCATGTGTGAAATCCTAGCTCTCCTATAAATAGAAAAGGGGGAGATGTAAAACCCCTTGAAGCATTCATTTGGAGTCCTCCACCTTTTTCTTGGGTTTGGAGAGGAGAGGAGGAGCTAGGGTTTGGAAAGATTGTGTGTGCTCCTTGTGTGAGCTCTTGTCCTCCTTGTTGGAGTGGCTTTGTAAGCATCTTGTGAGATCAATCAATCTTGTGATGCTTGCTTGAGAGATCAATTGTCTCCTTTGTGTTCTTCTCTCTTTTGATGAATTTGGTGCTTCCTCGATTCAAGTGTTTAAGCTTGGTTTCTTGACCTATTTTGTCTTCCTTTGATGTGTGGGAATACTCCTAGAATCGTCTAGATCATCAACCCCCACAAGCAAGTCTTGAATCAAAAAATTTCGTATTTCTAGGGTTTGTGCACTTCTTTGGTAAAACCTTGAGAGATCGATACTATGAAGTGGATCTGAAGGATCGTCGCTAGAAATAGGTCTCTAATATCCTTAGAGAGGTGTGCTTCAAATTTTGTCAAGTTTCATTGGTTGAATCAAAAGTTGGACCAAATTTTGTTTTAGATTTGGGCTTGGCATTTCGGTTCTGGACTAAATCGGTCGGACCGATTTTTATCTGTGATCGAGACCTTGACATCGAACCACCCGTTGACAAATGGTCGAGCGATTCAAATCGGTCAGACCGCCCTTTGAC
Source organism: Hsuehochloa calcarea (assembly GCA_036346395.1). NCBI lineage: Eukaryota > Viridiplantae > Streptophyta > Magnoliopsida > Poales > Poaceae > Hsuehochloa > Hsuehochloa calcarea. The sequence goes on along the minus strand of CM070593.1, from coordinate 60,971,411 downwards.
TGCCGGTCAGACCGCCCGTGTCCAAAACAGCTCAGTGAATTTAATTCTCCACATTTGTGTCTTGTGGTTAAGGGGGTTATCGAATTCAGCACAAGGCTTCCTCTGTGCGCTTACTGATCTTCTTAGCTTTCATAGCTAGAGGAGTAAAGTTCGTGTTGAATTTGATTAAGGCGAGAAAATTGAGAAAGCGTCTATTCACCCCCCCTAGTCGCCTTTACCGGTCCAACAAATGGTATCAGAGCCGGTTAGCTCTTCTCATAGATCTTAACCGGTCTTTGGAGCCATGGCGACTGACAGGTATTCAATCAGGCCACATGTTTTAGATGGAGTTAATTTTGCATATTGGAAGGCCCGAATGCAGGCCTACATCGAGGCTCAAGGGCATGCAATTTGGCTTAAGGTGAAAAACCCTTATGTCGTGCCAGCCGATGACAATTTGATCACTCCAGATGTGGAGGACAACAGCAGGGCTCGGAATTTTTTGATCCAAGGCCTTAGTCGATCGGAGTTTGAGCGTGTCGCTCATTTGCGGTCTGCTCATGAGATCTGGCGAACTCTTTGTGATTATCACGAGAGGTCCACTGCGATCAAGGAAGTGAGACAGAACCAGCTGAAGAAAATTTACTCCAAGATCGAGCAAAGACCTGGTGAGTCTTTAGATGAGCTGTGGGGGAGATTTTCTAAAATTCTTCATGATCTCCGCGCTGTTCATCTTGTCTTCACTGAGTCTGAAAATGCACGCTAACTTTTGGGTGCTCTGGATGTGAAGGTCTGGGGGATGGATATCACTGCCAACAATGACAACACTGTCATGAGTGAGCTTACCATGGATAAGCTTTACTCGAGGTTGAAGACGCACGAGATTGATTTTATCTCGCGTCTCCCCACGACAGAGCCGATAGCTTTAGTGGTCGACCAATCTAAGGGTAGATATTCTGATTCTTTTGATGTTAGCTCATCTGGTTTTCTTTATGCCTTTGCATTCTTTGAGCGATGAGCAACTTGAGAGACTACCTGAAGATGATTTAGCCCTCCTATCCACAAAATTCACGAGAGCTTACAACAATGTGAGGAGTAGGAGGAGAGGTGGACCTATCACATGTTTCGAGTGTGGTGAGCTAAACCACATTCGCTCTAGGTGCCCCAAGCTGAAGGGCAAAGAGGAGAAGGAGTCTCAAAGACATCCTCAAGCGACGGATGCTAAATCCAAGATGACAAACTATCGTAAGTTTGTCAGCCGGGTCCTTGAAGCTCTAGAGGATGTAAGCATGAGCGATGTGGACTCGGAGGTGGAGGACGACAAGAGTGACTCCCGTGGCAAGAAGAAGGCTCGTGATTTCACGGGCATGTGTTTCATGGCTAAGAACAGCCACGACAGCGACTCCTCCAACAGGGAGGATCCTTTTAGTGACCCCGATGAGGTATGCCCTTCACTTCCTGACATGAAAAGGGCTTTGGTGCTTGCTGAACAAAAACTGCATAAGCAAGCTAAATTGATTAAGAAACAGGATACTATGATTGATAATTTGAACCTAGAAGTTGTTAGGCTCAAATCCATTAATCCTGATGATTTCTGTGATTCATGCTCTAGCTTGCTTAATGAATTGTTAAGCTTAAATAATGCTCATTCCTCTGTTGAAAATCAATTGAAAAATGCTCATGTTGAACTAGAATCTCTCAAGTCTAGTACTGTTTGCATGGATGCCATTCCGCTTGATGTGACTACTTTGGATGATATTCCTTTATCTTGCTCAAATTGTGCTTTGCTTGAATTAAAATTGGATAGCTCCTTGAAAGAATTGCAAAAATTTGATGCTAGTCACACTTGCTCTCATTGTAAGAACAATAGGATTAAAATGCAAGAGATGACCGAAATGGTTGTTTACTCTAGAGCTGCATCTTGTGAAAATTGTCCTAAGCTTACAATTGAGATTGAAGCGTTAAACAAGACTCTTGAAGAGAAATCTAAAATTGAAAAATCCATGTCTCTTACTGCTTCCAAGAAAGTCATTGATTCTTCCTCTTGTATGTTGCATGCTGAAGTTGAAACTATTGTTGGTAAGATACAAGAGCCTTTTAGAGTCAAGTTTAAGGAGCGATTGAATAGGATTAAGGAATCTATTGTGTGTCTTGTGAGGCTTTAAAAGTGGAAGTGGCTCTTCTTAGAGCAAACATGATGAGGCAATCAATTCTAGAAAGTGCTCTAATTGTGGAGTTTTAGCTAAAGAGAATGATTACCTTAAAATGACTCTTGAGAAGTTTTCTAGTGGGAAAAGAAACTCAACTTGATTCTCGACCAATCCAAGGTGAGTGTTGTCGAACCCGGAACGAAGGATCCCGAATTCTCTGTGTTCATACACTAGTCTAGGATTTCAAAGTGTACACAGATCACAAAATGTTATCACAAACATATCCAACGTGTATATTTAATAAGCATAGAGTTTATTACAAGCTGGTAGGCCAAATAAAACATTAGCGGAAGCAAAATAATAATGGTAAGCCACACGATCGCCACGGGCAATCGTGCGGAGGTCATTGCCTAATCGTCCGCTCCTCACATACGGATAGCAGTCTTCTCTGAATAATAATATTCAGCAAGAGTGAGCACTACAAGCTGTGCTCGCAAATTACACCAATCACAATTTAGAATGCATGCATAAGTTATTCAAAGGAAGGTTATAGGGTTTATTTGCATAAATCAACATTTTGGTTTAAATAGTTATACTAAGTTTCAAGGCACATTTTCATTACATAACTAAAATCAGATTTAAAGTTGATCATTTTATAGTGGATAACCTCCATATGAAAACATGGTGAAGGATACCCTCCTATCACAAGGCTACCGCCAAATTTACCACAAGGATTAACCATCCTCAAATCATGTCCAAAGTTATTTTAAAACCAAAAACAAATCTAACTTAGAGTGGCTTTGCTCGGCATGTCCATAGCAGTGGACACGGCTATTGAATAGATTTACACTCTGCAGAGGTGGTACAACTTTACCCACATGAGATAATTTGCAGATTATGTCGGCCAATACACACTTCCTTAGGTGTGTGACTAGGCAATTATCACAAGGCGTTTCAATGCATTACCTCAATACCAATATGCCGCTAAGGTTTCACTTCCATTAGGCTAACCACTGCTGGAAACCGCCTCTTGCGTCAAGTGGGAATAAAGTCTAGCAAACACCCACACAACAAAAATGGCATAAACAATACTGAGGTAATACAAATTATTAAGCACAGTTACGCCCATACGAACATGTGGTAGTACGGTGGAGCTATTGCAGATGCGGCTCAAAGGCGGTCCTTAATCTACTTGGGCAACTTTCAATAAAAACCACAGGTCTCGATCCTAACGAGACAGGCCAGTGCATAAACTTGCACCCACTAGCGGTCCATGTTTGCCCAAGTACAAACCATTTTTTTATTTTTAATTTTCAAAGACATTTGCAAAAGTCCACCATGACAAAGCAATGTCATAGGCTTTTATCAATTTATGAAATTTTGGCTAAATTCTCCCAAAGTCAAATATTTCATGGTCTAAGCATTGCTATGCATATATTTATTTTAAATTCATTTGACTAAGGTTACAAGGAATTGATAATACAACAATCAAATTTGGCTATACAAATGAATTGGAATAATTAAATATTTAAAGCAGAATTTAAAATAATTAAATACAATTATGCATGCAATAATAATTTAAAAGCAGAATTAAATAATTTTAAATATTGGGGGCAAAATGGTCAATGGTGTAACTTGCCTTGCTCAAATTCACTGGTATTCTACTTCTTCAATAGGGTCAAGCTCTCGAGTCGTCAAAATCTATCTGTGAAAATATTCCAAATTCAAATAGAATTCAAATGAACACAAATAAATTCAAATGAAAATTCAAATTAACTCCAAATTAAATAATTTTGGTTTAGTTAGCTAGATCTTGATTTTATACAAATTTAGAAATTTGAATCACCTAAATCGGAGTTTGTATGAAGAAATACGAGCTCCTGGAAGTTTAAATCTAAATTTAATTTCAAAATCAGGATTTTCCAATTTTCCCGAATTAAATTTCTAAAGGAAATTCTATTTATTGCGCTTGGTGACGTCGCAAAGATCTTGTGCTTGGAGGCCGACATGTGGGCCCGCACAGTCATGGACTAAGTCCACGGCGCTTTCCGAGTCCACGGTGGACTCGGCGCGCATAACTGATGTGAAGGGCGGGTGTCTTGCTGGCCTTGTGACCTGCAGCTTGCTGACCACGCGGCCTGTGACTTCACTGCCACGCACGCAAAAGTGATGAGGTGGCGCTGAGGTGGCTGTCCACGTCGGCGCCGGAGAGGGGAGGCGCTCGGGTTCCAATGAGTGCTTGCGAGCAGCGGCGCGGTGGGCTCGGTGAGGTGCACAAAATACTCGGGAGGCGACATCGATGCGGCGGCGCTGGCGGCGGTGGAGAGTGGCGGAAGATGGTCGGCGGCGAGAGGCGGCGGCGAGGTTGATCGTTAGCGGGGAGGTGCTCGGGATCTCCAGCGAAGAAGAGGCGCGACAAGGATCGCCGGAGGGCGGCGAAGGCTGGTGGTGCGGTCGATGTGGCGGAGAGCTTCTGTCGCCGGAATCGAAGAAGATGGAGCTTCGGCGTGACGGGAAACTTCAAATCGGCGATTGAGAGCGCGCGGCTACGGAGGCGGGAATGAGTTGCGGGAAAGAATGCGCGACCGGGCGCTTTATAAGCGAGGCGGAGGCGAGGTTAGCGTCTTGGCGTTAATGGCGGTGGCAGCGCGGGCGTTCACGGGGTTAGAGGGGGCTAATGGCGGGAATGAAGCGGTGGAAGTGGCGTCGTTAGCGCGCATGATGGCGAGAGAAATGGGGAGGAATCACGGACTTGATGGCGCGGTGAAGAGCGGTAATGGCGTGCGCGGGAAGAAGGAGGCGAGGAAGGCGACAACGTGTGGCGGGCCCCACCGGACGAGGCGAGAGAGGAGAGAGAGCGCGGGCGGATTGATTGTCGGCCGTCCGATTTTGATCGGACGGCCCGTGTTACTCATGCGGGAGAGTTGGGCGAGAAGCGCCTGATCTTTGGGCTTGACCCGATCTTTATAACAAAGAATTTTAAATACTTTTTCAATTGATTTAATTCCAGAAATTCAAATAGGCTTTAGAAAATAGTAAATGAAGTCCAAAAATTTTGAGAAAATTCACAGAAATTCTATGAGGCATTCTGGACATAAATAAAATAATTCCAACTTTTAGTTAGTAATAGATTTTGCACATAAATTCTTTTAGCCTTAATATACTTTAGGGAAAAGTTTTTAAAAAATCCAGAAATTCCACATAAATTAATAAAGTCTTATTTTTAACTGAAATTGAAATTTTGGGCTGTTACAAGTGTGAAAAACAGTAGCCTAGGTTTTAAGTCCCTAGAGCTTTCCAAGAATCACCCACCTAAGGTTGCTAGAATTGTGAAAAGTGGTCTGGTTGAGCAAGAACCTTCTAAGACTTCAAGGTTGTATTCAAAGTCTGCGGGTTTTACTCAAACTCTTTACGGTAAGAAAGGTGCTTACATTTCACCGATCTGGACCCCTCAAAGGTCAAGTACCATTGCACCTTACGCAAGAAAGAGGGCCACCTCTGTTGAGTTTTGCTTAGGAGAGCAAAGGTTGAGAGGAAAGAGAGAATGAGCACTTTGAGATCCATTAGAGGAGTCTTTTCATCGGTTGTAGTCTCTAGAGCAGGTGACCTATTCATAGTACCACATATAGGCCTAGGTTTGTAGAGAACTTTGTTGACTATTTTGGTGGGTCCAGGCAGCATTTTGGATTAGGATATCGTGAGGAGAGACCACGGGTAGCACCTAGACAGGGGGAGTATCGATCTTTTGGTAGGTCGTTTTGGAGAGGTCCAGGTGGTTCTCATGTGCATCCTTATGATCTTGTTCTGATCATTTTTCTCACGCTTCTCTTCTTGTTCCCGAGCATCGTGCTTCTCGATCTTGGACTCCTAGATCATTTATCTATAACTTGATCTTGAGGCATGGATGTTTTGAGGATTTTACTCTTTTGCATTCATTGTATCATAATGCATTTTCATTTCAAAAATCTTGCATTGTATAATAAAACTTGTGGAGCTTTGAGTATTATCCTTGTATGGCTTGATTTCATACTCTCTACCTTGTCATGTCATATGATAGTCTGCTAGACTTCTTTTATGGCTCTTCGTGTTTTGGCTTAGCTTTCACCTTGCTAGCTTTATATCTCATGAGCAAATTGAATCAAATCATGTCTTGTTGGATCTTGTGACTAGTTTTGCTCTAGTGATCCTCTTATGATTCTTGCCATGTCTTATAGGTTAAATTGAGTCTTGAACTTATTTTGAGATGTAAAATGAGCTTTTTAATCTCTTAAGTCAAGCAAATGAAGAATGAGATTTTTGTGCGAAAAAGCGATCTCACCAATCCTTTCTCATGAGGCGGCTTGCCATTGCACTAGGCATGAACTTAGGGGAGTTTTGGATGACCTAGACCACTCTTTTAAGCTTCTTGCTTGAGTTGGTGCGGAAAGGCTTGAGATCGAGCACATTAAAAAAATCCTTTTAGGAAAATGCTCAAAATGCTAAGTGCTTGGATTTTGCTTTAATTGAACTCTTCTTGCTCAAAATGCCTCAGTTCCAGTTTTGGGTCTCTTTTTACTTATAGACATGGCTTGACTCATTTTTGGTTGCTTTTAGTGAACTATGATATTGAGCAACCTTTCATGATTTTAATTCTTTTAATCTCAGTTCTTTGCTATTTTGGTCTTAGCTGCGGCACATGTTTTGCCATGATTGAATATAGCTTCTACTCTTTATATGGCTTGGTATAATACTTATCTTGTCTACATGGATAATGGTCATGGCTCCTTTTATTAAATTTAAAAAATAAAGTCATTTCATCTTCTTTATCTTTTCACATGCATCTTGATGAATTCATTGTCAAAGGGGGAGAAGGATTGTGAAGAAAAATGTTGTTTTGGAGCTTTTGGTTTCATACAGAAGGTTTCATATAAAAGAACTTACATAAAAAATTGAACCTTTTGAAAAATTGTGATCATAGTGAGTTGAGTCTCTGGGTTTTATTGCCTTTTTCTGATTATATTTGCAATTGAAGAAGACTCACAATGATCAAAGGTCAAATAGAACATTTGTCTTTCTTATGGACCTAAGTGAGATTTTTGGCTACTTTCTGGATTTTGAATTCTTTTGTGCTTTCATTGCATTATCTCACTTGCTTATACTATTCTGAAGCCAGCTTGGTCGTTTCCTAGGCTTTTTCTTGCTTGTGGACCAAGTTGTGCCTTTATGCGAAAACGGTGAATTTTTTTACCTTTCAAACCTTGAAACTACATTTTCTGGGAAATTGCGAATGTGTTCATCAAGGGGGAGATTGTGGATATCGTGAGGATATGTGCACGATCTTAGAATGATGAGTCAATTGGCAATGGCTTTGTTGGTTTGCAAAATCTCGCGTTTTCGGTTTTGCTTCAGTTCTGTCAGACCACAGGCGGTCCGACCGGTGGCAGGGGCGGTCAGACCGCCCATAGAAGAGGTCCGACTGGCCGTGGTAGCCGGTCCGACCGGTAGTGCTTAAAAGTGGTTTTTGGAGCTGATCCAAAAATAGGTTGTGTAGGCAAGTGAGGGGAGTCTCCTGGATGTGGTCACATTATTTTTGGAGCTCCCAGTCAAAAGTCCTATTGAGTTGAAAATTCCAGAAGGTTTCGGATTTTCACGATGGAATTTTGGCTAAGTCTTTTCGGGCGGTCCGACCGCCCTTGTGGAATCGGTCCGACCAGCCTGAAATCGGTCGGACCGGCCGTGTGGGGCGGTCATACCGCCGATCACTTGAAGGTGAGCCTTCTTGGCATTGTTGTGATTTGAATGTGTTTATTGTGTGAACTTCAATGCTTTATTGTTGCATATTGCATTGTGGAACTAACGTGGATCAAGTTCTGAAGAAGTTGTTCCCGGAGACGATTTGTTTGTCTATTGCTGTGCAGGTGGCTTGCAGGTCAACGACGTCAACGGTAAGGTGGATCGGGACTACTCTTGGAAAGCTGAGGTCCAGAACGATCATGGATACCAGGTGAGGTCGTGTGACTCAAGCATAGTACAGAATGGGCAAGATAGATCGAACGGGTAGTTCCGTACAGCTGGTTGGATCAGGTGGTGCGGAAGTCGGTGCAAGTCTCTGGGAGTTTCCGATGGGATTCGGACAGGAGAGTCTTGCCGACAGGATGAGAGCCGCTGATCAACCTACACATGGTGAAGCATGCGATTGCTTCAACAGATTTGAGTGAGTGGGTCCCATGTGTGAAATCCTAGCTCTCCTATAAATAGAAAAGGGGGAGATGTAAAACCCCTTGAAGCATTCATTTGGAGCCCTCCACCTTTTTCTAGGGTTTGGAGAGGAGAGGAGGAGCTAGGGTTTGGAGAGATTGTGTGTGCTCCTTGTGTGAGCTCTTGTCCTCCTTGTTGGAGTGGCTTTGTAAGCATCTTGTGAGATCAATCAATCTTGTGATGCTTGCTTGAGAGATCAATTGTCTCCTTTGTGTTCTTCTCTCTTTTGATGAATTTGGTGCTTCCTTGATTCAAGTGTTTAAGCTTGGTTTTTTGACCTATTTTGTCTTGCTTTGATGTGTGGGAATACTCCTAGAATCATCTAGATCATCAACCCCCACAAGCAAGTCTTGAATCAATGATTTTCGTATTTCTAGGGTTTGTGCACTTCTTTGGTAAAACCTGAGAGATCGATTCTCTGACTGGATCTGAAGGATCGTCGCTAGAAATAGGTCTCTAATATCCTTAGGAGGTGTGCTCCAAATTTGGTCAAGTTTCATTGGTTGAATCAAAAGTTGGACCAAATTTCGTTTTGGATTTGGGCTTGGCATTTGGTTTGGACTAAATCGGTCATACCAATTTTTATCGTGGTCGGACCGCCAAACATTGTATCGCCGATTGACGGCGGTCGAACCGATTCAAATCGGTCGGACCGCCCTTTTGATCGGTCGGACCGCCGTGTCGAGCGGCTCGGTGAGTTTAATTCTCCACATTTGTGTCTTGTGGTTAAGGGTTATCGAATTGGCACAAGGCTTCCTCTGTCTGCGCTCTTGATCTTCTTAGCTTTCATAGCTAAAGGAGTAAAGTTCGTGTTGAATTTGATTAAGGCGAGAAATTTGAGAAAGCGTCTATTCACCCCCCCCCCTAGTCGCCTTTACCGGTCCAACATTGGTGTTCGTAGACCTGAACCTTCTCTTGACCTCACTCCTGGTCCCCTCCGATCCATCATCGCTGGTGAGGCAGAGACAAGTGTATTAACTGATGGACGTCCATCAGTTCTGTCGCCTCTGGTAATTGGTGTCTGATTGCCCGTGCCATTTCCATTAGTACATGGTGGCGAGGCAGTGTGTGCAGGACCGTACATGGCGTTGCGATCAGGATTTTCGATCGCATTGAATTCGTGTTTCCCGCAGTGGTCCTCCGGAGAACTTCCACTGTAATTAGTGGAAAGCTTCTCAGTGCTTCTACCAGAGACTTCCACGACGGAGACCAGTCGGAGATGAGCACCTCCAGAGGTCTTCGTGGTGAACTCAGCCTGATCCTGCGGGTTGCTGATCGGATACTGAGCCTTATCGTTCCCACTCGGCCTATAACAAGTGGGAGTTTCATCGACACTGTTACCAGATGTCGGTTGGCTTCTGGAATTTTTAGAAGCCGTTGGTGAGTACCTGTTAGCCATGATTGTGTCGAGAATGTATGGTATCTCGAATTGCTGGGTTGCGGATTCATCACCTTTTTGGCCAGTCGGAAAGACCGAGCTTGGAGGGATTTTTGAACCTTCTGAAAGGGACGGAGAGCCCTGTCCCTCGAGAAGCTCCACTTGCCGCAGTGGTGCATCCCCATCCATCCGCTCGTCCTCGAGGTTGCTAGCAACCTACGAACCGGCGGATGAGGAAGATGATGACATCCAATCTTCTTGCATGGCCTGAATGCAGGCTTCCATGTCGAGATTGGAGTAGTCATCCAAGTCGAACCAGTTCTCCTCATCCCAAGTCCCTGCCATAATCGCATGAACGATCGTGAAGGTTGAGCGAGGATTTGACGAGCGAAGAACTTCTTCAGGAGAATTGCGCCTTCTTCCCCACGGACGGCAGAAAAGTGGCACATATCTCCTGGTAAGGAATGGGGCTGTTCTTTATTGATATGAACTGGCTGTTACAAAATGTATTTGTAATCTAGACCAAAGACTAACTCCCTAAATACTGGAGCACAATGCTTGCTACAGCTTTGCAATATAATCGATTGACTATCTTCTGAGAGTGATTCCAGTCGATGATTCTCTTCGGTCCTTCCTCTTCTCCTTCCACGGTCCTCCTTATATAGTTGATGAAATATTAGCAGTTGTCCCTTGGAGAGGCGTCTGTTAAGAAGTGACGCATCTGGTCGGAGAGATGCGTCAGTTCACAATGTATCAACTGTTGTGCGGTTATATGTCAATGAGTCATGTAACCGTACTCCAGTGTCGTAGTGTCGCGTGGTATGGAATATATAGCACATGTTCCATTCGTCACAAGGTAAAGTATATGTCTGGTCGTAGATCCAGACACCAGTTCAAAACCTTACGAGCATTTGACTGGTCGGAGACTAGGTTTGGAACCATGTCCGACCAGGTTGGGTACTATGTAACCTCTGGAATTCTTACAACCAGTGAGGTCGTTAGTCTTAGGGGTTACGACCATGAAGACGTATGGTCTCTATATAATAAATAATAAATAGAGGTTTTAATCCTCGTCAATTGTGCGAAGGCGAAAAAGCAAAACAAAGCGAGTGAAATTTGGGCGATCCAGCGGGAGCGAGGAGGCCCTTTCTCGGCGGAGGGAGAACCCGGCCGCGTCGGGACCTTCTCAGTGAGATGACTCTATTGGCGATTACGCAAGCTCTGCTTCCAGACTCTCTCATTGCTCAATAGGTTTTGCCAGTCTAGCTCAAACGTCTCCTCCAGGTACTTCTTGAGTTATGGATTCCACATCTCTCACTTCAGTAGGACCTCCAGTTTTTCCTATCTCTGTTCAGACAGCTGACGGTACTCCTCTGTCTGTTAGCTGTGAAGGCACTCTTTTGTCCACTGTCTTTTCTGTTCCAGCTGTTTCCCATGTTCCCCAGCTTACCATGTAGCTTCTCACGGCGAGTCAGCTCACCGATCTTGGCTGTACGTTTGGTTTTGACTCTCACACATGTTTCATTCAGGATCGACAGATAGGGACGGTACTTGGGACTGGCCGGCGCCGTAGAGATCGTTAGGGTCTCTACATCCTTGATCGTCTCCACCTTCTGTCCACTTCAGTTGCTCTGTCACCTCTACATCTACTTCCACCACCACTACTGCCACCACCTCTGGCATTTTTGCGCAGTAGCATCATCGTTTAGGTTACTTATGTGGGTCCCGTCTTTCTTCATTAGTTCGTTAGGGTGTTCTTGTTACTGTTGACACTGCCATATTTTGTCAGCGTTGTAAGCTGTGCAAGCAACTACAACTTCCTTATCATTCTAGTGAGTCCTTGTCTTCTCGTTCTTTTGACTTAGTTCATTCAGATGTATATGGACCTGTGCCTATTATCTCTAAAGGCAGACATAAACTTTATGTGATCTTCATTGATGATTATCCTCGTTTTACATGGATTTTCGCTATGTATAATCGTGGTCAGTTTCTTATGATCTATCATAGCTTTGCAACGATGGTTCGTACTCAGTTTGATTCTCTCATCCGTACTTTTCACTGTGATTCTGTTGGCGAGTACTGTTCTGGCGCTTTTAGACAATTTCTTTTTAAGCAGGGCACTCTTTACCAGTCTTCTTATCCTGGTACCCATGCCCAGATTGGGGTTGCTGAGTGCAAACATCGTTATCTAATTGAGACTGCCCGCACTCTTCTCATTTCCTATAGCATCCCGCTTTTTCGGAGTTTTTCAAAACTTAAAAATGAGAACCATTTACTTCTATTTGCCAAAAGCTTAATGTGGAATTTTATAATCAATTGTGGTTTAATATGAATTAATCAAACTTCAATTAAAGTTGGTTTAATTGAGTTTTCTGGTATTTAAAATCAACAGTATTATTTTAAGTGTTTTCTTGAATTTTCTTGGATTTTAAAAATGGTTTTCCTTTTTCCCGAAATTAAAAATTATTTTATTTGCAAAAGAAAAAAGAAAAATTAAAGTTAAAAGTATTTTTTTAAGTCCAGAATAATTCAGGGAATTTCTGTGAATTTTTCTAGAATTTTTGGACTCTATTTGATATTTTCTAAAAAGCCTTTTCATTTGTTTGAATTTCTGAAAATCAAAAATCCCGGAAATCCCGTTCCTTTGTTGGTGGGCGCTTCCTTCCCGGCCCAACTGCTGTTTCCCAAGCCACTGCGCTCCAGCTGCCCACTTCCAGCGCGCGGCGCTCGCCCTCTCTCCTCGGCGCGCCGTTAGATCTTCATCAAGCGGCTCCGTCGGCCACGCCACCCTATCGCCCTCCGCCGTCGGATCTTCATCCGCGCGCCCTCGCTTCGCGCGTGCCTCCCCTTTCCCCACCGTCCCGATCAAAATCGGATGGCGCATCTCGCCCCTTTTTCCCCTGTTCTTCTTCCCCGCCTCCTCCATCTCTCTCTCTCGCTCACTGGCCGCTGCCTCCCGCGAATCTCGCGCCGCCTCGGTCCCGCCTGCTTCCTGCTCGCCTGTCCCATCTCGCCTCGGCCTCGCCCCCTTTCCCTCTGCCCCTAAGCGCGGTGCCTTGCCCCTCCTGCCGCGCGAGCTCCTCGCCTTCGCACTTCCGCCCGTGACCCTCCTCAGCCCTATAAAATGGCGCGGTTTCTCCCCTCTCCCTCTCTTCTTCCTATTCCTCCGCCTCCCGCCGCCCCTCCCTCTTCTCCTTGCGGCGCCCGTCTCCATAGCGCCATCGCCGCCTTCTTCCTCGCGCGCCGCCGCGCTGGACCCTCCCCAGTGCCGCCATCGCCGTCGCCATCTCCCGGGGAGTCCATTTTGCCCCTCCGCCGGCTCCCCCGCGCCTCCCTTCGCCGGTGACGCCGCCACCGCCCCTCCCTGTTTCTCTCTCTCTCTCTCTCTCTCTCTCTCTCTTCTCTCTCCTCTCCGCCTCTCTCTACGCCTGCGAGTCCACTTGCGTGGCGCCGATCGGCATTGCGTCGGCACCTCGGTGGCGTGGCAGCCACGCATCTCCCATGTGGCCGCTGACTGTTTTTCCTGAATTTCCAGTAGAAAATTAATTCCCGAAAATCCAGAAAACCCTAATTTTATCATTTCATGTGATTTCCAACTTCATTCGGCTTAACTTTCACATCCGAACTCCGATTTGGGTGATCCAAATTTCTATATTCATATAAAATCAGCCCCTTTCATTTGGTTCTGGTTTTGTAATTTTTGGAGTTCATTTGGTGCTGTTTTATTTATTGTTGCTATTCTCGCACGTGTAGATTAGGCATTTGGAAGATTTCATCGACGGAACAACGAGAAGACCGCTCCTCGTCAACGAAGGCAAGTCGTAGGCCTTTGACCATGTTGAACCCATTTTACAAAAGCATATTGTTTCAAATTATCATGCATGGCTAGCTTTATTAAAAATGGTTTTGGGAGTAGATAATTACCAGATTGCCATTATGCCTCCTTGATAAATTGAAAATGAAATGTCCCCTTGAATGACATAAATCCATGGACACCATAGGATGGTTAATACTAGTTGGACATGATTGTATACCAACTTGGGAGCGTAGTATTGCTTAGTCTTACTTTAGTTACCCGCGAGACTTTCGACCACATGTTCATGATGAATGAAATTTGACTAATGGAACGATGGAACTGTAGTGTGATGCCACTGTAATTAAAATGTGTTGAGCTATGGCAGGGATTGCCATTGGGTCGGGATTGAACAAAAATGATTTATGCTCGGGCTTGTGGTAGGGAGTGAAGGTGGGTGTGTGATGCACTTTGGGAAGTGGAAGGTCTTGTCTAAGCAGCCAACTAAGGACTTAACTTTGCAAGTCATTGATCTGGGCCACCTCGTGCAACCACGAGCCCGGTATGGGACGGACCTGGCCAACTAATTAGGGAAGTTTTGAGTCGGTTACTGTTGTGGTGATTATTGGCGCAAGAGGCCGAAATTTGTGAAACCTTAGCGAGCGCGTAAGCAGAGGCAAAATGGAACTTTGTAAAGGCCTTGTCACATACTCTAGGCGCTCACCTAAGGAAGTGGCGGTGGTATCGACGGATGCCAAACAAACTAGAAATTCGTGTCTTGTGGGTAAAGCTTGTACAACCTCTGCGAGTGTCAAAATCTATTGAATAGCCGTGTCCCGATTACGGACATGCACAGTGATTTCGCGCAAGGTAGCATTTTCAAAAATGTGGTATTAGTTCGATGGAAAGGTTTGGTTGGAATGGTTGGGGAGTGAACGGGATGTTCACTGTTTGATTCAAAAGAACTTGGCTATCTATGTATTATTCTTTTAAAATCCTGCTTTGCAATCTAATTATTGTATTTACTGTTAAACTTGCTTTACGCAAATTAACCATAAAGCCATCCTTGCTTAAGCGACATGAATACTATGTGCATACATTTCTCTACGACTTGCTGAGTACTTTATGTACTCACGGCTTTATGCCCTTTGTTGATCAGTCCCAACAGAAGAATTAGGAAATGTTGAGTTCTACGAGGAAGGCTACTTTGAAGACTTCGCGAACTAGGTCACGTCCTCCACTCGATTGCCTGTGGGCATGTCGATTGGGCTCCACGTATTTTGAGATTTTCACTGCCAGATACTCTGTTGTTGCTAAGCCCTGCGTGGCGACTTTTATGAGAACTTGACCATAAGGTCTTTTCTTTGTTAACTAATATTACTTTATCTGCTTCATTAGTTCGTTGTTGAATGGTTATGATAACATCATTGTTGCAACTGTGCGAGCTAGCTACTGATCATGGGACTAGCTTGGTATGCACAGAGGGTCTCGGGTTGTATGACACCCGGGGCGCCGACATTTCCTCTCACGTTCCACACAGTTCTGGGTTGATGGTATTTCTACGACTGCGTATCTCATCAATATGCAGCCTTCCACTGCTCTTAAGGGTGTCAGTCCTATAGAATGTCTCTACTCTCGAGCCCCCCAGTACACTCACCTTCGTGTTTTTGGTTACACCTGTTTTGTTCTGCTGCAGCCTCATGAGCGCACCAATCTGTCAGCTCAGTCAGTTGAGTGTGTGTTTCTTTGTTATAGTTCTTGGCATAAGGGTTATCGCTGCTATGATCCTTCTGCTCGAAGGATTAAGATCTCACAAGACGTTGTCTTTGACGAATCTCGACCTTTTCTTCTATCGAGATTCGACTCCTCCTCATGTTTCTACCATTGAGTCAATTTCATGGTTGTCTCTTTCTGACTCTTCACCTATTTCTCCACTATCATAGTCTTCTCCTGGTCGGTCTCTAGTGGTTCCTTCTGTAACTCTACCTCCGATGTTGCCTTCTACAGCACCACCGTCTTGGTTATCTGGTATTCACTACTACAGGCATCCTCGTCCTTCACCAGTCTCCTCTCCTGGTATCTTGCCGACACCCATATTGTGAGACCCCGGTTTATCCGACTTGTAATGCTTCACCAACCGCTTGGCCCTAGCATCACAAAACAGATAATCCGAGACTCGAGACATGTATACTTCCCAGAAATGCAGTATACATACCTCTTTACAAAGTTCATGCATCAATTCCATTCATTCACATAGAACAGAAGCAAAAGCGAGCAGGATTAACATTAATAAAGGGTAGTTACAAAGAGGCCAAGCGGCCATTAATAAAAGAGACAACAATAATTAAGCAATGAAGCAAAAGTGCCATAAGATGGCTATAAACAAAAGAGCCAATCGGTGTGCCTTTAACCCACAAGGCAAGCGACAGGACCGCCAAAGCTAGTCGTCGAATCCACAAAGCACAACTCATAAAAGTGAGGCCCTTGGGGCTCACCTTCTTCCTCTGCAAGCAAAAGCGACCAAATTCGACCAAAAAGCGGGTGAGTACTTTGAATGTACTACTTAAGATATATAAGAATGATAACAGATCTATGCAATAACTACATGCAAGCTTATTTAAGTGGAGCGAGTTAGGACTCAAATTTTAAGCATAAAGCAAGTTTTATTTGCAATAATGTAATAGATTGAAAGCAATTTTGCAATCTGATTTTATTTGATAAAAACAGTAGTAATCAAGTATCAACAACAGTAAAACAGTCCTGGAAGTGACCAAACCAATAGCCACCACAATAGCATGAATTACCCATTCATGCCAACCATGTCAAGTTTTAATTTTTAAAACAAAAACAGTTGTTGAAGTCTAGATCTTGAGGGAAATCACCAAGCGTGTCCATAACCTAGGGCGAGGCTATTCGAATAGTTTTATCCTGCGAGGTGTACCAACTTACCCACATGCCGGACCGCCTTTTGCCAAGCTATTAAGCACACTTCCTTAGGTATCTGCGCACGGCTAAGTCCTCTGAGACCTTTCCAATATTGTGAATTATTCACGAGCCGCCCGTATGGATAGAAACCCATACGTTGTGTCGAGTCATCGTAAAGCCTCGGTCAACTACCCTTCGGGTAAAGCCTTGGACAACTCGACGCTCCTCGAGGTGGAGAGCCTACCGGAATCTCCACCACCGCACACCCAACACAAGAACACCGAGAACACATATCATGTTTCACACAACACACACAACCCCCTCCTGCGACTCGGGAGATAACCCACGCCAAAGTACTAGGTCAAGAGGGTCCCATATAACCCTCATGTGGTTAGTACGCAAAAGTACTTGGATCAATGGCGCAAGCAACATTTTTGGTCCTTAGGGACACAGGCACCTTTCCTTGTCACACCCAACAATCACACCAACATGCCATTGTGCCCAAGTCAAATCATTTTGTTTCATTTTCGGTTTTACAAAACTAAAGCATAAGTTGCTGAACCAAAAATAAACAAAATGATTTGTGTGATCAGGTCATCGACTAAGTCGATAACAGCCCAATTCTACAGGTAGCTAAGCATTTCTAAGCATGACATCGCAAAGGCAAGTAAAGAGCATAATTAAATCACGGGCTCTAATCCACCAAATGATATTAATAACTTATGGTTGTGGCGGGGATAACATTTTAATGGCAACAATGCATTAGGAATAGCTACCTCTAAGCAGGGCAAAAATAATTGGACACAAAAGCAATGCATACATGTAATTTGTAAACAAGATATTAGACTTTGAAAGTCTTGGGACATTTATGATCAAATATCTTGCACGCTTCTTTGTGAGTCAAGGTGCTCTTTGTGGATCAACAAGATTATGAATGTGCTCTTGGATCCTAACGAGAGCAAAAGCAGCGATAAGAACGAACAAAATACAAAGATCCAACAGTAAACTCTCTCCAAAAATTCTAAAATTTTTACAGTAGCAAGGTCTTGATTTATAATGAATTTAGCAACAAGAACCAATTGATTTGGATTCTTAATGCCAAAGATATGATCAAAACAATTTTGGTCGACTTTTATAAATAAAAATGCTACTATTCATTAGCACAACTTTCGGAGCTATCTTGAGGCTGGAAACATTTTTAACTTAAAGATGAGTTAAATCATAACCAACAAAATTTGAATCAACCGAAAAGGATTTGAAATGAATTAGTTATGCAATTTACAAGTTATCATATTTTTCATTGATAAATAAATCCTTTCGGAAAGCGTAATTTTGAAATGGCGTGGCGAACGAGGGCGTCGATCGTGGATCCGACGGTCGCGTCCCAGCCTTAACGCGCGTGGGATTCACAAACCCCAAGCGCTCACCGTTGGATCCGGATCAACGGTTCACGTCAGATCGGGGCGTTGGCGGTCCGAACATTCATTCGATCCGCACCGTTGATCTTGGATCCAACGGTCCACACGGATCGAACCTTTGGACGGTCGAGCGTTCACTCAAATCGGGACCGTTGATCGGGATCAACGGTCCACAACGACTCTACGCTCAAGCGTTAGCCTGTTCTCGTCCAGAGCAAAATGGCCGGAAAGAACGGCTCGCCCGCGGCGACTTCTGTCACGCGGCGGTGCGAGCAAAGGCCTAAAATGAGTTGCTAACAAACTCGCGCACCCAAAGGAACCAACAATTTCAGCGGCGCTCTAGACGCGCGGCAAGCCGAAGATGCGGGGATGACGAAAGCGGTCAAAAGCGAAAATAGCAAATGAGCCTGCTGCGGTCCAAGCAAGCGGGTGCCAAGCAACTAGGGACTAATAAGGGGTTTTGAGTCCAAAGAAGGCACAAAGAAGGGTTGATTCGGCTCAACGAAGAAGAATGGCGGTTTAGCCGAAAGGGGCAATCCAAATCAAATTTGCTCCTGCGGCCAAAACCCAAATTGAGTGAGAGTTAAAGATCACCGAGGTGAGAGGAACCGAGGGAGCAAGACTGAAATGAATGAAGCCCCAGGGTACCGCCTTCACCGAAGAGCTTGAAGCTCGGCAATGGCAGCAACAGAAGGTTTCAAACTTTTGAGCTCAAGCAAACACAAGAGAGTGTGCTGGAGCTTGAGAGGGGTTTGAAAGGCTTCAATGGAAGGACCAGAGGAGCTTATATAGCGGGGAATGGCAGTGAGCAACGGCAATAACCCTCTCGGGTCAACCTGCCATGAGAGCCTTTGAGAGCGACGGGAGCAGTTGAACAATGGACCCCTGAGGGAGGAGCACGACGGGCATTTAATGCGCCCAGAGCTAGCCGTTTAAAGGTGACCACAGTGGTGATCGACTGTGGCGCTTCTCCTCTGCTCACGCCATTGCTTGACTCATTGCGGCCGCTCCCGAGGAAGGAGATGACTTTTCCACCGTTGGATTGAAATCGGACGGTTCAAAAGCAACGGGTGATTAGAAGCGGTTTGGCGTCCATTTTAACTGGCCGTTGATTTGGATCCTACGGTTCACATTGCGCGAGGCGTTGGACGGTCCGACGTTCGCGCGATGTGGAACCTCGATTTAGAATCCAACGGTTCAAATGGATCGGCGTGTTCGGATGGTCGAACGTTCACGCGATCGTGAGCCGTTCGATGCCGATCCAACGACTCACAACCTCGCCCGAACGACCGAGCGGTGCGTTTAGTTGGTGAACCAAATCAAGTGGCTCGAGCCCGAGTGCCGTCGAACCCGAGAGCAGTGAAAACCGATTAAGGTTTGAATTTGAATAAGCGATCTTTGAGGAATTATACGGAATAGCAAACAAACTCCAAAAATTATGAAATTTTAAGCTGGAGCTTCTTGTGATGTAAGAAGAAACCTTATATAAAATTTTCAGAGACTTTTATGCCTGCATTTTCTCTAAAAATTCCGAAGGCTATTTTAGGAGTTTGACTAATGTTTGACTTGCCTCAAAAATTATCCAATAATTTCTGAAAATTATGAAATAATTCGAGGTGTTAAACATCACTCCTAGGTTCAATGAAAATTATTTTCAGGGGTTGGGCACAAGATTTTCATGAGGAGATTTGTGGTGGTGTCCAAATGGCAATTTGATTTTGATTTCCCATAATCCCTTTACAAAAATTATGGGCGATTACAAAAATCAAGATCGGAGAAAAAGTTTTAATTTCTCCTCATTTTTAATACATTTGAAACACAAACCAATTTTGGGATGTTACAAAACCTCCCCCTTACAAATCTCGTCCCGAGATTTGGCTCGCTCGATAAAGAAAGATGGATAGTGCGCGGAGGCGATCTTCCCTTTCCCGAGTAGCCTCATCCTCGAATGGTTCGACCACGAACTTTGAGGAATTTGATGGTTTTATTCCTCGTTCTTCGTTCGGCCTCATCGAGTATGCGAGCAGGATGCTCGCGGTAGGTCAAATCTTCTTGGACATCGAGAGTTTCCAGCGAGCTTCCTCGGTTGGAACAGGAGACACTTCTTTAATTGGGACACATGGAAAACATCATGTACCCCATCAAGTGCAGCGGCAATTCCAACTTATAGGCAGCGGCTCCTTTCTTCTCGATAACACGGTAAGGACCGACATATCGAGGAGCCAACTTGCCCTTGGCGCCGAATCGATGACCCTTCAAAGGAGAGACTTTGAGATAAACAAAATCATTAGGCTCAAAGCTCAACTCACGACGACGGCGATCCGCATAGCTCTTTTGCTGGATTGAGTACGTGCGCAAGCGATCACGAATAAATTTGGACTTGACTCTCGGCCTCATTAATCGAGTCGGGCCAAAGAAAGGTCTTTCGCCGTCTCCGACCAATTCAACGGGGTTCGCACTTTCTCCGTATAAGGCCTCGAAGGTGACATGCCAAGGCGGCACGAAAAGTCGTTGTTGTAGGAAAACTCGGCAAATGGCAAGCACTTCTCCCAGTTCTTTCCATAGGAGAGGACACAAGCACGGAGCATGTCCTCCAACACTTGGTTGACTCTTTCAGTCTGGCCATCAGTTTGAGGATGATATCTTTGAATCGAAAGAAAGACGAGTGCCCATAGCTTCTTGCGGACCACGCCAAAGCCGGAGGTAAATAGTGAACCACGATCGAAATGATCGTCTTTGGTACCCCATGCAAGCTCACAATCGAGACGAGAGCTCGGCTAGGCGATCGGCACGAAGCTTGGTCTTGACCGGAAGAAAATGTGCCACTTTGGTTAATCGATCAATAATTACCCAGATAGCATCATTCCCCTTTTGTGACGTGGGCAGACCGGTGATGAAGTCCATCCCGATCGAATCCCACTTCCATTCGGAATAGGCAAAGGTGAAGCAAGCTCGCGGACGCCGATGCTCGGCCTTGACACGACGACACACGCGCGACTCTAAGAACGAACCGCAATCTCCCTCTTCATTCGGGTCCACCAAAATCTCGCGGAGATCTTGATACATCTTTGTGGCCCGGGTGGATAGATAAAGGCGAATCATGGGCCTCGCGGAGAATCAAATCCGCAGTTCCATGTCCTTTGGAACCACAAGGCGCCGAACCTTACAACACCATGCTCATCCTCGAGAAGCACTTGGTCGTTCCGTTCTTGACATTTTCCTTGATGCGGCTTATTCCAAAGATCCGATTGTCGAGCGAGCTTAATCCGATCTACCAAGGTTGGTTGCACAACCAAGGCAATGAGGAACCACGCCAACCAAACCTAAGTTGAGACGCTGAAATTCCTCCGAAGGGTGGGTTGACATCCTTGGAGCAACAAGGCATTGCAATGCGCTCTGATCGAGCGCATCGGAACGACATTAGCCTTGCCGGATGGTAGTGAATACCCATGTCATAATCTTTGACCAACTCCAACCATCTCTTTTGCACGAGGTTCAGATCTGGTTGGGTGAACAAATACTTTAGGCTTTTGTGATCCGAATACACTTCACAACGATTCCGATTAGGTAATGTCGCCAAATCTTAAGTGCATGAATCACGCACCAATTCCAAGTCATGGGTAGGGTAGTTGAGTTCATGAGGTCTCAATTGCCTTGATGCATAGGCCACTACCTTGCCTTCTTGCATAAGGACACAACCGAGTCCTCGACGAGAAGCATCGCAAAGATATCGAAACTTCGATGAATATCGGGAAGAACAAGGGCGGGAGCGGTGGTCAAACGCTTCTTGAGTACTTGGAAGCTTTCCTCACAAGCATCGGACCACAAGAACTTCTTGTCCTTCTTGAGCAACTCCGTCATCGGCCGCGATCTTGGAGAAGTTCTCGATAAAGCGGCGATAATATCCCGCTAAACCAAGAAAACTCCGCGCCGGTTCAAGTAGGTCAACCCATGAAAGAACATCGCGACCTTGCTAGGGTCAGCGGCCACGCCTCTATTTGAAAGAACATGACCCAAGAAGGCCACTTCCTTCAACTGAATCGCGACTTTCGAACTTGGCATACGGTGGTGCTCACGGCTTGCCTAACACGAGCCTCGGATGCTCATCATGTTCCTCATCGTTCTTAGAATAGATAAGAATATCATCGATGAAGACCACAACAAACTTATCCAAATACTCCATGAATACCGAATTCATGAGGTTCATGAACAAGGCGGAGCATTGGTTAAGCCAAATGATATGACGGTATACTCATACAAGCCGTGAAGTAGTAGAGAAAGCCGTCTTTGGAATATCCTCGTGTCGATCCGAACTTGATGATATCCCATCCTCAAATCAATCTTGGAGAATACCCGAGCTCCAGTTAATTGATCAAAGAGATCATCGATGCGGGCAATGGATACTTGTTCTTTACCGTTACTTCATTAAGCGGACGGTAATCAACGCACATGCGCAAAGTATTGTCCTTCTTCTTTACGAAGATGGCTGGACAACCCCACGGAGATGAGCTAGGGCGAATGAATCCTTTCTCTTGCAGCTCATTCATTGCTTCTTCAATTCCACCAACTCGCTCGGTGGCATCCGATAGTGCCTCTTTGAAATCGGGCATGCACGGAACCAACTCAATGACAAACTCGAGGTCTCGAACTGGTGGCATCCCGGGAAGATCTTCAGGAAAGACATCAATGAAGTCACGAACTGTGGGGACTTCACTAATATCTAGAACAGGCTTCGCTTCAAGCGCGAAAAGATGCGGACCTAGCGACTTCGCGAAAGCTTAACCCGTCACGAAAGGCTAGATAGAGACACACTTCTTGGCGCAATCGATTTGTCCCTTATGCCGAGACAACCAATCCATACCAAGAATTACATCTAGACTTGCCGAATGGAGGAGGATAAGATTCGCAAGAATCTTACTCCTCGATCACAATTGGGACATCCCTACACTCAGATTCAGCCCTCAACTCCGAACCCGGAGAGCGAATGAGCAATGGGACCAACAATGGAGTAAAGAGGAGCTCACTAATAGCAGCAAAAGACTCAGAAACAAAAGAATGAGATGCTCTGAATCAAACAAAACAATGGCGTAATGAGAGTTACAGAAGCGTACTCCAAAGACGACGCGGGTGCCTCTGTGCCTCCTCTGCCGAGATGAGGTTGACGCGACCACTACCCACGCCTTGGGTAGTAGGGACTATCTTGAGTCCCGAGAAGAACCACCTCGCCCGCGTCCTCCATTAGGACGAGGGGCCGCTCCTGTCTTCTTGGGGCATTGGTTCGCATAATGCCCCTTGTTGTTGCAGAAGAAGCAGGTGACATCTGCGGTTGTGCGGAGGCCTCCTGGCTGACTCGCAGGTGCACGTGATTGGGGCACGGCCTGCGAAGGGCGAAGAACAGGTGCTGACGGCCTCGGGGGTGCTGAAGGCGGAGGACGGGACCCCGGAGACTGCCCAACACGAGAGCGGAAAGGGCGGGCTGCCGACTTGTGGGCCTCCCACTTGCGCTATGGAATCCACAAGTGCTCTCCCCGTGCTTTCAAGAACGATGGCCTTGTCCACCAAGGCCCGAAATCCGAAAGTCAACGATGGATAGCTTGTCCCGCATCTCCTCGCATAAACCATCCTTGAACTTCTCTTGCTTGGCCTCATCGGTGGCCACCTCTTCCGAGCATAACGAGCCAAATGGTTGAACTCAGAAGATACTCCGCGGATGAACGACGCCCTTGCTCGAGCGACAAGAATTCCTTCTTCTTGACTTCATCAAGCGGAAGGAATATGAGAGCGGCGGAAGGAAGATTTAAACTCCTCCCAAGTGACGGTGTGACCGTCAGTCGCATGGCGAGAAAGCCCTCCCACCAAGCCAAAGCCGCACCCTCCGGTGGTGCGATGCGAATAGCGTCTTCTCGTGCTCTCGCATCGCTATATGCGGCTTGCGCCAACCGCACGGCCAATCGCTGCGTCAAGCGGTCCTCGGACACGGAGAACGAGGGGTTGAGTGCGAAGAAACTCCGCGAGTCCCCACGCGGCCGATGACCACCCCTTGCCCGGATCCGAAGCACCGTAAGGGCGGAAGTGTTGCGCGCAATGACGCCCGTAAGAACCCTCCGTCCTCTGACGGTTGCGCTCGATCCAAGAAGGACCTCGGCCATGGTCGGAGGAGGAGGGAGATCTCGTCCTGACGGTGGATCGCCTTGGCCGCACGAAAAGGTCCGCCATCTGTTACATAAGAAACTTTGGTTAAAACTAGACTCAAAGATTAAAAGCCGAAAGAAAGCGAAAAGCTAGCGACTAGGGGAATGGAAGATCACCCTAACCGAAAGCCAAAACCAATATGTGTATAAACTTAGGCAGGTTTACAAAAAGACTCCAAAAACGGCAAGGAATCATAAAACCAAAGCTCAACTCCCCAATGCAACTAACCTGTATTGAATGAACGAGTAATTGTTTGAGGAGATAAAAATCAGAAGGTCAAGGTAAGATCTAGCACCACTTAAGATCAAGACTAAATCAGCGAAAATAGTGTTAGATACATAGCTAACTAGTATCACATCTTACCCTTTTTAACCCCACAAGTTTTAGTTGATTATCCTCTCATTTTCTACCCCATTAGAAACCATCGAGCTTGTCTGTCCGAAATTGAGGTTGTCAGAGCGATTTCAAGATCCAAGCTTCCAGCCGAAGTCTTCCATTCTAGAAACTTCAAAACCTGGCACACTTCAATTTGCCAAGCTCAGTGGTCCTATCAGAAACCATTGAGCTTGCTGTCTGGAAATTGAAACGTGTGGTCCAGATTCCGCATCCAAGCCTCTAGCCGAAATCTTCAGTCCAGAAACTTCAAAAACCCTAAGCTCTTCAATTTGCCAAACTCAGTGGTTCCCAAAACCCATTTAATCGATAACACTATCTTTGAAAAGGAGAGGTAAACAATTTTCAAAACTCAAATTAGAGTAAGATGAGAGGAGAAAGCTAAGATAGGTAAGGAATAAAATCTGAGAAGTCCTTAAGCTTTCAAAAATCATTTGATACTTTGAAATTAAGTTTTTCAAAATATCCTAAAGACGACCAACTTGGGTTACTACGGTCAGTATGGCTCTGATACCAAACCTTTGAGACCCGGTTTATCCGACTTGTAATGCTTCACCAACCGCTTGGCCCTAGCATCACAAAACAGATAATCCGAGACTCGAGACATGTATACTTCCCAGAAATGCAGTATACATACCTCTTTACAAAGTTCATGCATCAATTCCATTCATTCACATAGAACCGAAGCAAAATGTAATGTGATTAACATTAATAAAGGATAGTTACAAAAGAGAGGCCAACTCGCCATTAATAAAAGAGACAACAATAATTAAACAGCGGAAGCAAAAGTGCCATAAGATGGCTATAAACAAAAGAGCCAATCAGTGTGCCTTTAACCCACAAGGCAACCGACCGGACCGCCAAAGTTAGTCGTCGAATCCACAAAGACAACTCGCAAAAGTGAGGCCCTGGGGCTCACCTTCTTCCTCTCAAGCAAAAAGCAAACCAAAGAAAGCGGGTGAGTACTTTGAATGTACTCGCAAGATATATAAGAATGATAACAGATCTATGCAATAACTACATGCAAGCTTATTTAAGTGGAGCAGGTTAGGACTCAAATTTTTAAGCATAAAGCAAGTTTTATTTGCAATAATGTAATAGATTGAAAGCAATTTTGCAATCTGATTTTATTTGATAAAAACAGTAGTAATCAAGTATCAACAACGAAGAAGCAATCCCGAAGTGACCAAACCAATAGCCACCACAATAGCATGAATTACCCATTCATGCCAACCATGTCAAGTTTTAATTTTTAAAACAAAAACAGCTTGTTGAAGTCTAGATCTTATGGAAATCACCAAGCGTGTCCATAACCTAGGACGAGGCTATTCGAATAGTTTTATCCCTGCAGGGTGTACCAACTTACCCACATGCCAGACCGCCTTTTTGCCAAGCTATTAAGCACACTTCCTTAGGTATGCCGGCACGGCTAAGTCCTACGAGACCTTTCCAATATTGTGAATTATTCACGAGCCGCGTATGGATAGAAACCCATACGTTGTGTCGAGTCATCGTAAAGCCTCGGTCAACTACCCTTCGGGTAAAGCCTTGGACAACTACGACGCTCCTCGAGGTGGAGAGCCTACAGGAATCTCCACCACCGCACACCCAACACAAGAACACCGAGAACACATATCATGTTTCACACAACACACACAACCCCCTCCTGCGACTCGGAGATAACCCACGCCAAAGTACTAGGTCAAGAGGGGTCCCATATAACCCTCATGTGGTTAGTACGCAAAAGTACTTGGATCAATGGCGCAAGCAACATTTTCGGTCCTTAGGGACCTGGGCACCTTTCCTTGTCACACCCAACAATCACACCAACATGCCATTGTGCCCAAGTCAAATCATTTTGTTTCATTTTCGGTTTTTACAAAACTAAAGCATAAGTTGCTGAACCAAAAATAAACAAAATGATTTGTGTGATCAAGGTCATCGACTAAGTCGATAACCGCCCAATTCTACTGGTAGCTAAGCATTTCTAAGCATGACATCGCAAAGACAAGAAAAGAGCATAATTAAATCACGGCTCTAATCCACCAAATGATATTAATAACTTATGGTTGTGGCAGGGGATAACATTTTAATGGCAACAATGCATTAGGAATAGCTACCTCTAAACAGGGCAAAAATAATTGGACACAAAAGCAATGCATACATGTAATTTGTAAACAAGATATTAGACTTTGAAAGTCTTGGGACATTTATGATCAAATATCTTGCACGCTTGCTGTGAGTCAAGGTGCTGCTGTGGATCAACAAGATTATGAATGTGCTCTTGGATCCTAACGAGAGCAAAAGCAACCGATAAGAACGAACAAAATACAAAGATCCAACAGTAAACTCTCTCCAAAAATTCTAAAATTTTTACAGTAGCAAGGTCTTGATTTATAATGAATTTAGCAACAAGAACCAATTGATTTGGATTCTTAATGCCAAAGATATGATCAAAACAATTTTGGTCAGCTTTTATAAATAAAAAATGCTACTATTCATTAGCACAACTTTCTGGAGCTATACTGAGGCTGGAAACATTTTTAACTTAAAGATGAGTTAAAATCATAACCAACAAAATTTGAATCAACCGAAAAGGATTTGAAATGAATTAGTTATGCAATTTACAAGTTATCATATTTTTCAGTTGATAAATAAATCCTTTCGGGAAAGCCAGAATTTTGAAATGACGTGGCCGAACGAGGAGCGTCGATCGTGGATCCGACGGTCCGCGTCCCAGCGCTAACGCGCGCGCGTGGGATTCACAAACCCCAAACGCTCACCGTTGGATCCGGATCCAACGGTTCACGTGGATCAGGACGTTCGGGCGGTCCGAACATTCATTCCGATCTGCACCGTTGATCTTGGATCCAACGGTCCACACGGATCGAACCTTTCGGACGGTCCGAACGTTCACTCAAATCGGGACCGTTGATCTGGGATCCAACGGTCCACAACGACCTACGCTCAAACGTTCGCCCTGTTCTCGTCCGACAAAAATGGCCGGGAAAGAACGGCTCGCCGCCGGCGACTCTGGTCACGGCGGTGCGAGCAAAGGCCTAAAATGAGTTGCTAACAAACTCGCGCACCCAAAGGAACCAACAATTTCAGCGGCGGCGCTCTAGAACGCCGGCAAGCCGAAGATGATGTGGATGACCGAAAACGGTCAAAACGAAAATAGCAAATGAGCCCTGCTGCGGTCCAAGCAAGCGGGTGCCAAGCAACTAGGGACTAATAAGGGGGTACCTGAGTCCAAAGAAGGCACAAAGAAGGGTTGATTCAGCTCCAACGAAGAAGAATGGCGGTTTCTGCCGAAAAGGGGGCAATCCAAATCAAGCCGCCTCGCGGCCAAAACCCAAATTGAGTGAGAGTTAAAGATCACCGAGGTGAGAGGAACCAGAGGGAGCAAGATGAAATGAATGAAGCCCTGTGGTACCGCCTTCACCAAGAGCTTGAAGCTCTAAGAATGGCAAAGAATGAAGGTTTCAAACTTTTGAGCTCAAGCAAACACAAGAGAGTGTGCTGGAGCTTGAGAGGGGTTTGAAAGGCTTCAATGGAAGGACCAGAGGAGCTTATATAGCGGGGAATGGCAGTGAGCAACGGCAATAACCCTCTCGGGTCAACCTGCCATGAGAGCCTTTGAGAGCGACGGGAGCAGTTGAACAATGGACCCCGAGGAGGAGCACGACGGCATTTAATGCGCCCGAGCTAGCCGCTTTAAAGGTGACCACAGAGGTGATCGACATCGGCGCTTCTCCTCGCTCACGCCATTGCTTGACTCGGTGCGGCGCTCGGACGAGGAAGGAGATGACTTTTCCACCGTTGGATTGAAATCGGACGGTTCAAAAGCAACGGGGTGATTAGAACGGTTTGAGCGTCCATTTTAACCTGAGCCGTTGATTTGGATCCTACGGTTCACATTGCGCGAGGCGTTCGGACGGTCCGAACGTTCACGCGATTGTGGAACCTCGATTTAGAATCCAACGGTTCAAATGGATCGGCGTGTTCGGATGGTCCGAACGTTCACGCGATCGTGAGCCGCTCGATGCCGATCCAACGACTCACAACCTCGCGCCCAACGGCGAGGCGGTGCGTTTAGTTGATCGAACCAAATCAAGTGGCTCGAGCCCGAGTCCAGTCCGAACGAGGACAAAGTGAAAACCAGATTAAGGTTTGAATTTGAATAAGCGATCTTTGAGGAATTATACGGAATAGCAAACAAACTCCAAAAATTATGAAATTTTAAGCTGGAGCTTGTTGACGTAAGAAGAAACCTTATATAAAATTTTCAGAGACTTTTATGCACTGCATTTTCTCTAAAAATTCCGAAGGCTATTTTAGGAGTTTGACTAATGTTTGACTTGCCTCAAAATTATCCAATAATTTCTGAAAATTATGAAATAATTTCGAGGTGTTAAACATCACTCCTAGGTTCAATGAAAATTATTTTCGGGGTTGGGCACAAGATTTTCATGAGGAGATTTGTGGTGGTGTCCAAATGGCAATTTGATTTTTGATTTCCATAATCCCTTTACAAAAATTATGGAACTGACAAAAATCAAGATCAGAGAAAAAGTTTTAATTTCTCCTCATTTTTAATACATTTGAAACACAAACCAATTTTGGGATGTTACACATATCTGATCCCCCTTATGATGCTCCTTGTTACGCCCTTCGTGACTAGACATCTTCGTCGTACGAAGATTTGGGATATTGTACCGACACCTATGCATACTCATCCGATCACGTGCAAGTAGGTGTACAAGATTAAGACCCAGTCTGATGGTACTATCGAGCGCTACAAGGCTCGCGGCTTTCAGCAAGAGTACGGTCGTGACTACCATGAGATTTTTGCCCATGTTGCCCATATGACCGCTATTCGCACTCTTGTTGCGATTGCTTCTGTTCGCCGGTGGGCTATCTCTTAATTGGATGTTAAGAATGCTTTTCTTAATGGTGTCTTGCATGAGGAGGTCTATATGCAGCCACCACCAGGGTATTGTTTTCCTGATGGGCATATCTGTCATCTTCGTAGTGCTCTTTATGGCCTCAAACAAGCTCCTCGTGTCTGGTTTGTGTGTTTTACCTCAGTGATTACTGTTGTCGGTTTCACTGTCAGTTCCTGTGGATATCATGGGGATATGCTCCAGATCTTAGGATGATGTGACAATTGGCAATGGCGTTAACGGTTTGTCGTTTCACGGGTTTTTGACAAAGTTTCAGAACTGTTCAGGCATTCTGGACAGGGGCGGTCCGACCAGCCATAGCATGGCGGTCCATCCGGTCCCAAATCGATCGGATCGGCCATGTGCGGCGGTCAGACCGGCCGTGACCAGAAATGGTCAGAACAGGCTGGGCCAAAAATAGAGGGTGTAGGCAAGTGAGGAGATCCCATTGCTCTTAGTCCCATAATTTTTGGACTCTCCAGTAAAAAGTTCTATTGGTTTAAAGTTTCCAGTAGGTTTTGGATTTTCAGGGGTTGAAAATTGGCTAAGTCCTTCGGTGGTCGGACCGCCTATGGTCGGTGGTCCGGCCGGCAGTTAGAGGTCGAGCCGACCCTAAGGGGCGGTCTGACCGGTTGTTACTTGAATGTCGCCCGTCGTGGCGGCGTGGTTCGTTGGTTAGGTCAAAGTCATGGGTTTCAGTGCATATGTGTTGCATGATGCATGTTTTGACTAACGTGGGTCAAGTTGTGAAGAACTTGTTCCCGGTTTGGATTTGCTTTGTCTATTGGTGTGCAGGTAGCTTGGAGGCCAACGACGGTCAGCGGCAAGGATGATCGGGACTAGGCTTGGAGAGCCGAGGTCCGAAACGATCGGGAAGCGGGTGAGGTCAATGGAGTCAAGCATGGCACAGAATGGACAATGACGACCGAACGGGCAGTTCGGTGCGACAGGTTGGATCAAGCGGCGCGGGGGTCGGTGCAAGTGCCATGGTGGTTCTGGTGGGAGCCGGATGGGAGAGACTTGCCGACATGTTGAGAGCCATTGATCAACCTACACGTGGCGAAGCATGGGTGGTGCTTCACAAAGATGGGACTCGGTATTTGCGAAAAGATCGAGAAGGGGTATTTTGGTAATTATACCAAATACCGCCTTGGTGACCTTTTGACGACCCGCGGCGCAAGATGGCGTGGTGAAGCGGAATAGGTCAAGAGGAGATGAAGACGACGCTTCGAGAAGCGTGCGTGTGTGACCCGTTTGTTTTGGGCCTTAACGGGAGCCCATTTGGGTTACTCTTCTAGAAGGTTCAAGTCTCCACTATAAATAGATGAGGAGGTGGTCGCACCCTTCAACCCTTTACTTGAAACCCTAGTTTTGGCTTGAGTGCTTAGGGAAGGTTTAGTGGAGATTAGGGTTCTAGAGAGATAGAGTTGTTTTGATCTTGTGTCCATGCGTATCTGTTTGTTTGGCTGTAATCGATACGTTATCAAATCAATCCAAAGAAGAGTTCTCTCCAAGATGAGTTCATTTGTCTTCTTTCTCTCTATTTGAGTTTTTGAGGTGTTTCTTTGATTTCCGAGCTTTTGATTGCCTTACTGTCTTGATCCACTCGATCGTCACTTGGAATAGTTCCCAGATATCCTTAGGGAGGTGTGTTCCAATTTTGGTCGAGTTTGATTGGATATATCAAAAGTTAGATCGTGTTTCGTTTTGGTTTCAGATCTGGAACAGTGCCTCTAGAGAGAATCGGGTCGACCGCCCCTCGGTTGGGTCGGATCGGTCACCTATCTTGGCCGGACCGCTAGCAATACGCCCGCCGACCGCCGCTGGTTTTGGTCTGCTTTTGCTCTTTTGCTTTGGGGATATAAGTTTGGATTCAATACTAGCTTTCATTGTCTTGGTATATAGATCTTCATAGCTTTCATAGTTATTGGAGTGAAATTGGATTGAATCCATTCTTTGTGAAAAAGTGGCGTGCTCTATTCACCCCCTCTAGTCGCCTTTTCGGTCCAACAAGTGGTATCGAGCCGGTTAGTTCAATCTTGATCTTAACCGTCACCGAACTGGCGATGGATAAGTACTCGACTAAGCCGCATGTCTTCAATGGGCTCGACTATGCCTATTGGAAGAGTCGCATGCGAGTCTTCCTTGAGCGAAGGACAAAGGCTATATGGGAGGTTGTTGAGCTCCGCCATTTTGCCTGAGATTGCCACGCAAGTTTCGTCAATACTTTTGGCTAACAACAACAAGGAAAAGAACCTCCTATATGCTGGGCTTGGTAGACAAGAGTATGACAGGATTTGCAATCTTACGACCGCACATGAAATTTGGCACACCTCGAAACTTACCATGAGGGATCGTCCCAGTTAAACAAGTACGCCAGACGGTCTATAAGCGAGAGTACAACAAATTCGAGATGCGTCCTGGCGAGAGCATCGATGACGTTTTTACTCGTTTCAACAAGGTTGTCAATCAGATGAAAGCTGTTGACATTGAGTACTCCCAATCTGAGAATGCCACTCACCTCTTGGCTGCAATTAACACCAAGGAGTGGGAGATGAAGGCTACTGCCATAGAGGAGAACGTCGATCACTCTACTCTCACCTTGGAGCTGCTTTATAGTAAGCTCAAGACTCATGAGATCAAGAGAGGTAGTCTTCCTAAGAAGGACAGCATGGCTTTAGTAGCTGATCCTCTTTCAAGAGCTTCTAATGTTTCTTCTGAGTCCTCTTCGGGTTTCTCTCTTGCTTGTTTATCTACAATTCGTGAAGAGGATTTTGAGAGTCTTCCTGAGCCCGAGCTAGCCCTCATAGTCAAGAAAGCCACACGAGCTTACAACAATATGAGAAACAAAAAGAGAGGTGGCCCTGTGACTTGCTACGAGTGTGGTGAGCTTTACCATATTCGGGCTAACTGCCCCAAGCTGAAGGGTAAGGGTAACCATAAGGAGGGAAAGCCAGCTTGGAAGAAGCCTCAAGGGAACAAATCAAGGTTTGACGCTGCCAAGCTAATGAAGGCTGCTCACCGGGTCCTTGCCGCTTTTGGAGATCAATCCTTGAGTGATGTGGACTCTGGGAGCGAGGAGGACAAGGAGGAGGAGGAGCCACCTCAAGACAAGAAAGGGAAGACCAAGGACTTCACCGGCATGTGCTTCATGGCTGACTCCGTCGACGTCGATGATAATATGAGGTATCTCTATCTTATGATGTCCTTTCTGCTAGATGCGAGAACATGTATGAGCAATTGCTTAGTCAGGATAAGGCTTTAAAGTTCATCATGGTTAAGAACAAGGATCTAGAGTCACAAGTTGAAAATTTGACATTAGAACTTGTGAATGCTAAGAGTCTAGACGTTGATGAATGTTCATCTTGCCATGCTTTGCATTCCGAACTGTCTAAACTGCAACCTGCTCTTGATACTGCTTTACATCAACTTGAAAATGCTAGAACTGAGCTAGTTGAGGTCAAATCTTGTGAGGACCCCGGAATATTGGAGGTTTATACCAAATTAATAATCATACCAAAAGTAAAATTTTTAATCAAGAACAATCAAGTCTCAATTAAAAATAATACTAGAAGTATAATCATTAACAAGGTATAATTCCAATATTCAGTTCCCTGATATGCCTCTCATGTTAGCTCGAGTGATGAGTCGCTAACATAGACATATCCTTACAACATTATATCACAAGCATACACGATTGGAATACATTAATAAAAATTTACAATGAAACATTAAGTAAATCATAAATGAAAAGGAAGTAATAAAATAAACTTCCGGTGGGCGCCACAACCCAAGGGCAACTTGATCGATTAAAGCCGAAGTACCAACGAATCTGCGCCAACTTGAAATATTACCTAGGACGTTCTTTACGCAACAAGTGGAAAATTCCACCGAGTACGGAAGGTACTCGGCAAGACTTACACAAACTATTTAAAATAAAGTGTCCGAGAGGTCCTATACAAAGAATTAGAATTTTTAGATGCATAAGGTTAACAACGGAAGGTTATAATGGTTAAATTTTGCGAGAAAGCAATACATCTTAACCTACACTTGCTAGGTTTTAGTAAAGCAATTTAATAAATCAATTTGGATTAAAACAAGAATTAAATAAAAGTATGATCATAATTAGTATCAAAATCAAGTGGCTACAACCACTAACAATAAATTGCATGACTCACTATCATGTCGAAATTAATAATTCCCAAAACCCAAAATTAGAGCAAATTCTATACAGTGACATCAATCCAAGCGTTGTCCGTGGCAGTGGACACGGCTATTCGAATAGTTTTAACCTGCAGGGTGTACATCTTTACCCACACGACTTAGTTAGCCCGTAAGCCTCCTAATAATAGCACACCGCTTTGGTATGCGGTACGGGTAAACTAAGATTTGGTATTTTTCAACAAGTTGACACTATTGAGTTGGATGACCCATGTGAAATCGATCCCGCTAAACAACGATCGATAGCATATATTCAACCGAGGTTCACATGTTGTACAGGAATGCCGACCGATCAATTAAATGCAAACTCGTGTTAGCCACACATATTACACCGATCGGGCCTCAAGGTACGTACATGCGATATAACACATCTACGCCCTTACCCTTCTAAGAACATCTGATATTGATATAGGTTCCACATGGCATACGACACGGCCCGAAGACTTAAGCATCTATGCCATATGAAATCAATACACATGTCCTTACTCTCCTGTATCCAACTCAATAATATTAACCCTTTACTTAACCAAGCAATACCATACACTGCATGTGGAAGTACGTTGGTGCTTGAATTGGGCCGTCAGAGTTCAGTCCTTAATCAACCCAGACAAGTCATCCACAGTTCCCATTCTCGTGCACTAGGCACCATCACTAGCATCCACTTGTCCAGATTTGAATTAAGTTTAACAACAAGATTTAGATTTATATCAGGTTTAAATAAACTGAACAAAGAATCAACAAAAATAAAAAAATGTATTTGTTGTTTCCCAGGTTTGACAAGATAAGCCTGTCAAACATTACCGTTCTATGGACTGCATGGCTAAGCAAAATTGAAAATTTAGTATTATATCACCACAAACTATCGTAGGTTGAGTGTATGATCAATTCAAGGTAAGCCATAAGTTTTGGTCATAGCTAACTAGGAACAGAACATAAATAGTCTTTTAGAAAATTGCATGCAACAGTGTCACTGTATTTTATAAATCTACAGTTCAAAAGATTAGGATCAACATGGTGCAGAGAGGAAGCTTGCCTTATGGAATGTCCACTTGTTCACTCTCGGATGCGTTATTGTTTCAGTCGCACAATTCGTAATCTAGAGAGAAAATACAAAAGCAAATAAATACCAACAAAATCGAGAAATCCAAAATGCTCAAAAATGCATGATAAATACATTTTAAAGAGGTTATGATTCTAGATGCATTTAAGTATAGATTTTAATTTAATAAAAAAAATTCAATTTCTTAAGGACTGGTTAAAGTTAATTCAATTTCTGGTGGAATTACAATGACTGACAATGCTTAGAGTTTAGGTGATGTTGTTTTCCTTAACAGGACACCTAGTACTCACAAACACTCTCTCCGGGTATTCTAGGTATACAACCACGATGATCCTACAGTCAAAATCAACCATCTAATATGCTCTCTTCTTTCGGCAGACTTTGATGGTGATTGTGTGCACACCTATTATCTACAGTCGCAGGGCTTGATTTAATTAATCTATTTCGAATGACTTAAAACACATCAGGTCGTTGTATTTAATCAGGTGAATACTAATGGCGGTCAAATCATCCCTAAAGACTCAGATTAATTTATATACACTTCGCTTGATTTTATTTTCTAAGAGTCGATTTACTGATATATAATTATGACGACTAAAACTTAGATCGATTGCGATATTGATATGGTATTAATAATACTTACTAATTAACATCAATTTAAACAACTAAAACTATAGCCATTACAAAACACTAAAATTTATTTACACTATTCTTTAATTCCAATTTTATTCATCACTTAATCTCTAATGTCCATTTTTAACCCTAATCACCTATCTCTCTTTCTCTCTAATTCTCTCCTAGAAACTCTCATCTCTCCCTTCCTTATCTCTTCACCGACGCTTCTCTTCTTCCCCTTCTATGCCTCTCTCTCTCTCTCTCTCGGCCTCAGTCTCCTCTCGGCTCCTTCGCCCTCTGCGCTCCCTGCTCCCCTCTACGACGCCACAGGCTTCGGCATTGCGCCGCCACCTCCTGGCCTGCGATGCATGCCGATTCTTGCCGCCGCCGCGCCGGCTGCCGTCCCCAGCTCTCTCTCTCCAGCTCGGTTGTTCTCTCCCCTCGGCGCCCCTCGCCTCCTCCTCTTTCTGCGCGGCCGAAGGCCATGCGCGCCTCCGCCTCTTCGCCTCGCGCAGATGCGCCCAGCACTGCTGCCGCTCCCCTCGGTGGCTTGGTGCTTGGCCGCCGCCGACTCGGCTCGCACCCCAGACTCGCCTGCTCGGTGCCTTGGCTTGGCGGCTCGGCCTCCCGACGCCACGCCTTGGCTCCTCCGAACCGCCCTAATCCTACCTCGGTCATCGCGATTTGGTTCCCCATTCTAATTTGATTTCAGCTATGATGATTTTTAGCAAAATCGCTTGATTTCGTGGATTAATGCTTATTGATTATTTATGAATGCATGTTCATGGAGATCCATCCGAGGTGGTGAATGCTATCGATGGTGGAGGTGGGTGTTGGGTTCGGTTGCCACCGAGGTAATACTCTACCGATCTCTCTCTACCCTACCCCTACTTGCTCTGTGATGATGAAAATGAACCGAGAGCTATCTTGATTGTTCTATCGAGATCTGGAATTGATTCTATTGAAACTCGATGATTGATGATGTGCAAGTGATGCATCTTTGAATCTTTGCGGTGCCAACCGATATGGGTTGGGGTTACCTCTTGGTGATATTTGGGGTGGGAGAAGAGGGTGGCGATCTTGGCTTTGGTGCAGTGCTCCCCTCAGTTCCTGGCTCCCGGCTTCCTTGGCTTCCTTCCTCCCTGCTCCCGACCGCTGCCTTCTTGGCTTGCCTTCTACCGGTTGCAAGATCGATTGATGATGGTGATCTTGGCTTGGCTTGGCATGTTGATTTGCTTCGACTTTGCTTTGGTTGTCTTGCTCTTGATCCCCTTCGTGGTGCACCAAATGATGTTTATGGTGTGTGCTGGCTTGGCTGGTTTTGCCTTGGTTCTTGCTTCGAGAAGAGATGGAAAATGGGGTGTCGGTGAGGAATTGGTCTTGAAAAGGAATTGTTTTGCTTCACCGGTTTTGCAAAGTGGGTTGGGAAACCTCGGAAGGGGTCTTGTCCTCGGTGCTTCTTGGCTCGGCTCGCCATTTCCTTTGGTTGGGGCTTGCGGTGGTGAGGTGAATGAGTCGTTATTGCAAATTGCAATGATGCTCATGCATTGTGCTTATCCAGATGGCTCGGATATTTTTTTGGTTGGGCATTTTGGTTCATTGGCTAGCAATTCATTATGCAATAGATTTGCGACAATTGAGGCAATTCAAGATACGAGGTTTTGGATTTCTAAATGCCGAATGATGAGAACCTACGGAAATAAGGCGGTGCCGATTTACTTAGGTTAGTCTAGGTATCTTGGGTATCTGGTGCTTGACTAATGCAGGTTAGCCTAGGTGACTTGAAAAGCCAAGATGCTTGGTTAACCCAGATTAGTGTGGGTAGTCGCGATACTCAAGGTGCCGACTAATCTAGGTAGATCAGGAACGCGATGATTCCTATGGTATACTGACGGCAATTTATTTTATTCTAACTCTATTATACTGCTTTTTGAATAACTAATGGTCTTTTGATTGGTTGACGGACTATGGAGCCGCAAAAGGTATTTTGATTGTGTCGAGGAAGATGGTTTGGCTGGACAACGATGGACGGGCAAGATTTCAAGGAAGGCTTTAGACGACATGCAATGCAAGTTTTATTTTAATATTTTTGTAAATTACTCAAAGTTGTAAAACATAATATGATCTGATGTAAATAAATTCTTGTTTTACTTGTATTGAGAAGATTGTTACTTATGATAAACATTGTAAGGTTTTTAATTAAATTATTTCTAGAATTTCATAAGTATTTATTGTTGTCTCTCTTTGAGTTGTGATTGGAATTACCCATTAGACTTTGATTAGGATAATTACAAATGCAAAATGTATGCAAATGCTTCAGAAATAACAAATGTAATATAAAATGCATATAATTACTGTTTATTAAAATTGGGGCTGTTACAAATCTACTCCATGTCTTAAATGCTTAGAGTCTAGCAAGTTGGATGTTTCTGAACCAGTAGAGTCTCGCTCTTGCTCTCTCTGCTTAGAACGTGAACGTGAAATTAAAGACATTTTAAAAGCAAACTAGAGAGAAATATGCCAAGCTTAAGGGCATGATTAATTACGCTACTTGTACTTTATATCCTGCTCTTAAGCTTGAAATTGCTAATTATAAGGAGAGGCTTGCAAAGGTTAATAAACCTAAAATTTGTCAATCATGTGTTGATCTTAGGAAAGATAATGTTTATCTAGAGAACACTCTGCAAAAATTCTCTAGTGGAGAAAAACAATTAAACATGATTCTTGACAAGTCTAGAACTCCTTCTAAGAAGCAAGGCTTAGGATACAACTCGCCTGAACAAATCCAAGACTAAGGTCATTCGGGTCTTGGAAAATGGCTTAGTTGAATTCAAAACCCAACTTTGCAAAATTGCTTTCAAACCTGCAGTTTAGTCCAATCTTCTTTTGAGTCAAAGGTGCTTCTCCCAAATGGTACAAAATACCATTGCACCTATTGTGAGAAGAGTGGACATTTAGTTGAGTTCTGTTGGCGTAGGTTGAAAAATGCTAATCATGCTAGAACTTTATTTCATCAACCTAGAGCTTATGTGAAACATGGTTATGTTCCTAGACAGAATGCATCTCATGTGTTTGTAACCATTGCTCATGATAGGACTTCAACTAGGATCAAGGACACTCATTCTGGCTTTGCATACTACTGCAGACGTGTGTCTCGAAGATCGGGTTCCCAAGTCTATTTTAACTAACTTGAGATTGAGACACATCGATCTTTTGTGCCTTGATTTTCGGGATCGCGCATGAAGGAGGAAGAACACGTGGCTTGTCGACTCAATTGCTCACGCCACATGACCGGAGACTCAAGATGGTTCACTTCCTTCACGCGGCGACGGTGATGATTTCATCACCTTCGGAGATGATTCATAAGGGGATCGAAGGAACTGGATCGATCAGGGTGAACGACAAGTTCATTCTCAAGGATGTCGCTCTCGTGTCCAAGCTAAGGTACAATCTCCTTTCTATCTCTCAGCTTCTCGATGATGGCTATGA
Organism: Hsuehochloa calcarea; assembly: GCA_036346395.1. Taxonomy (NCBI): domain Eukaryota; kingdom Viridiplantae; phylum Streptophyta; class Magnoliopsida; order Poales; family Poaceae; genus Hsuehochloa; species Hsuehochloa calcarea. The sequence continues at coordinate 60,932,615 of CM070593.1, read as the reverse complement.
GACTAGATTTAAGAAGAACGCTTGTCGGGTGCTTGATTCTCTTGGTGAGCTCGTTTTTGGAATCTCTAGAGTTGGTAGAATATTTGGAGCTGATTTTTTTGAATCTCTTGCCGGATCTCTCAAATGTTTAGTTGCATCGTCTTCTGATATCTGGCTTTGGCATCGACGCTTGGGGCACATTGGTTTTGATCATCTGACACGAGTTAGCGGCCTTGATCTCATGAGAGGTTTGCCTAAACTCAAAGTCATCAAAGATCTTTGTATGTGCTCAGTAGGCATGGCAAGCAAGTTGCCGCCTCACATCCTTCGTTGACTATGATCATGACCGACGGACCGACGCTTGCTTCATATGGATACTGTTGGTCCTGCTAGGGTTCGGTCAGTCGGTGGCAATTGGTACATTCTTGTCATAGTCGATGATTTTTCGAGATATTCTTGGGTTTTCTTGATGAGAACATCCCTCCTTCGGATACACGTACTACACAAGACCTTCCAGATTTGGCTGTTGGACTATAAGGTCCTATGACAAGAGCTAGAGCACGTGACTTAATCTATCGTAAAATCGTTTCTAGAAATGAGTGTATTATTTGAGAACTCTATGATGTCGCCTAATGGAGATGATTTACTTGTACTCGTAAATCTAGGATTACGACCACTTCAAGAAGGCCTACGACCAGTTCAAGAAGGTCTCGACCACTTCAAGAAGGCCTACGACCGGTTCAAGAAGGTCCACGACCCGATTCGCAAGGCCTCGACCACTTCAAGAAGGCCTACGACCGGATAACTCGTTGGGAGCACTCTACGACTGCAGAGAGAGGCGAGCACAAGACTCGTTGGACACAATCTATGACCAAAGATAGCATGGACTCCTCAAGACCACCCTAGGACCGATCCACGACTAGATCTTCGACGTAAATACGCGACACAAGGTGTTGCACACCGCTTTGGAAACTAATAAGACTTTGTAAACGTGGCGAGATCGGAGTCCGGTTGTGTACGCCTCATCCCACGGCCGCACAACCCTAGGTCGACCTCCTCACATCCCCTATATATACAAGAGTGGCTGTAGTTTAGAGCGGGTTTTACTTAGATTATTACGCCAATTGCGGTTTCGCGATTATCGGTTTGAGGAACCCCACTTGTAAACTTCATCCATATCCGCAATACAATTGATTGCATCTACCTTGTTCTTGTGAGTTGCTTCGATTGCTTGCGGGAACAATAACCTTCGTGGTAAGGTCGATCGCTGCAAGCGTGGTCGATAACGACAAAGCGTGCGGGTGTAGCGAATTGCGAGGTGACGATCCGTTGGTCGAAAGCCTCAAAGCGCCAACGTCCTCACGGCGAACCAAATCGAACCTATCGGAAGATCGGGCGCCGTGACTCATCAAGTGGTATCGAGCTAAGGTTGTCCGTTAGGTAATTTCGCTTATCCCTTTTGTGAGTTTTGTTCCATCACCTAGAGTCGTAAAATTGCCCTACAAAAAATTTTAGATCGTAATTATTCATTGTACAAACCACTTTGTGCCTTCGCAATTGTATTTTCGGTTTAGCGTTGTTGAATTCGAGTCCATCGTCGGTGTCTTTGTTTTGGTCTAGTCGTCGTAATCTAGTTTCTAGCGTCGAGTCTTTCTTTGTGTCGATCATCTAGACACCCCCCAATACGACCACAATACCACCCCATCGACCACCTACTCGGATTCGGTTTCTCCACCGGTGGAAGCGAACGCTGGTCGGATTCGACCAACCACTCATGTCCGACAACCCTATTTATTATCTTGTTGCTCTCGGACACCCCACCACTGGTCGAAAACAATCGACTGGTCGAATTTTTCCCATAGCTAAAGTTCAGAGAGAGAGAGAGAGAGAGTATCTTTTAATTACCTTTGTACCCCTGCTCTCCGGAAAAAGTTTGTGACCCATATATATCCATAGACCCAGAAAAAGGTTTTGAAGAGTTTTGAGTCAAGGTCACATTCGCAAAAAAAAAGGAAAACCCTAGGTTGGGTTTTTGCAGTCCAAAAAAAAGAAAAGAAAAGAAAAGAAAGAAAGCAAAGAGTGCAAAAAAAGAAGAAGAAGAAAAGAAGGAGTTGCTTTGTGATTTTGGATCCGATTGTGTTTGTATCTACCCTATCCTCCGCTTGCTTGAGCTAGTTCTAGGGAGCGTTTGGGCCAAAGAATCGTGATTTAGCATCGTGGACTTTTATTCAACTTTGCTAATCTGATTTCATTATTGCTATTCCTTGCTACTAAACATTGCCTATCCGAGCTCCACATACTTTCGGCCCTCAGATTGGATCCTCGCATTCGCCTCCGCCGTGATCGTACATCCCACCTTCGCCGATCAGACCACCTGCTGCAATTTGGTAAGAAACTCATAAGAGCTTGGTAAGACGCTTGAGAGTGTGTGATTCCACCCTCCGACCACCTAATAGTGATAGGGATAATACCTTTGTGTTGTCTTTTGTCTCCTACTAACCATGTCAGGTGAAGGATTGGATGCGCAAGAGTTTATTTTGAGGGAAGAGCTCATGACGCTATTGGATTAACAACGCACTACCGTTAATGAGGACATCGACAGGAAGCTTCAAGCTACCACGATCACATTACAACGTTCAATCAACGATAGTATTGCGGCGCTCACTACACACCTCGAAAGAATGGTGAATCGACCACCAAACGTTGGTCGTGTAGAACCTCATGGTGCAGCCCATGACCATGAGTTTGATAATGATAATGAAATGCACGACCACGATGCCTTTGATGCACGACAACGGAACCGGCTGAACTTCAACCGTCAAGGTATGAGAGGTAACAATTTTCAGCAACATAATGCCCATGATGATCCATATGCTAAAGTCAAGTTCACTATATCATCTTTTGCGGGTGCTTATGATGCAGAAATATATCTAGATTGGGAGATGACGGTAGAACAAAAATTGAATGCTCACTTAGTTCCTGAAGTGCATAGAGTTAGGCAAGCCACAAGTGAATTTAAAAACTTTGCCATCATTTGGTGGAATAGGGTTTGCACCGAAGGATTAGCGCCTACTACGTGGGATGGTTTAAAGGTTGCTATGCGTAACAGATTTGTCCCACCTTCTTTTAAACGTGATTTGCGTAATAAATTGCAGCGCTTAAATCAAGGTAATAGATCCGTAGAAGAATATTATCAGGAGCTACAAATTAGCATGTTGCGTTGTGATATTATTGAGGATGAAGAAGCTGCAATAGCACGTTTTATGGAGGATTAAGGCGTGAGATTCGTGACATAGTGGATTACAAAGAATACGATAGTGTCCTAGATTGTTCCAACTTGCATGTTTGGCAGAAAAAGAATTGCAGGGACGACAACAGAGGCCAAGAAACAATTTTGGGAGCATGTCTACACCACGACCAGTGCCGGGGCAAGCCAAAACACCCCCACTTTCAGCTACACGGTCTGCTGCCCCCTCCGCGAGTAGGGTGCGTTCAGCAGCACCTCCGACCACATCACATGCACCGAGGTAAGCAAATCTACTAGTGTCATGTGCTCCGACCAAGAGTTCTTCCTCGGTTGCTTCCTTCGGTCGTACCACCGGATTATTTGCCACCGTTGCAAGGGAATGGGACACGTCATGAAGGACTGCCCAAGTCAGCGAGCATACCTTGCCACTACAGACGGTGGATATGTAAGTACTAGTGATATTGAGGATGAATATGTACTTGCAGCTAACATTGCAGGTGGAGGAGACGAGATGCATAGCGGTGATCTTGATGGTGTAGAGGAACAAGTAGGCATTGCTGACACCGAGTATCATATGAGTCTTGTTGCGCAACGAGCATCGGCGCACAAGTGGAGAGAGCGGAGCAAAATCAGCGGCATAACTTGTTTCAAACCAGATTTCTTATGAAGGACAGAGCTGCAGAGTCATCATTGATGGAGGGAGTGCAACAACCTTGCCGACTCGAGATGGTCGAGAAGCTTGGCTTGACCACACAACCACACCCACGTCCCTACTACATCCAATGGTTCAATTCGTGTGGTAAGTTAAAGGTAAACAAAGTTGTGAACGTGCAATTTTCAGCTGGTAATTACAAAGATAGTTTCGATTTTGATATAGTACCAATGCAAGCATGGTCTTTATTGCTTGGGTAGGCCTTGGATATATGACAATGATGTTTTGCACCATGGTAGAGCTAATACCTACTCGTTCTTACACAAGGGCAAGAAGATTAAGTTATTGCCTTTGACACCAGCTGAGATTTTGAAAGATGAAGAAGAGCGCGCTAAAAATGAAAGAAAAACCGATAAGCATGATTCTGAAAATCAGCAAGTAGCAAAACGTGTTTTCCCACGTAAAAGGGAGAAAGTGGCGTCTAGTCCTAAGTCTGAGGGGATTAAATTAAAGGGATGTGTTATGATTGCCACTAAATCTGAACTTGCTGAAATTTGTGATAATGAGTTGCCATGCTATGCTTTGATATGCAAAAATGCCTTATACTCGCTTGAGGATATAGCTAGCTCTTTGCCTCCTCATTGCTAACCTTTGCGAGAGTATGTGGATGTATTCACCGAGGTACCCGGGATTACCACCTATTCGAGGGATAGAGCATCAAATTGATTTGATCCCAGGAGCGACTTTGCCAAACCGTGCTGCATATAGGACCAATCCAGAGGAGACTAAGGAAATTCAGCGACAAGTCCAAGATCTTCTGGACCGTGGGTACGTAAGAGAAAGCCTTAGTCCTTGTCTTTGTTCCATTCTTTTGGTTCCTAAGAAAGACGGTAGTTGGCGTATGTGTGTTGATTGCAGAGCCATTAATAACATTACTATAAGGTATCGTCATCCTATCCCAAGGCTAGACGACATGCTAGATGAATTGAGTGGTTCTATTATTTTCACAAAGATTGACTTGCGGAGTGGTTACCACCAGATTAGAATGAAATTAGGAGATGAATGGAAGCGCTTTTAAAACTAAGTTCGGATTATATGAGTGGTTAGTGATGCCTTTCGGTCTAACTAATGCACCTAGTACTTTTATGCGCTTGATGAACGAGGTTTTACGCCCTTTCATTGGAAATTTTGTGGTGGTTTACTTTGATGATATCTTGATTTATAGCAAGTCACATGAGCTACATTTGAATCATATCGTGCTGTTTTTAATGCTTTGAGAGACGACGCTTGTTTGGTAACCTCGAAAAGTGCACCTTTGCACCGATCGAGTTGCGTTTCTTGGATATGTTGTGACACCACATGGAATTGAGGTGGATGAGACAAAGATTGTAGCCATCCAAAGCTGGCCGACACCGACCACTGTGTCACAGGTACGGAGCTTCCACGGCCTTGCTGGATTCTATCGGCGTTTTGTGTGGGATTTCAGCACCATTGCCGCACCATTGAATGAATTGACAAAGAAAGGAGTGCCTTTCCAATGGGGACCTGCGCAAGAGAAGGCATTCAACTTGTTGAAAGAGAAGCTCACCCAAGCACCCCTACTCCAACTCCCTGATTTTGGTAAGACTTTTGAGATTGAATGTGACGCTAGCGGGATTGGAATAGGTGGTGTATTGATTCAAGAAGGTAAACCGGTCGCATATTTTAGCGAGAAGCTAAATGGGCCTAGTTTGAATTATTCCACCTATGACAAAGAATTGTATGCTTTAGTTCGTGTGCTTCAAACTTGGCAACATTATTTATGGCCCAAAGAATTTGTTATACATTCTGATCATGAATCGCTAAAACATATTAGAAGTCAAGCTAAACTGAATAAACGACATGCTAATTGGGTAGAATTTATTGAGTCGTTTCCATATGTCATAAAGCATAAGAAAGGTAAGGACAATGTGATTGCTGATGCGCTCTCTAGACGTTATACCATGTTATCTCAACTTGACCATAAGATTTTTGGTTTGGAGGCCATTAAGAGTTTATATGTCACTAATTTGGACTTTAAGGAAGTGCTTGAACATTGTAAAGAAGGGAAGATATGGAATAACTATGTTTGAATGATGGTTTGATCTATCGTGCTAACAAGCTATGCATTCGGCTAGCTCGTTCGTCTTTTGTTGTTACAGAGGCACATGGAGGAGGTTTGATGGCGCATTTTAGAGCAAAAAAGACAGAAGATGTGCTTACCACCCACTTCTTTTGGCCAAAGATGAGACGTGATGTCGAGCGCTACGTGGCTCGCTGCACTACATGCAACAAAGCTAAGTCCCGTCTCAATCCACATGGACTTTATATGCCTCTTCCTATTCCTAGTGCCCCTTGGGAGGATATTTCTATGGATTTTGTTTTAGGATTGCCTAGGACAAAGAGGGGGAGAGATAGTATATTTGTCGTAGTGGATCGATTTTCTAAAATGGCACATTTTATATCTTGTCACAAGAGCGATGATGCTACAAACATAGCTGATTTGTTTTTCAGGGAAATCGTTCGCTTACATGGAGTGCCCAATACTATTATCTCGGATCGCGATGCGAAGTTTTTGAGCCACTTTTGGAGATCGCTTTGGAATAAATTGGGGACAAAGCTGCTGTTTTCTACTACGTGTCATCCCCAAACTGATGGACAAACGGAGGTTGTCAACCGCACATTATCCACCATGTTGCGGGCTGTTTTAAAGAAGAACTTGAAGATGTGGGAAGAGTGTTTACCACATATTGAGTTTGCTTACAATAGGTCAGTACACTCCACCACCAAGGTAAGTCCGTTTCAGGTAGTATATGGTTTTAACCCCCGTGCTCCTATTGATTTACTACCTTTACCAACCTCTGAAAAAATAAATCTAGATGCTAAGAAGCGTGCTACATTTATTCTCAAGTTGCATGAGACCACTAAAGAGAATATAGAGCGTATGACTGAAAAGTATAGGGTTGCTGGAAATAAAGGTAGGAAAGTTGTCAAAATAGAACCAGGTGATTTAGTTTGGGTTCATTTGAGAAAGGATAGATTTCTAATTAAGAAAATCAAAGTTGATGCCTAGAGCTGCAGGACCGTTTAAGATAATTAAGAAGATAAATGATAATGCATATCAGTTAGAATTACCTGCAGATTTTGGGGTTAGCCCAACATTTAACATACATCCCTCCTTCGGATACACGTACTACACAAGACCTTCCAGATTTGGGTGTTGGACTACAAGGTCCTATGACAAGAGCTAGAGCACGTGACTTAATCTATCGAGTAAAATCGTTTCTAGGGTCGAGTGTATTATTTGAGAACTCTATGATGTCGCCTAATGGAGATGATTTACTTGTACTGTAAATCTAGGATTACGACCACTTCAAGAAGGCCTACGACCGGTTCAAGAAGGTCTCGACCACTTCAAGAAGGCCTACGACCGGTTCAAGAAGGTCCACGACCGGGCCCGCAAGGCCTACGACCACTTCAAGAAGGCCTACGACCGGATGACTGTTGGGAGCACTCTACGACCGAGAGGCGAGCACGAGACTCGTTGGACACAATCTATGACCAAAGATAGCATGGACTCCTCAAGACCACCCTAGGACCGATCCTACGACTAGATCTTCGACCGTAAATACGCGACACAAGGTGTCACACACCGCTTTGGAAACTAATAAGACTTTGTAAACGTGACGAGATCGAGTCCAGTTGTGTACGCCTCATCCCACGGCCGCACAACCCTAGGTCGACCTCCTCACGCCCCCTATATATATACATGAGAGTCGCCGTAGTTTAGAGGCGGTTTTTCTTAGATTATTCTCGCCAATTGCGGTTTAGCGATTATCGGTTTGAGGAACCCCACTTGTAAACTTCATCCATATCCGCAATACAATTGATTGCATCTACCTTGTTCTTGTGAGTTGCTTCGATTGCTTGCGGGAACAATAACCTTCGTGGTAAGGTCGATCGCGTGCAAGCGTGGTCGATAACGACAAAGCGCAAGGGTGTAGCGAATTGCAGGTGACGATCCGCTGGTCGGAAGCCTCAAAGCGTCAACGTCCTCACGACGAACCAAATCGAACCTATCGGAAGATCGGGCCGCCGTGACTCATCAGTTCTTTCTTGCTTCGAAGGATGAGGTCTTTGATCATTATCATGATCTTGTTCTTCGTTTGGCTTCTGAACTTCCTGGTGCCTTGAGAGCAATCCGCAGTGACAATGGCACAGAGTTCAAGAATGCCTCTTTTGCCTCTTTTTGTGCTGAGCACGGTATTGAGCATCAGTTCTCTTCTCCACACGTCCCTCAATAAAATGGCGTTGTGGAAAGAAAGAACAGAACCTTAGTCTCGATGGCTAGGACGATGCTAGATGAGTATAACACACCGAGGAGGTTTTGGGCCGAAGCTATTGCTACAGCTTGCCATATTTCAAATCGTGTCTTTCTGAGACCGTCTTTGGGTAAGACTTCTTATGAGCTTCGTTTTGGCAGAAAACCCTCAGTTTCGCACTTTCGAGTCTTTGGATCGAAGTGTTTTATTCTCAAGACAGGGAACCTAGATAAATTTGAATCAAGAACTTGTGATGGTTTATTTCTATGTTATCCTGCTCACTCGAGGGGTTTTCGGGTTTTTAATGTTGAAACTAACATTATCCAGGAGACATGCAATGTCACTTTTGATGAGACTAGCCCAGCAGCTAGATCCGATATTTCAGGTGACTTACAGGTGACAGAGAGCATATTTGTTGATGAAGATGAGGATGAAATTGATGATGCTCCTCCACCTGCTGCTAATGCTCGATTCCGGCTCGTAACACCTACGATCGCTTCACCTCCAATTGAGGCTCCTGCTGCATCTTCTTCATCAGCAGTACCTGCGGAGGTTGAGGAGATACTATCTCCCCCAGGCGCTCCTTTGCACATCCAAAAGCAACACCCATCGGATCAGATGATTGGTAGTCTCCATGAGCGAGTCACTCGCTCCAGGTATCATGATCCGAGTCTTTTCTCTCACTCTGCATTTGTAGCGTCTTTTGAACCCAAAGATATATCACATGCTTTATCTGATGCTAGTTGGGTCAATGCCATGCATGAGGAGTTAGAAAATTTTGAAAGAAATAGAGTCTGGAACCTTGTAGAACCTCCTAGTGGTCATAATGTAATTGGCACCCGTTGGGTGTTTAAAAATAAACAAAATAAGGATGGTTCTGTGGTTAGAAACAAGGCTAGGTTAGTAGCTCAGGGTTTTAGCCAGGTTGAGGGGTTAGATTTTGATGAGACCTTTGCTCCTGTTGCTAGACTAGAAGCTATTCGCATTCTTCTTGCTTTTGCTGCCTCTAAGGGCTTTAGATTATATCAGATGGATGTTAAGAGTGCCTTTCTGAATGGTTTCATAGAGGAGGAGGTTTATGTTAGGCAACCCCCAGGCTTTGAAAATCCCAAAAACCCACATCATGTCTTCAAACTATCCAAAGCCTTGTATGGTCTTAAACAAGCCCCTAGAGCACAGTATGATAGACTTAAGACCTTCTTGCTTAAGAATGATTTTGAGATGGGTAAGGTAGACAAGACCTTGTTCATTCTTAGGTGTGGCAATGATTTCTTACTTGCTCAGATTTACGTTGATGATATTATCTTTGGTGGTTCGTCTCATGCTCTTGTTTCCAGCTTTTCTGAGACTATGTCCAGGGAATTTGAGATGAGCATGATGGGAGAGCTCAATTACTTTCTGGGGCTTCAAATCAAGCAATGTAAGGAAGGGATCTTCATCCATCAGACGAAGTGTACTAAGGATCTGCTCAAACGCTTCGACATGGGTGATCGCAAGTCGATCGCCACTCCGATGGCGACTTCGATCGCTGGATCCAGATGAGGAAGGAGAAGCCGTGGATCAACGCGAGTACCGCAGATGATCGGCTCCCTCCTGCACTGACGGCCTCAAGACCGACATCCACTTCACGACCGCCTCTGCGCGAGGTTTCAGGCGTCTCCGAGAACTTCCCATCGCCAAGCAGTTAAGCGTATATTCAGGTATTTACACTCTACCCTCCAGTATGGCATTTGGTACTCCTGCTCTTCTTCTTTGTCCATTCGGGGGTTTTCTGATTCTGATTTTGCGGGCTGTCGGCTTGATAGGAAGAGTACCTCGGGCACTTGTCACTTTCTAGGCACTTCTCTTGTCTCTTGGTCTTCTAGGAAGCAGTCCTCTGTTGCACAATCATCGTTGAGGTGAATATGTAGCCGCTAGTTGTCAGAGTCGATTTTGTGGATGGTATCCACTCTTAAGGACTATGGGTTAAATTTTGCTAGTGTTCCTCTTTTCTGTGATAACACTTCTGCTATTAACATTGCTAAGAACCCTGTGCAACACTCTAGAACCAAGCACATAGACATTCGCTATCACTTCCTTAGAGACCATGTCGAGAAGGGAGATATTGTGCTGCACTTCGTGGAGTCCGAGGCTCAACTGGCTGATATCCTCACCAAACCTTTAGACCCAACTAGGTTTGCCACCTTGAGAAGTGAGTTAGGGGTAATTTATCCCTATGGGTTGGTTTGAGGGGGAGTTCGATCTTTTCTGATCTTACCTTAGTCTTTTGATCTTTTATTGTTCTTTTTCTGAACTTATTGATCTTTTTGAACTTTTTAGGTTTTTAGGCTTTTTATTGCATCTCATTGTATCATATTGCATTCATATGAAAAATACATCAAGTGGTATGAAAAATCCAAAAAGATGCATTGTAATATAAGATTTTCTGCTTATCTTTTAAAATTGATGAAGCTTTGCCTATTACCCTTTGGAGCTTTAGTATTTCAATTCTTGCTCAATGTCATGTCTAGTTCTTTGACTTGCTAGAATTATCATGCTTTTACATGTGTAACTAAGTCTTTGCCATATGAGCTAGAACTTTTTAAACAACTCAAATTAAGAAATTGCAATTTGTGGATGTTTTAGCAAGTTGCGCAATTAGTGCTCCTCTTGTGACATTGGCCCTGTCAGAATTGCTTTGTTAGCTCTTTGATCTAAAATTGACCATTACTTGAGCTTTTGTGTTCTTGAGATTCTAAAACTGCTCATGTGAAAAATGAAAATCAAGATTGTCTTATGCTTGAATTGTGCCAAACTATTCTTACGAGACTGCTTGTCAAATGACATGAACTTGGAGATAGTTTGATGAACCAGACGATCTCATAGGGACTGCTTGTCAGAAATGACATGAACCTCAAGATTTGTCGCCCTGGTAGAAGCTTAGAAAGAGTTTGTGGATGGCTCCTAGTCCAGGATCTTCTTTACTAAGATATGCATTTAATCAACTTCTGGTCAAAGCTTAGGATGAGTTTGTGGATGGCTCCTAGTCCAGGATCTTGTCACTAAGTTTGATCATTAGTCAACTTCAATATTCAATGCAAATGAGAAAAATGTTGACAAATGGGCGTTTACAAAATATTGAGCAAAATGATTCAATACGGGACTTGATTGACTCTTAATGTGGTCTTTGTTAGATTTTTGATCTTACTCTGACATTTTGACATGGCCAACTTCACTTTAGGATCCATGTTGATGAACTTGCTGAATTTGAAGCGTTGCTTAAATTGATCAAATCTATTGCTTTACTTTTGAGCCTTTGTGCTTAGCTTTGATATATATGTCTTACCATGATCTTGCTAGCACTGTCAGGCTTGATATGTTGTTTCTGCAATATTAGAAATGCTAGCTAGTTCTTTTGGGTAATCTCCAAAGCTTCTTGTAATCAAAAATTGAAAAATACAAAAATTAAGCCACTCCATTGCACTTCATGCATACTTCTTCTTTTGCTTCCTTCTTCATTCTGCAATTATTATCTTTGGATGAGAGGAAGGCGTGATTCCTTGATGACTCCATTGTCAAAGGGGGAGAAGATATCAATGTTGGGGAGAAGATTTTACAAAGGGGAGAAAGTTGGAGAATTTGAAATTTTCTGAAATCCGAGGATCATAGTGAGGGGGAGTTCTTGAATTACATTCTTATCGTCTTATTGACTCTTCTGAACCTGAATTGCATTTATTACTCCTCACAATGATCAAAGGTCAATTGAACAATTGTTCTTTCATTCCGACCTTAAGTGAGATTTATAACTTTTTCTGGAAATCGAAGTTTTTATGCCTTCTTCTGCCTTATCTCACTTGCCTATGCTATTCTGATGCCAGCTTGGTCATTTCCATTGCTTTCTCTTGCTTATGGACCAAGTTGTGCCTTTGTGCGAAAACGAAAGTATTTTACTTTTCAAACCTTCAAATTACATTTTCTGGATTATTGCCAATGTGTTCATCAAGGGGGAGATTGTGGATATGCTCCAGATCTTAGGATGATGTGACAATTGGCAATGGCGTTAACGGTTTGTCGTTTCACGGGTTTTCGACAAAGTTTGTAACTGCTCAGCATTCGATAGGCGGTCCGACCGCCATAGCATGATGGTCCGGCCGGTCCAAATCGGTCGGACCGGCCATGTGCGCGGTCGACCGGCCGTGACTGTAAATGGTCGAACAGTCGGGCCAAAATAGAGGGTGTAGGCAAGTGAGGAGATCCCATTGCTCTTAGTCCCATAATTTTGGAGTCTCCAAGAAAAGTTCTATTGGTTTAAAGTTTCCATGAGGTTTGGATTTTCGGGGTTGAAAATTGGCTAAGTCCTTCAAGGCGGTCGGACCGCCTATGGTCAAGGTCCGACCAAGCAGGTTGAGGTCGACCGCCCGAGGGGCGGTCTGACCGGTTGTTACTTGAATGTCGCCCGTCGTGGCGGCGTGGTTCGTTGGTTAGGTCAAAGTCATGGGTTTCAGTGCATATGTGTTGCATGATGCATGTTTTGACTAACGTGGGTCAAGTTGTGAAGAACTTGTTCCCGGTTTGTATTTGCTTTGTCTATTGGTGTGCAGGTAGCTTGGAGGCCAACGACGGTCAGCGGCAAGGATGATCGGGACTAGGCTTGGAGAGCTGAGGTCCAGAACGATCGGGGAAGCCGGGTGAGGTCAATGGAGTCAAGCATGGCACAGAATGGACAATGACGACCGAACGGGCAGTTCGGTGCGACAGGTTGGATCAAGCGGCGCGGGGGTCGGTGCAAGTGCCATAGTGGTTCTGGTGGGAGCCGGATGGGAGAGACTTGCCGACATGTTGAGAGCCATTGATCAACCTACACGTGGCGAAGCATGGGAGGTGCTTCACAAAGATGGGACTCGGTCTTTGCGAAAAGATCGAGAAGGGGTATTTTGGTAATTATACCAAATACCGCCTTGGTGACCTTTTGACGACCCGCGGCGCAAGATGGCGTGGTGAAGCGGAATAGGTCAAGAGGAGATGAAGACGACGCTTCGAGAAGCGTGCGTGTGTGACCCGTTTGTTTTGGACCTTAACGGGAGCCCATTTGGGTTACTCTTCTAGAAGGATCAAGTCTCCACTATAAATAGAGGAGAGAGGTGGCTGCACCCCTTCAACCCTTTTACTTGAAACCCTAGTTTTGGCTTGAGTGCTTAGGGAAGGTTTAGTGGAGATTAGGGTTCTAGAGAGAGAGTTGTTTTGATCTTGTGTCCATGCGTATCTGTTTGTTTGGCTGTAATCGATACGTTATCAAATCAATCCAAAGAAGAGTTCTCTCCAAGATGAGTTCATTTGTCTTCTTTCTCTCTATTTGAGTTTTTGAGGTGTTTCTTTGATTTCCGAGCTTTTGATTGCCTTACTGTCTTGATCCACTCGATCGTCACTTGGAATAGTTCCCAGATATCCTTAGGGAGGTGTGTTCCAATTTTGGTCGAGTTTGATTGGATATATCAAAAGTTAGATCGTGTTTCGCTTTTGGTTTGAGATCTCGAGCGGTTGCCTCTCGAGAGAATCGGTCGATCGCCCTCGGTCTTGGTCCGATCGGTCACCTTGCTTGGTCGGATCGCTAGCAATACGCCGGTCTGACCGCTCGTTGGTTTTGGTTATGTTTTGCTCTTTTGCTTTGGGGATATAAGTTTGGATTCAATACTAGCTTTCCGCTGTACTGGTATATAGATCTTCATAGCTTTCATAGCTATTGGAGTGAAATTGCATTGAATCCATTCTTTGTGAAAAAGTGAGCGTGCTCCTATTCACCCCTCCTCTAGTCGCCATTTCGGTCCAACAGTTCCCATAATCCTGCTCTTTTTGTCCATATCTCACCTCGAGGTAGGTCACTACTTCTTTTGTATGTTTGATGATATGCTCATCACTGGTAATGATTCCTTTAGCATCTCAGTGAGCAGTTTTTGATGACTGATCTTGGTTCTCTTACGTACTTCCTTGGGATCGAGGTCTCTTTGATGTTTGAGGGCTACTACCTCTCCCAGCAGAAGTATGTTCAGAATCTTCTTGATCGGTCTAGTCTGATTGAGACCCGCACTGCTAAGACTCTCATGGAGTTATCCCTCCAGCTTCGTGCCACTGATGCTGATCTTCTTGAGGATCCTACTCGATAGCGTCATCTTGCTGGGAGTTTGGTGTACCTTGTGAGCACTCATCCTGATACTGCTTATGCAGTTCATATCTTGAGTCAGTTCATGGCTCGTCCTACCCATTTTTACTACAGTCACCTTCTTCGTGTTCTTCGCTACTTACGTGAGACTATCTCTCGTTGTTTGTTTTTCCCTAGCTCTACCTCACTACAGCTTCAGACGTACTCCGATGCTGCCTGGGTTAGTGATCCTTCTGATTGTCGCTCTCTTTCTGCTTACTGTGTTTTTTTAGCTCCTCCCTGATTGCCTAGAAGACAAAGAAGCAAACTGTCATTTCCCGTTCAAGTGTAGAGCCTGAGTTGAGAGCTATGATAACAGAGGTTACTTGGTTGAAGTGGCTACTTGCAAATTTTAAAGTGTCTATGATGGGACCTACGACTCTTTTGTCTAACAGTACATGTGCTATCAGCTTTGCTCGAAACCCAGTAAAGCATGATATCATCAAACACATTGGTACGGATGCTTCATACACTTACTTACAGGTGCATAAAGGAGTACTTACTTTACAGTTTATGCCCTCAAAGTTACAGGTTTCTGACTTCTTCACGATGTCACAGACTAGGGTATAATATTTGTATTTTTCTCTCTAAACTCAATTCGTGTGATCCACCATGAATTTAAGGGGAGGGGTGTTAGAATATAACTCTCTTTTGTATTCTTTATCTGTATATGATACTCTCTTGTACTCATTATATATATTATCCATTAAACCCTTTTAAATATACACACAACAGTCAGCAACCGGTCAACTGAAGCACCCTTCCAAGCCCAGCAATTATAGTGTTTATTGGCATCTCTGTGCATAAGAATCAATTCACGAATCAAAATCTATGACAGCCTGCAGAATATACAGATGCAACTAATTTGACAAGTCATTGCACGGCAGTCAGACCTGTGACCTAATTCACAGCTTGTCTCTTCAGTTCCTATGCAACAAAATCTTATCTCATCTCCTTGTTGAAAGGGAAAAGAATCACTGAAGGCAATCAATTGACATTAGGACAGACTTCATCGCAGAATTGTGAGCAGCAAACACCCCTTGGTGGTATTGTTTTGGTTGGCACCTTCGTATGTGTGACCTACAGCTTCACAATTTGTATTACCCGCACAGTGAACTGAAAACCTTCGCTCAATCCGTGTGCTGTTGAAAGAAAAAGAAGAAATAAAAGAGATTAGTTTCCTATATCTGCCCCTACGAACTTCAAAAAAAAAAAAGAATTGCTTAAAGAAAGAATGAGGGCAGGCATAACAAAGGCTACATTTTAGGGTTTTGTTACGGTAATTTACAAAACGAAAAACTGATGTGTCAAGTAAACATGATTGCAATTTGCAAAGACCTATATTTTATTAGTTTCGCAAAAGCCAACAACAAGAAGCCACAATGACATTATCACAACTCATAAGAGGTCAAAAAATATGTTTCATACTGTCCTATTTCCAAGAGTTCCCAGATTCTTTTTTTTCAAGCAAAAAAACTATCTTCCAAAGAATAAAGAGGTCCGCTTGCTGTTTAAGATATGGCATAGGTTGGTAGGAGGAATCGTCAAGCGAAAAAGGAGCAAGTAAATGATTCGATTAGAACAGTGCACTAATTCCTTTCATGTATAGAAAGCTGATATTTTATATATTTGAATAACCTTAATTTACCGATTAAACTCCAGTATTACCTTTTGAGTTTGCAATACATCTTCCTCACTGAATCTGTTGAGCTCACTTTCGTCATGGAATGCTTGTTGTAAGTCACCTAAGAACTGCGGAAAGACTCCGACTAGTATATAAGCCATGTGGTAGTCCTCAAGCATTTCAGCCACTTCTGAATCTGCAGCTGCAGGTTGTGTTTCTGATTCTTCAACAGCAGGTTGTATTTTCGATTTTTCAGCTGCAGGTTTTGGTCCAGACGTCTGTTCAGTCTTCTCTATATTTTGCTGATTTGTATCAAGTAAGTGCTCCACAGAATTTCTATAGAACCGGGTAAGCGCCCTCCCACTGCTGTCATATCCATCCTTACGGAACAAATAGATTTCGAGTGCAAACTTGTTTTCCGTAACTTTTTCCCTCCAATCTGTGATCCCATCTGTGATTTTCTGAATGATATTCTCGTATTTGGTGGGCTCTGTCTTCTGCAAATGGAGCAACCTCTTGTATAGCCACATGAAGTGTGACAGCTTCCGTCTTGGTCCCATCAAGCACACATGACAGCTCATCAAGTCTTGATTAGCGACTGGATCATGGCGCATCAAGGCAAGGAACTGAGTCAATTCAGAGGGCAAGTCTGTACGTGCCTCAAGGATAACATTCAGAACGATGTCAGCCACCTTGCTAAGATCCTTATTCCCTCCCTCCGGCGTGTAAAAGACGAATGCATCAGGGTCAAGGGAACCAAGCTTGACTTCAGTATACGGGGTCACGAACAAATCTTTTTGTGGAACAAGTAAGTTACGAGCAGAGAATCTTCCCTCCAATGTCTTTCCCTCAAAATGCATATGTCGAAATCGTGCAAGGATCCCGACTAGGAGTCGTCTCAGTGCTTTTGTTGTGACAGTAAGTTGAGTAGTTGTTCCAGGAACGTCAACAGGATCTAGCATAGCCTTTCCCTTCAAGAAAGTACTCAGTTTACAGAGCCTCCCTTTTCCATGCTCACATACGATATGCGAGTGGTTCTTTGAATAGAATTTCAGCACCTGAGTACAAGCAAAAGGAAAAGGGTTAATATATTACCCCAAAAAAACTTAGATTTCTCAAATTGAACAGGAAAACAGCCCCTTAAAAATAATCAGGAAAACAGCCCCTTAAAAATAATCACCATTATACAACATCTCGTCTAGTAGAACTAATAACCAATTGGTTCTTCCTATTTTTGCCAATTAGTGAATCTATTCCAAGAACCTACTCTCCAGTCTAGTAGAACCAATTGTGCATGTGTTTATGCTTGTGTGGGAATGCGATGGATGCCTGAACAGATGGATGAATGATGCGCACAGAATGCTGGATGATGATCGATAAGTGAATTTTACATGATTATTGCTAGATTGCTTCACTAGTTTCATGATTTGGGCAAAACAACACAGTAACATTAAGGGTCCTTAGGGCAAATGCTGCCATGATGAAGCTGAACTAAATATCAACACACATACAGCACTGCAGTGATAATTGAAATGAATATGAGCATGTACTCATTGAACATTCATGGATATGGTACTTGACATGATACAGGATTGGTCCTAGTTATATTTTCTGAGCATCACAGCATCAGTGCACGCTAACAGGAACTGTCCTTAGCTTGACACAGTGCAATTCAACAGACCTTGACATTTAGAAACATGTTGATCGTATTTGCTGGCTTAGCAAAGAGGATGAGAAATTGAACGTAAGCATGCTAGTGGTTTTCATACAGTACTCTAGTTTTATGACAAAAGCAACATAAACATGATTATGGAGAGAAATCATTGATATTAAGCATTCCCATAAGCATTGTGTGACGACGGCGACAACAGACGGTGAAGGCAAACTGGAAGCGACAACAGGGGAGAAGAAGACCGGACTCAGAGAGTGGTGGGAGAATTGGCTGGGCTACGAGTGTGAGAAGCGTGGTGTTGAGTTGGGCCTGGCTCATGTAAGAGTTGGGTATGTGGTGATGTTAAAAGAACACTATTGGGTCTCCCAAAGGGTATGAAATGAAAAGAGAATGCTGTAGCGTATTCTATCTTCTTCCTCCTCCTGTGTTCTTCTCTTTTGGCGATTGCCGGTGACCAAGGCATGACATTATGGTATCAGAGAAAAAAAAGTGTGACATTTATCTACCCAAATCCTTGCATCAGTTCCATCAAATCTAGGGAAGTCCATTTTCGGCATCCATTTCCTTCTTCCTTGTTCTGTATTCCCTCGATTCAATTCTGGGATATCAGTGGTAACTGGTGTTGGCGGTGGGAACTGTACCTGTGGTTTTGGGGCTGGACGAATCTCTTGTCGCCCTGCAGGTTGAACCCTCATCTTCCTGGTTCTCGCTGCTATAATTCCAGCTTCCTCCCTCGCCGGAAGCACCAGATGTTGCGGTGTTGTTCCATTGAGTGCCTTCTTCACCATCAGTTGGTCTTGTTGGACTTGGCCAATTGAATCCATCGACAAGGTTAGCTTAAGCTGCAACTCTTCCATTTTCTCCCCTTGATGTCCCAATGACAGCAATGACAGCATAGGTTACTTGGTTGAGGTGGCTACTTGCATATTTTTAAGTGCCTGTGATGGGACCTACGACTCTTTTGTCTGACAGTACAGGTGCTATCAGCTTTGCTCGGAACCCAATGAAGCATGATCTCACCAAACACATTGGTGTGAATGCTTCATACACTCGCTTACAGATACAGGAAGGAGTACTTGTTTTACTGTTTGTGCCATCAAAGTTACAGATTGCTGACTTCTTCACAAAGCCACAGACTAGGGTACAATATTTATATTTTCTCTCTAAACTCAGTTCATGTGATCCATCATGAGTTTGAGGGGAGGGGTGTTAGAATAGAACTCTCTTTTGTATTCTTTATTTGTATACGATACTCTCTTGTACTCTCTATATATATTGTCAATTGAACCCTCTTGAATATGCACACAACAGTCAGCGACCAGTCAACTGCAGCACCCTCCAAGCCCTACAATTATAGTGTTTATTGGCATCTCTGTGCATAAGAATCAATTCACGAATCAAAATCTAGGACAGCCTGCAGGATATACGGATGCAACTAATTTGACAGGTCAGTGTGTAATTTGGCATACACCAAGCGCTCCTTGGTGCCATTGCACAGCACTGTCAGACCTGTGACCTAATTCACAGCTTGTCTCTTTAGTTCCTATGCAACAAAATCTTCTCATCTCATCTCCTTGTTGAAAGGGAAAAGAATCACTGAAGGCAATCAATTGACATTAGGACAGACTTCATCGCAGAATTGTGAGCAGCAAACACCCCTTGGTGGTATTGTTTTGGTTGGCACCTTCGTATGTGTGACCTACAGCTTCACAATTTGTATTACCCGCACAGTGAACTGAAAACCTTCGCTCAATCCGTGTGCTGTTGAAAGAAAAAGAAGAAATAAAAGAGATTAGTTTCCTATATCTGCCCCTACGAACTTCAAAAAAAAAAAAAGAATTGCTTAAAGAAAGAATGAGGGCAGGCATAACAAAGGCTACATTTTAGGGTTTTGTTACGGTAATTTACAAAACGAAAAACTGATGTGTCAAGTAAACATGATTGCAATTTGCAAAGACCTATATTTTATTAGTTTCATAAAAGCCAACAACAAGAAGCCACAATGACATTATCACAACTCATAAGAGGTCAAAAAATATGTTTCATACTGTCCTATTTCCAAGAGTTCCCAGATTCTTTTTTTTCAAGCAAAAAAACTATCTTCCAAAGAATAAAGAGGTCCGCTTGCTGTTTAAGATATGGCATAGGTTGGTAGGAGGAATCGCTGCTTAAAAAGGAGCAAGTAAATGATTCGATTAGAACAGTGCACTAATTCCTTTCATGTATAGAAAGCTGATATTTTATATATTTGAATAACCTTAATTTACCGATTAAACTCCAGTATTACCTTTTGAGTTTGCAATACATCTTCCTCACTGAATCTGTTGAGCTCACTTTCGTCATGGAATGCTTGTTGTAAGTCACCTAAGAACTGCGGAAAGACTCCGACTAGTATATAAGCCATGTGGTAGTCCTCAAGCATTTCAGCCACTTCTGAATCTGCAGCTGCAGGTTGTGTTTCTGATTCTTCAACAGCAGGTTGTATTTTCGATTTTTCAGCTGCAGGTTTTGGTCCAGACGTCTGTTCAGTCTTCCCTATATTTTGCTGATTTGTATCAAGTAAGTGCTCCACAGAATTTCTATAGAACCGGGTAAGCGCCCTCCCACTGCTGTCATATCCATCCTTACGGAACAAATAGATTTCGAGTGCAAACTTGTTTACCGTAACTTTTTCCCTCCAATCTGTGATCCCATCTGTGATTTTCTGAATGATATTCTCGTATTTGGTGGGCTCTGTCTTCTGCAAATGGAGCAACCTCTTGTATAGCCACATGAAGTGTGACAGCTTCCGTCTTGGTCCCATCAAGCACACATGATGGCTCATCAAGTCTTGATTAGCGACTGGATCATGCCGCATCAAGGCAAGGAACTGAGTCAATTCAGAGGGCAAGTCTGTACGTGCCTCAAGGATAACATTCAGAACGATGTCAGCCACCTTGCTAAGATCCTTATTCCCTCCCTCCGGCGTGTAAAAGACGAATGCATCAGGGTCAAGGGAACCAAGCTTGACTTCAGTATACGGGGTCACGAACAAATCTTTTTGTGGAACAAGTAAGTTACGAGCAGAGAATCTTCCCTCCAATGTCTTTCCCTCAAAATGCATATGTCGAAATCGTGCAAGGATCCCGACTAGGAGTCGTCTCAGTGCTTTTGTTGTGACAGTAAGTTGAGTAGTTGTTCCAGGAACGTCAACAGGATCTAGCATAGCCTTTCCCTTCAAGAAAGTACTCAGTTTACAGAGGCTCCCTTTTCCATGCTCACATACGATATGCGAGTGGTTCTTTGAATAGAATTTCAGCACCTGAGTACAAGCAAAAGGAAAAGGGTTAATATATTACCCCAAAAAAACTTAGATTTCTCAAATTGAACAGGAAAACAGCCCCTTAAAAATAATCAGGAAAACAGCCCCTTAAAAATAATCACCATTATACAACATCTCGCCTAGTAGAACTAATAACCAATTGGTTCTTCCTATTTTTGCCAATTAGTGAATCTATTCCAAGAACCTACTCTCCAGTCTAGTAGAACCAATTGTGCATGTGTTTATGCTTGTGTGGGAATGCGATGGATGCCTGAACAGATGGATGAATGATGCGCACAGAATGCTGGATGATGATCGATAAGTGAATTTTACATGATTATTGCTAGATTGCTTCACTAGTTTCATGATTTGGGCAAAACAACACAGTAACATTAAGGGTCCTTAGGGCAAATGCTGCCATGATGAAGCTGAACTAAATATCAACACACATACAGCACTGCAGTGATAATTGAAATGAATATGAGCATGTACTCATTGAACATTCATGGATATGGTACTTGACATGATACAGGATTGGTCCTAGTTATATTTTCTGAGCATCACAGCATCAGTGCACGCTAACAGGAACTGTCCTTAGCTTGACACAGTGCAATTCAACAGACCTTGACATTTAGAAACATGTTGATCGTATTTGCTGGCTTAGCAAAGAGGATGAGAAATTGAACGTAAGCATGCTAGTGGTTTTCATACAGTACTCTAGTTTTATGACAAAAGCAACATAAACATGATTATGGAGAGAAATCATTGATATTAAGCATTCCCATAAGCATTGTGTGACGACGGCGACAACAGACGGTGAAGGCAAACTGGAAGCGACAACAGGGGAGAAGAAGACCGGACTCAGAGAGTGGTGGGAGAATTGGCTGGGCTACGAGTGTGAGAAGCGTGGTGTTGAGTTGGGCCTGGCTCATGTAAGAGTTGGGTATGTGGTGATGTTAAAAGAACACTATTGGGTCTCCCAAAAGGGGTATGAAATGAAAAAGAGAATGCTGTAGCGTATTCTATCTTCTTCCTCCTCCTGTGTTCTTCTCTTTTGGCGATTGCCGGTGACCAAGGCATGACATTATGGTATCAGAGAAAAAAAAGTGTGACATTTATCTACCCAAATCCTTGCATCAGTTCCATCAAATCTAGGGAAGTCCATTTTCGGCATCCATTTCCTTCTTCCTTGTTCTGTATTCCCTCGATTCAATTCTGGGATATCAGTGGTAACTGGTGTTGGCGGTGGGAACTGTACCTGTGGTTTTGGGGCTGGACGAATCTCTTGTCGCCCTGCAGGTTGAACCCTCATCTTCCTGGTTCTCGCTGCTATAATTCCAGCTTCCTCCTACTTGGAAGCACCAGATGTTGCGGTGTTGTTCCATTGAGTGCCTTCTTCACCATCACTTGGTCTTGTTGGACTTGGCCAATTGAATCCATCGACAAGGTTAGCTTAAGCTGCAACTCTTCCATTTTCTCCCCTTGATGTCCCAATTTCCGATCTACCGCTGCCATATGTAAATTCATCTCCTCCCTTGCCGTCTGCATCTCGGTCCTCAGAGAATCCACCAGCCTCGCCTCCATTCCTTCCATTGCTGTTACCAGCTGGCGAACCTGAACGCCCTGCTTATTGTGAAAATTGAATGTTATGACAATTAAAAGTAAGTTTCCTATGCCTATTGTGGATGAGTTATTAGATGAGCAAGCTGGTACTCAATATTTTTCTAAGCTGGACCTTAAATCTGGGTATCACCAAACTCGAATGATTGAGCTGGATGAACATAAGACAGCCTTCAAGACACATCACCGCCAATTCCAATTCAGAGTTATACCATTTGGCTTAACCAATGCACCTGCTACATTTCAATGCTTAATGAATTCTATTTTTGCTCCTCACATCCGAAAGTTTATCTTAGTGTTTATGGATGACATTTTGGTCTATAGTGGCAATCTGAAGGATCATGTGACACATTTGACAATTGTATTGGAGACATTGAGACATCATCAATTGGTGGTCAAGAGGAGCAAATGCAGTTTTGCCCAAAACCAACTTCTCTTTTGTTCTTCTCTTTTGAAAAAGAGAATGCTGTAGAGAAAAGGGACATTGCAATTATTTTACCATATGTTGTTACCAATTCTTGCTTAAAGTCTATTGCCAACAAGAGCTATTTACTTCCAGTGCTGCAACTCTGAAAACAGGGCATGCTTTTAAATCTACACATGCTAGTTTATTGGCAAAAAGAAACAATCTAACTAGTCAAGAAGCAGGTTTTCAACTTTGGCATAGTAATGATGTGATAATTATTAAATATGGGTATGCTACAGAGTGCAATATGCATGGATCTAGCATTTAACATGGCTCAAGAATTGCCCTTAATCACTTTTACTTTTGATCCAAAGACATCTTGGCAATTCTTGACCTATCATGCTAGTAGCTGGATCAAGAACAGCATGCATGTTATTAAACAACACTTATTTCAGTGTTTAGAACAGTTGCCCAGCAAAGCAAACTGACATGGTTCAAGAATTGTTCTTAGTCATCTAGCATCTGACATACTTCCTATTATGTTGTTTTAATACAAAAGTGGTGTATGCCTTTATTGCTTCCGGGTTTTCACAAGGTAGAAAATTACCTGTCGGCTTGGACTTCCAAAGACAAAAGATTGCACTGATTGAAGCAATGAACACCAAACTTCTTGTTTCTTCTTCTTCCGTCGTTTTCTTTCTTTCTTTGAGAGACCCCTCTCTAGCATCCAGTTCAACAGAGGAGAACAGACATGGCCCAAACCACAAATCAGCTTGCCCAGACCTTTCTTGGATCCCTTCCACAAGGTAGAAAGGATCTGACCCATCCTGAAATCGAATGGTGAATTCAGAAGCCCGAAACTGGTCAACAAACAGCCCGAAATTGGTCAAAGAAAGAATCTTTCTTGGGCTTACCTGGAGTTGCTGGAGAGGAAGGAAGCCGGTGGTGGCGGTGGCTGATTCGTCGGAGAGCAAGCGGGATGGGGAGGTAGTGGTTGCGGGGGCGGGGGCAGTGGTGAGGCGGACGGCGGTGGTCGGGGAAGCAAGCGGGAGATGGCAGTTGCGGAGAACGGCGGCCGGAAGGCAAGCGTGAGGGGGGAAGCGGTGGTTTTGGTGGCGGAGGTCGGTGGTCGGAGAGCAAGCGGGAGGGGACGGTGGTAGTTGCGGAGGAGGGCGGTGGTCGGAGGGCGAGCGGGCGGAAAGGCAGGGAAGGCGATCGGATTTTTTATTTTAAATACGGTTCGGGAGGGGAAATATGCTCCACCTTCCGCTCGACACGTGACGCGCGCAAATCTCAAAGCAAGTATCAAAATCGGAGCTAACCTTGCTTCCTCTTCCCGTGCCAATATTTTTTTTTAATAATGAAAGAACTGCTTTAACATTAAATTAAAGTTCACATGGGCCTTATTATGGTCGTAATCCCCGTAGTTAAAGACCCACGTGGTCCTGAGAATCTCAGAGATTGCTCTATGAGTACTCTGGTCGAAGAGGCATTGCACCTATTGTCCGACCAGATAACTGCTCGAAGAATCTTTGAACTGATACTTGGACTCGATTCCAAGTATATTCCTTTCGTGTGATGAATGAGATACGTGTCTTATCTGGTCTAAACTACACGATGCTTTTCAGCCCTAAGTCACTGACAATAACAACTACACAGGTTTTGCCCGTGTTTGTCTCCCACTGACACCAACCGGCGATCAAGTGTTCTTCCACTGACAACAACTATCTCCCCAACTAGACGCATCGTTTCCATAAGGTGTCTCCTTCAGAAATAACTGGCGCCTCTTCGCTAAATATTTAAGGGTCAACGACGAACAATATTTCAAGAGAACAACTGAAACACAACAAACAAGACGAAAAAGAAAGACAAATGATTCAAGATCACTATAGACAACTCAATTTCTCCAAGCCATATACTCAGTGTAATTAGGACTAGCCTGTTGCCTTGCCAAAGACATCCCTGTAAAAACCAATTCAATGTAATAAAGAGCAACACTATTTTCCTCCAAGAATTCTCAGCGATTTTCCATATTTCATTTCGTAAGATCAGCGACTTATTCGTCGACAGCTGGCGTCGTCCGTGGGGAAGAAAGCACTGAGTTCTTGAAGATATTTCGCTCAGCAATCCTCATTTACCTTCTGAGGATGATTAAAATCTCTATGTATTATTTTAATACATAAGAAAAGACCATACGTCTTCGTGGTCGTAACCCCTAAGGCTAACGACCTCACTAGTCGTAAGGATTCCAGAGGTTACATAATAAATACCCTGGTCGGACAAGATCATGTACCTAGTCCTCAGAAGAAGGTGCAAATTTCCTAAAGAAATCATTCACTCGTCAAATCCTTGCCCGTTCCTCATAATCGCTCATGCGACTATGGCAGGAAGTTGGGATGAGTAGAACTGGTTTGACTTGGAGGACTACTCCAACCTCGACATTGAGGGATACATCTGCGCCATGCATGAGAACGAGATGTCATCGCCCTCCTCCTCCGCCGATTCGCATGTCGTAGACATCAGCGAAATCGAATGGATGGATGAAGATGCACCACTATACCAAGTGGCGCTTCTAGAGGAATATGCTATTCCGACCAGTTTGGAATGTCCAAAGATCTCTCTTAGCCCGGTCCTTCCGACCGGTGAAAAAGGTGATAAAACTTCAGCCTTGCAATTCGAGAATCAGTATACTCTCGATACGATCATGGCTGACAGGTATTCACCAACGACTTTTAGAAATTCCAGGGGCCAACCGACATCAGGTAACAGTATCGATGAAACCCCCACTAGTTATAGGCCAAGTGAGGATGATAAGACTCATCATATGATCGGCAATTCGTCGAATCAGGTTGAGTCCGCTCCAAAGGCCTCAGAAGGTGCATATTTTCGACCGGTCTCCAACGTGGAAACTTCTGGTAGAGGCACTGGAAGGCTCTCAACTGGTTACAGTGGAAGCTCTTCGGAAGATCGCTGCTGGAAGTACGAGGTCAATGCGATCAGAAATACGGATCAAAAGTACTCCCACTAAGCCATTACTCCTAATAGCACTAGTGATAAATTACAAGGAGTGAAGAAGCACCACAAGTCAACACGCAGGCCGTTATACAAATATAGACAGCCTTGGGCTGCAATAAAGATGTCATGCGGGTCATGAACATTACACACATGCATGCATATCATACATCATGGGTCATACTATTCACATCAATCCCTTCAAAACCGAGTTATGCACAGAATAGCATTCTAATGGATGGTGTGAACTAGCAATACAACCTCTAATGCGCGATACGATTACCCAGCATGGCGGAATTCCGACCGGTAGGAGTGTTATGCACTGTGATCGTGAATAAGCGCAATGAACCATCTGGTCCTATTCGATCGTAACTCCGATTCGATCAACCAGATTGATCTTTGCGTGCTCCAATGGATTTACAATCACTGTCTGCCCTGATGACGGAAACCGTCCAGTAGAGGCAAGTCGTGATACGACCATGAAAGCACGATCACGAAATAGCTAACATGAACCCATCTTACCACCACGCGCATGGACGATCATATCGACCATCGCCAATAACGATCTGCGACCAGTAGAAACAGAGATAGATCACATCTATGACTTCCACATATCACTATAAGCAGCTAATCCGAATCTAAAACTAGACAGGATGGCTCTGATACCACTGTAGGATTGCGAAAAAGCTACGATAGCACAAAACAAAAAAATTCGCGCAACAAGGAACCTCTGCTAGTAATAGATCACGAGATTACCACTTGACACGCCGACTCGTAGCGGAAGTAGAGTCGTTGAAGCGAGTCAATGCAGTCGTAGTCGTACCTGCGACGCACCTTCTCCTCCGAGTGGTTGTGCTCTCCGCGCGTCCTTTCCTCCCGCTCTTGTGATCGTCACGAGTTATGGATCGTCCTAGTGTTGATACTTCGCAACAACACCTCCAAGGTATCCACACATACGGGCACGGACACCACACGCTGGAGTGATAGCACCGGCGACGTGGTTGAGGAAGGCGTGGCTATTAGGGTTTTGGGAGTTCTTCCAAAGATCATCCTCTCCCAAACCCATGTCACCGCCCCTCTTTATATAGGCATCCATGATGGGTCTCGAACATGGGGCCCATTAGGAACTCGTGGCCTATATGAATTCGGATCACCATCCGAAATAAATCATATCCCTTTAAGTGTGCGACCCTATAGGTTCTTGTGTATTTGGTTGCGACTCGGAAACTCTTTTCTGACCAATAGTCGTTAGCGGTACCTAGCAGCATATAGTGATTCCCAAACACATGTAGAATATATCGGACGAACCTTAATGTAATATGATCTATAACTAGGTCATCATCACTTACGACCAGGTTGTATCTCGATATGACCAGGTTGCATTTGGTCACGACCAGTTCGTAACTCCTTACGACCAGGTTTCGACCACTCTGTGATTACGTTCGACCAGTCTACAACCAGCTCATATCACCATACGACTAGTCCATAACTAATCGAACTAAGCGACCTACTCATGCATTCTCCCTTTGCCTCACGATATCTGGTTGAACTCTAGGTGAGATGTTGTGTCATCCATGGATTGTTCAATACTTTCTTGATTGAGTGTCGGATAACTTCATATGGTTGACACTTCGACCACTAGTGGCATGGCTATGCACTTTCTTTATCCGACCACAATGAAGGGCCTAGAGATATCTCTCCTGTTATGTTAGGAGGGGCAAATCCTATATCCGACCAGCCACATCCCTCCGCATGTTTCATAGTATACCCGAAAGCTACCTTTATAACTACCCAGTTACGAGTAGCGTTTGGCAACCCCTAAGAGTGCTATTACACATGTAGGAAACCATGCTGATCTCAGGTCTAAGGATTTATGCATCATCATTACTTGAGACCAACTAATGACACATAGAATCATAACAATCTAAATAGTATCTCAAAGATGGGTCTATCCAACCCCATGTTCTCAAATATGTGCTCACATTATTGATTCGATATCCCTATATCCATGACCGGTGAAACATGGTCATAAATCAATACATGTGCTGGTCATTGAGTCACTCGTGTTCCGACCAATGACATCCGACTAGGGATACATTTAGAACGACATCATATAAGCTAAAGAGTTTCACCAACAAGTCATATACTTATTGATCTTTATAACTGATGATTCGTTCAAGGAACATGATAACATATCGGATCTCATCACCAACTGGTCGGTTTCTGATCTGATTGAGAAAAAGCTTGAGAGTCTGGAGAAGATTGGGTTGCTACCTGATAGGAGTCTGATTTCTTGGAGAATAGAAATCGGGGAGCATTCTCCGAGTGGTGAAGATGGGGAAATTCATGTTTTCCTCGCATACATCGAATGCGGTTTTAGGCTCCCACTTCACTCCTTCTTTTCCCAGGTTTCGGAGTATTACAGAGTAGAACTGGTTAATTTGGCCCCTAATGCTATCGCCAATCTTACTATCTTCGTCTACCTCTGCGAAGCGTACTTGGAGATTCCGGCAACCCTAGATCTTTTCAAGTACTACTACAGGATGACGAACACGAAGAAGACGACCGGTACACCTGGAGAGTGCACCTTGCACCTCCATGACGGAAAAGATGATGAGTATATTCCCATGTATCAAAATCTTCGTGGTCGTCATGGAAGAAAAGTTGGTTTTACATGGAGGTCACCCAGAAAGACAACCTTTACTATAGTGGTAAACAGGCGGTCGAGAATCCACAATGGCGCGCCTCCTCAAAGAAGGAAGGAAAAGTAGGCAGATGGGTTGAAGCCATCCAACTCCTTAATGTCAGGGATTTAACCTCCTAGCATGTGGTGAGGGACTTTTCCATGTGCTGGATTAGTCCCTTAAAGGCCAAAGCTTATGCGATGCTCTGGTATATTGGTCGTGATGATGCGACGAAAGACTCCAGAGAGGGTAAATTCCAAAAGATTCTGACCAATTTGCCTTACTAGTTGATTGCTTTCGTAATCCTAAAATCTCTCATTTATTATTACAGATTTAACTTCTGATGAGGTCAGAAGTCGGATCAAGATGATCTACACCGGAGAGCCTGGCGAAAAAGCCAATTACCCTAGGATCTTAGTGGTCGTTACCGCAGAAGAGAGGGTTGAGAGACTTTTGGTAAGAATATCAACTACTTTTCATCTTTCTAATATTTTCCGTTCGGTTTTACATAAAATCCTCTTTGATATGTAGTCGGTCGGGTTTAGGATCAACGAGGCCACTAAAACTTGTGAGCCAATTGACGATCCGACCATTCATACGATCACTCAAGATAGTGATCTCATAGAGGTAGGTAACCAAAAAGAAATGTTTAGTGCTAGATGAAGCATGTTCATCACCTGACTAACTTTGTTTGTTGATCTAGGGGGTAATCGTTGAGTCCTATACAGTTGCTCAAGACTTGTGAGCTGCTGTTGAAGCAACTGTTTTGGAGACCAACGAATCTAGACCCTCCGATCAAACCATCGGGGACGTTATTCTTGACCAGCTGGTTGAGAATATTGCTTATGTTCCCTTGTTGGAGAATGTAAAGGGTACAACCAATCCTACCAGTTAAGAACTTGTGAAATTGGCTGAAAAGAAGAGAAAGGCGAGCGCTACGGATTTTAAACCAGCGCGCTTCAAGGTCAAGACCAAAAAATTGACTAGGTATGTACAAATGAAGTAGTCATATGAGGGCATACCTTAAATGTCAATGATGATCTTGAACATCTGAACTTTCTTTCTTTATTTTGTGTAGATCTTCTGGTGTTCCGGTCGTTTTCGACCAGAGTATACCGGAGGATCAAGTGGTCGAGGAAATCTCCGACCAGAACTTCTCTCGGGTTAAAGTCCCTAGGGAGAAAGTGGTCGAGAGAGCCCCTGAGCAGGCATCAGTGCCAGAACTTGTTCCGGATCCTATGGTAATTATAACTTCGTCGGCGGAGGTAGAAATCCCTAAAGATCCTCAACAGGTTCAAACTCCTGTAAGTAATCCCTCCCAAACTAACAAGTTCCATTTTTTCCCTCGATTTATCGAGGATAAGGAGCTTGATGCTGTTTGGGGGAAGATATCGGACCGTCAAGCCAAGACGAGTCCTGATGAGATTTTTGCCGAATATAATGACGTGGCAATTCAGGTAAGTATCCACAACCATTTCCCTAGTTTCTCTTAAACTTTATAGGAAACCTAAAGAAGAATGCTATCTATGTAGCACATGGTCGAGATCTTTGCTGTGGTCGGAGGACTAACCCAGCGAATAAAGACCCTGGAGTAAAAAACATTCTGAACTTGAAAGTAATAACTCTCTACTTAACTTGTTTTCTTCTTCGTGACTCTGTTTTTCTCCTATTAATTATTCTCCCCTATCATATTTGATAGATTTGGAAAAAAAAGAAGAAGTTGTGGCTAAAGAATCCAAAATAACTAAGCTTGAAGAAGAATGCCAAGCTAAAGACCGGTCGATCGAATTCATGACGACCATGCAGAAAGAAGTTTTGGAAACTTCTGAAAAGAAGATTGAAGGTAACTAGTCATAAACTTTACTTAGTATTTTATCTCTTCTAATCATTCTTACTTAACACTTGCTTTGCTTATGTAGAACAAAATCAACCGCTGATTAGAGCAAAAAAGGCTCTGGAATTTGAGCAAGACAAGGAGGCAACCCTTGTGTATAATCTTGATGAAAAAATTGGATCACTTAATAAGATGATCTTTGATATGGGATCAGGATCAAGTTTACCTACCTTGAGAGATCCAATGGAGAAGATGAATTACCTGGGCCAACTTCTGGAGGATCTCAATGGCTTGCTCAAAACTACTAGAGAAAATTACGCCCGGTCAATGAAATAATCTATAGCCAGCGGAGTTAGTTTTGCTTTGACAAAACTGAAGGCTTCTGACCCCTCTACCAATCTTCAAGCTGTTGAAGAGGATTTCAACTGCTTGCCTGAAGAGGCGACCAAGTTTCTCAGGTAGTAAGGCCTCTTGGAGACAAGGTTGCAGAGGAAATGGAGGTCGAATCTCCGTCAAGCAGTAATTAGCCAGGAAATCTCTAGAAGTAGGGAGTTGTAATATAAGAATTATGAAAATATAAAACTTACCTTTCTTTTATGAAAGAAATCTTTTATTTATCCGACTGACTTATGAAATATTCATATATTACCTAGCCCACGACTATTTTATAGTCGAAGAACTTTACTATATAAGCAGTGAGCCAAGAATATGAACTTAAGTCTCAACCATTGTTTGAAAGCATGTACTCATTGTTTGAAAAAACTGATCGTAGTAATACTATGAAACCTTTTTGGTCGGAACCAGTGTCTAGTTTTGGCTAGTTGTAAATCTGTTTATCACAATCAAAATACCTACTAAAACAATGTATAGTCGAAAGAAAAGGATTTTCTTTGATGAGAAAGAAAAATATGCAAAAAAGAGAGTATGCAATAAATGATAAGTGGTTTTATTTATATGTAGTAACCAACACTGGTCTGAAGAACTGCTATAAGATATAAAAATATATTTCACAATACGTGCTCATGCTCTAGTCCGACTGGCAATGAGGATCGTAGGAAAAGTACCGTCGCTAGGAAGCTCCTTCCAGTGGGCAGGACCACGTGCGGAGAAGGAGAGACTTCGACTAGCAGGCTTTCTGTGTCCTTTCGAAACTTGCATGCTTCCGAAGAATTTTAAAGATAGGAAATCCTTTTTCACCTAACCTTGCTATGAAATGACTTAGCGCTGCCATGCAACCGATTAGTTTTTGAACTTCTTTCTTCGTGGTCGGAGGGCGCATTTGGTCGATAGCAGATATTTTCGCAAGATTTGCTTCGATAGCTCCAGCCGAAACTTGGAAAATGAGAAGTTTTCCAGCGAAAACTCCGAACACATAGTTTTCTGGATTTAATTTGAGGTCATGCCTTCTCAAGTTGTTGATAGACTCCTGTAGGTCACAGACAACGGTACCCAGTTTTCAAGTGGTAATTTTTAGGAATTCTACGATGAACTTGGTATCAAAGTCCATTTCGCTTCTGTTGCTCACCCACAGTGCAACGGAGAAGTTGAGCATGCCAATGGTACCATAATGCAGGGGATCAAATGCCGAGTATTCGACCAGCTAATAAAACAGTCAGGAGCTTGGGTTCAAGAACTTTCTTCTGTTTTATGGACCATTCAAACCACGACCAGTCGTGCGACCGGTGAAACGCCATTCTTCTTGGTTTATGGTGCTGAAGCCGTGCTTCCTTCAGAACTAAAAATTGGCTCTGCTCGAACCGATTGTTTCAATGTAAACGATCAGGTTGAACGACGACTTGATATCAATCTCCTTGAAGAACAATGAAACCAAGTCTTAATATGATTGGCGATCTATCAACAAGCCATGCGAAGGTACCACAGTCGTAAGGTGCAACCTCGCAGCCTAGCTGTAGGAGATCTGATTCTCAGAAAAATTCAGAACCAAGCTGTGGATATCATGGGGATATGTTCCAGATCTTAGGATGATGTGACAATTGGCAATGGTGTTTACGGTTTGTCGTTTCACGAGTTTTCGACAAAGTTTCAGGCATTCTGGACAGGGACGGTCCGACCGGTCCTAGCATGGCAGTCCGACCGGTCCCAAATCGGTCGGACCGGCCATGTGCGGCAGTCAGACCGATTGTGACCTAAAAGTGTTCAGAACTGGCTAGGCCAAAAATAGGTATTGTAGGCAAGTGAGGGGATCCCAATGCACTTGGTCTCATGTTTTCTGGAGTCTCCAGTAAGAAGTTCTATTCGATTTAAGTTTCCAGAAGGTTTCGGAATTTCAGGGCATGAATTTCGGCTAAGTCCCTGGTGGCGGTCCGACCGGCTCACAGGGAGCGGTCCGACCGGCCAGAGGGGCGGTCCGACCGGCTCACATGGAGCGGTCGGACCGGTTTCTACTTGAACGTCAGCCAACTTCGTGGTGATGTTATTTTGTTAGGTCAAAGTCATTGGTATCGTGGCATATGGTTTGCATGATGCATGTTTTGACTAACATGGGTCAAGTTGTGAAGAACTTGTTCCCGAATTCGTGTTTGCTTGTCTATGGTTGTGCAAGTTGCTTGGTGGTCAACGACGGTCAACGGCGAGGAGGATCGGGACTAGACTTGGAGAGTTGAGGTCCAGAACGATCGACGATGCCGGGTGAGGTCAATGGACTCAAGCGTGACACAAGATGGACAAGGGTGACCTATTGGCGAATCCATGGCGCATGGTGAAGCGGTTTAGGTCAAAAGGTTAAAGACGGCGCTTTGCGAAGCGTGCGTGTGTGACCCGTTTGTTAGTGGGCCTTAACGGGAGCCCAATTGAGTCAAACCCTAGAGAGTTCTAGGCCTCCACTATAAATAGGAGGAGGTGGTGGCTGCACCAACTCTCTCGCTGTTTTTTCGCCTCCTTGTTGTTTCAAAACCCTAATTGGCTTAGGGGGAGTTAAGGTGGAGGCTAGGGCTTTTGATGGTTTGAGGTGAATTTTGTGATCATGGATTGACCACTGATCCATGATGGTGTGGTTGTAATCCAGCAACGATCACGTTCTTAATCTATGCAAGGTTTGCTTGAGATAAGTCTCTTTTTGTTCTTGCTTTCAATTTCGTGATTTTAGAGCTTTCCTTGATCCGCGAGTTTGTGATTGATTCTTTCATGTGAATTAGCTTGCTGTGATATGTGTGAATCTATCTAGAATCATCTTGATCATCAATCACTCACGAACAAGCATTAGGATCAAGTTTTCGTTCTTGCCCGGTTTTAGACCTTCTGTTATTCAATTGACAACTGTTCAGGATCTATCCAAGAATTATCATAATATTCGATTGGAATAGGTCCTCAATAGCATAGAGAAGGTGTGTGCAAAGTTTCGTGAAGTTTGGAGCTGAGAATCAAAAGTTTGACCTAATTGCATCTTTGTCATCGGGCTGATTTTACTGTTTCAGATCGGTTCTGCAGCCTGCCGGTCAGACCGCCCATCATCACCGGTCCGACCGATTTTGGAGCGGTCCGACCGCCAGTACAACAGCGGTCCGACCGCCCGGCAATCGGTCCAACCGGTTGGGTCCAGAGGTCAGACCGCTAGTCCTTGCGTTTCTTTAATCTTAGTTGATTTTGTCATATTGTTTTGGGGATTATCTTGAATTCAATACTAGTCTTCCGCTGTACTGGTATATTGATCTTCATAGCTTCCTAATAGCTATTGGAGTGAAATTGTGTTGAGTTCATAATTTGTGAAAAAGTGAGCGTGCTCCTATTCACCCCCCCTCTAGTCGCCTTTTCGGTCCAACAAGTGGTATCGAGCCGGTTAGTTCACTCTTGATCTTAACAGGTCCACGAACTTTAGGCGATGGATAAGTTTTCTACTAAACCGCATATCTTCGATGGGCACGACTATGCCTATTGGAAGAATCGTATGCGAGTCTTTCTTGAGAGCGAGGGACAAGCTATTTGGGATGTTGTTCGAGCCCCGCTTGTTATTCCTGAAATTGCAACGCGGCCAATGATTCTTGTGGCAAACAACAACAAGGCCAAGAATCTTTTATATGGTGCGCTTGGTAGACAAGAATATGATCGTATTTGCAATCTTGCCACTGCGCACGAAATTTAGAACACTCTCGAAACATATCATGAGGGTTCGTCCCAAATCAAAAAGGTGCGCCAAACAGTTTACAAGCGTGAATACAACAAATTCGAGATGCGTCCTAGAGAGAGCATCGATGACATTTTCAGTCGCTTTAATAAAGTGATTAATCAAATGAAAGCTGTTGATATTGAATATTCTCAATATAAAAATACCACCCATCTCTTGGCTGCAATCAACACCAAGGAGTGGGAGATGAAGGCTACTGCTATAGAGGAAAATGTTGTTCTTTCGAGTCTTACTTTAGAATTGCTTTATAGTAAACTCAAGACTCATGAAATTAAGAGAGTTGATCATCCTAAGAAAGACAACATGGCATTGATAGCTGATCCTCTCAAAAGGTCCTCTGATGGTACTCTTGAATCATTTTCTGACTTTTCATTTACTTGTTTATCTGCGATTCATGAGGAAGAGCTTGAAAGTATTCCTGAGACAGAGTTAGCTCTTCTAGCTAAAAAATTCACACGGGCCTACAATAATGTGAGAAACAAAAAGAGAGGTGGTCCGGTGACATGCTATGAATGTGGTGAGCTCAATCATATCTGGGCAAATTGCCCCAAGCTGAAAGGTAAGAGCAACCATAAGGAAGGAAAGCCAGCTTGGAAAGAAGCCTCCTTTCAACAAATCAAGGTATGATGCTAATAAGCTTGTGAAGGCCGCTCACCGGGTCCTTGCCGCTTTTGAGGATCAATCCTTGAGCGATGTGGATTCCGGGAGTGAGGAGGACAAGGAGGAGGAGATCCCTCAAGGCAAAAAGAAAGGGAAGGCCAAGGACTTCACTGGCATGTGATTCATGGCTGACACTGACGACATTGATGATGATGAGGTATCTTTTCTTATGATGAGCTTTCTGCTAAATATGATTCTATAGTTGAGCAATTGCTTAGTCAAGATGAAGTGCTAGAATTTGTCATGATAAAAAATAAGAAATTAGAGTCAAAGATTAACAAACTGAAAGTAGAGCTTAAAAATGCTAAGACTCTTGAACCTGATGAATGTTTATCTTGTCATGCTATGCATTCAGAAATTGCCAAGTTACAATCTGCTTATAATATTTCTGTACAATAAATTGAGAATGCTAGATCTGAACTAAATGAAATTAAAAGTGCTCCTTGTGAAAAATGTTTAGAATCTAGTAAATTGATTGCTTTTGATGTATTTGATTCTAGCCCTTGCACTTCATGCTTAGAAAAAGAACGTGAAATCAAAGATATCTTAGAAGCTGCTAGAGTCAAATATTCTAAGCTTAAGGACAATATTGAAAATACTACTTGTGCTTCTTGTTCCGCTCTTAAGCTTGAAATTGCTTTATATAAGGAGAAATCTATGGATAAAACTTGTGATGCTTGTGTTAGCTTGAGAAAAGAAAATGCTTACCTTCATGATACATTAAAGAAATTTTCTAAAGGTAAGAAACAATTAAACATGATTCTTGACAAGTCTAAAACTCCTTATAAGAAGCAAGGTTTAGGATTCAATTCTTTTCAAGACAATTCAAAGCCAAAAGTCATTCAAGTCTTAGAAAAAGGTTTAATTGAATTCAAAACCCAACCTGCAAAACTTCTTTTAAATCTGCAGGTTTTGCCCAACCTTGTATTAATTCAAAGGGTGCTTCTTCTAGTGGTACCAAGTACCATTGCACTTATTGCAAGAAAAGTGGGCATTTGATTGAATTCATTGGCGAGGTTGAAAAATGATAGGAAAAATCTTGATAGAATTTCATTCGGGCAACCTAGAGCTTTTATGAGAGATGGTAACATCGAAAAGAATAAACACGGATTAGGATTTTCTCACATGCTAATCATTATGTTTCTAGATATCCTAATTCTCATGTTCTTCAGTGGTGGTCTCGACCGATTGAGTCACGGATCGACCGCTGAATAACGCGGTCGATCGCTTACAGACGAGTTAATTCCCATGTAAATTTAAACATTGCTCATAATGAATTTTAGATAAAATCAAGGATAGTACTTCGGTTTGTATACTCCTTGCGAGGCGTGTGTCTCAAGATGGATTCCTAAATCTTGTTTATCTAACTTGATGATTGAGACACATCGTTCTTCTGTTCCTTGATTTTCAGGATTACCGCGGAAAGAGGAAGAACATGTGGTTCATCGACTCCGGGTGTTCACGCCACATGACCGGAAACTCAAGATGGTTCACCTCTTTCACGCGGGCAACAGGTGATGACTTCATCACCTTTGGAGATGATACACAAGGGCGAATTGAAGGAACAGGATCAACTAGGGTGAACAACAAATTCATCCTAAAGGATGTCGCTCTTGTGGACAAGCTTATGTATAATCGCTACATCTCTCGACTTCTTGATGATGGCTATGAGACTGTTTTTAAGAAAAATGCTTATCGTGTGCTTGATTCTACTGGTGAGCTTGTGTTTGTAATATCTAGAGTTGGTAGAATTTTTGGAGCTAATTTTTCAGAATCTCTTGCTGGATCTCTTAAATATTTGCTTACATCTTCTTCTGATTTCTGGCTTTGGCACCAACGTTTGGGGCACATTGGTTTTGATCATCTGACGCGAGTTAGCAACCTTGATCTCATGAGAGGTTTGCCCAAACTCAAAGTCATCAAGGATGTCAGATATGCGCCACGTAGGCATGGCAAACAAGTTGCTGCCTCACACCCTTCTGTGACTATGGTTATGACTGACGGACCAGGACAGTTGCTTCATATGGATATGTTGGTCCTGCTAGAGTCCGGTCAGTCGGTGGAAAATGGTATATTCTTGTTATAGTCGATGATCTTTCAAGATATTCTTGGGTGTTCTTTCTTGCTTCAAAAGATGAAGCTTTTGGTTATTTTCATGACCTTGTTCTTCGTTTGGCTTCTGAGCTTCCTAGTGCCCTGAGAGCGATCCGCAGTGACAATGGCAAAGAATTCAAAAATGCTTCTTTTGCTCTTTTTTGTGCTGAGCGCGGTATTAAGTATCAGTTCTCCTCTCCACACGTCCCTCAACAAAATGGCGTGGTAGAAGCTGATATATGTCCTTCATCGGCTGCTGCTGAGGCGCCTATTTTGGTACAAGAACCTGCTGCGTCTACTTCACCTTCTATTGAGGCTCCTACTGCATCATCATCATCAGCAGTACCTGCGGAGGTCGAAGAAACGCTATCTCCCCCGAGCGCTCCACTTCACATTCAGAGACAGCATCCTCCGGATCAGATAATAGGTAATTTACATGAGCGAGTCACTCGCTCCAGGTATACTGAACCAAATCTCTACTCTCATTCTGCTTTTGTTGCTTCTTTTGAACCCCGCGATATATCACATGCTTTATCTGATTCTAGCTGGGTAAATGCCATGCATGAGGAGTTAGAGAATTTTGAAAGAAACAAGGTTTGGAACCAAGTAGAACCTCCTAGTGGTCATAATGTTATAGGAACCCGTTGGGTGTTCAAGAATAAACAAGGTGAGGATGGTTCCGTGGTTAGAAACAAGGCCGATTAGTAGCTCGTGGTTTGACCAAGTTGAGGGGTTAGATTTTGATGAGACATATGCTCTGTTGCTAGACTAGAAGCCATTCGCATTTTGCTCAGATTCTTTGCATCAAAAGGTTTTAAATTATATCAGATGGATGTTAAAAGTGCCTTTTTAAATGGTTTCATAGAGGAGGAAGTGTATGTTAAGCAACTCCCTGGTTTTGAGGATCCCAAGTATCCAAATCGTGTGTTCAAGTTATCCAAAGCCTTGTATGGTCTTAAGCAAGCCCCTAGAGCCTGGTATGATAGACTTAAGACCTTCTTGCTTAAAAATAATTTTGAGATGGGTAAAGTGGATAAAACTCTATTCATTCTTACACGTGGAAATGACTTTCTGTTTGCTCAAATTTACGTAGATGATATTATTTTTGGTGGTTCTTCTAATGCTCTTGTTTTCAGCTTTTCTGAGACTATGTCCAGGGAATTTGAGATGAGTATGATGGGAGAGCTTAATTACTTTTTGGGACTTCAAATCAAGCAATACAAGGAAGGAACTTTTATCCATCAGACAAAGTACACTAAAGATCTACTCAAACGCTTTGACATGGGTGACTGCAAGCCAATCTCCACTCCCATGGCAACTTCGACTATTTTGGATCCAAATGAGAAAGGAGAAGTCATGGATCAACGCGAGTACCACAGCATGATCGGCTCCCTTCTGTATCTAACGGCCTCGAGACCGGACATTCACTTCACGGTATGCCTTTGTGCAAGATTTCAGGCGTCTCCGAGAACTTCCCATCGCCAAGCCGTTAAGCACATATTCAGGTATTTACATTCTACCCTCTTATATGGCATTTGGTATTCCTGCTCTTCAGCCTTGTCCATTAGGGGTTTTTCAGATTCTGATTTTGCGGGCTGTCGGTTAGATAGGAAGAGTACCTCAGGCACCTGTCACTTCCTAGGCACTTCTCTTGTATCTTGGTCTTCTAGGAAGCAGTCTTCTGTTGCACATTCCACTACTGAAGCGGAGTATGTAGTCACGCTAGTTGTCAGAGCTGATTTTGTGGATGGTGTCCACCTTGAAAGATTATGGGTTAAATTTTGCTAGTGTTCCTCTTTTCTGTGATAACACTTCTGCTATTAATATTGCTAAAAACCCAGTGCAACATTCTAGGACTAAGCACATAGACATTCTATTTCACTTCCTTAAAGATCATGTTGAAAAAGGGGATATTGTGATGCACTTCGTGGAGTCCGATGCTCAATTGGCGGATGTCCTCACCAAGCCTTTAGACTCAACTAGGTTTGCCACCTTGAGAAGCGAGTTAGGGGTAATTTATCCCTATGGGTTGGTTTGAGGGGGAGTTTGATCTTTTCCGATCTTTCCTTCTTCTTTTGATCTTTTATTGTTCTTTTTCTGAACTTAGTGATCTTTTTGAACCTTTTAGGCTTTTAGGCTTTTTAATTGCATCTCATTGTATCATATTGCATTCATATGAAAAATACAACAAGTGGTATGAAAAATCCAAAAAGATGCATTGTAATATAAGATTTTTTGCTGATCTTTTAAAATTGATGAAGCTTTGCCTATTACCATTTGGAGCTTTAGTATTTCAATTCTTGCTCAATGTCATGTCTAGTTCTTTGACTTGCTAGAATTATCATGCTTTTACATGTGTAGCTAAGTCTTTGCTATATGAGCTAGAACTTTAAAACAACTCGAACTAAGGAATTGCAATTTGTGGATGTTTTAGCGAGTTGCGCAATTAGTGATCCTCTTGTGACATTGGCCCTGTCAAAATTGCTTTGTTAGCTCTTTGATCTAAAATTTACCATTACTTGAGCTTTTGTGTTCTTGAGATTCTAAAA
This sequence comes from Hsuehochloa calcarea, assembly GCA_036346395.1. NCBI lineage: Eukaryota > Viridiplantae > Streptophyta > Magnoliopsida > Poales > Poaceae > Hsuehochloa > Hsuehochloa calcarea. The sequence continues at coordinate 60,892,625 of CM070593.1, read as the reverse complement.
CTGCTCATGTGAAAAATGAAAATCAAGATTATCTTATGCTTAAATTGTGCCAAACTATTCTTACGAGACTGGTTGTCAAATGACATGAACTTGGAGATAGTTTGATGAACCAGACGATCTCATGGGGACTGCTTATCAGAAATGACATGAACCTCAAGATTTATCGCCCTGGTACAAGCTTAGAAAGAGTTTGTGGATGGCTCCTAGTCCAGGATCTTCTTTACTAAGATATACCTTTAATCAACTTCTGGTCGAAGTTTAGGATGAGTTTATGGATGGCTCCTAGTCCAGGATCTTGTCACTAAGTTAGATCATTAGTCAACTTCAATATTCAATGCATATGAGAAAAATGTTGACAAATGGGCTTTTACAAAATATTGAGCAAAATGATTCAATACAGGACCCGATTGACTCTTAATGTGGTCTTTGTTAGATTTTTTATCTCACTCTGACATTTTGACATGGCCAACTTCACTTTAGGATCCCTGTTGATGAACTTGCTGAATTTGAAGCGTTGCTTAAATTGATCAAATCTACTGCTTTACTTTTGAGCCTTTGTGCTTAGCTTTGATATACATGTCTTACCATGATCTTGCTAGCGTTGTCAGGCTTGATATGTTATTTGTGCAATATTAGAAATATTGGCTAGCTCTTTTGGGTAATCTCCAAAGCTTCTTGTAATCAAAAATTAAACAATACAAAAATAAAGCCACTTCATTGCACTTCATGCATACTTCTTCTTTTTGCTTCTTTCTCCATTCTGCACTTGTTATCTCTGGATGAGAGGAAGGCGTGATTCCTTGATGACTCCATTGTCAAAGGGGGAGAAGATATTTCAAAATTGGGGAGAAGATTAAACAAAGGGAGAAAGTTAAAAATTTGAAAGTTTTTGAAATTTGAGGATCATAGTGAGGGGGAGTTCTTGAGTTGCATTCTTATTGTCTTATTGAATATTCTGAACTTGAATCGCATTCATTTATCCTCACAATGATCATAGGTCAATTGAACAACTACTACAGAAAACCTCATCACAGACGGTTCGGAACCGTCATCACAGACGGTTTTTGAACCATCGAATTTTTATGTCCGTGATAATAGCGGTTATCACTGACGGTTTTCAACCGTGCGTGATAAGTTTAACATGACGGTTTTTAATAGAACCGTGCGTGAATCAAGTATCACGAGCGGTTCTATTACCAAACCGTGCGTGATACTTAAGAATCATAGACGGTTCTATTAAAAACCGCTCGTGATACTTCGTAATCGAGACGGCTCTAATAAAAAGCATCGTGATACTACATAATCACTGACGGTTTGATCTAAGAACCGCTCGTGAGGCTTGCATATCACGGACGGTTCTTGGTTTAAACCGTGCATGATTACCTAGTATCACACACGATTTTGAACAAAACCGTCGTGATTACCTAGTATCACACACGGTTTTGAACAAAGCAAATGCGTGATATGTCCTTCCACTAACTAGTTTTTTGTCGTATTTTCAGCTAGCCTCAGGAATTGCTAGCCATGCCCTCTGAAAACAAACAAGGTAAGCTTGACAACATCACAGTTATTGTTGACAACTCAAAGTGATCATTTAACTCAAAATCAATTACAAGCGAATAAGTAGAAACGGCTACATCATGAGTTATTGTTGACAACTCAAAGTGTTCATTTAACTCAAAATCAATTACAAAAGAATGTTTCAAGTATTGTCGCTAGAGTTACAAATTGAATTACAACTAGTCAAAGTGAGTTACAATATTGAATCAATTACAAAAGAATGTTTCAAGTATTGTCGCTAGAGTTACAAATTGAATTACAACTAGTCAAAGTGAGTTACAATATTGAATCAATTACAACTAGTCGACGACGTGAAACTCTCCGTCGGGGTTAACGATTTCCGACTTAATGAAGCCGCAGAGCAACCCTCGAACGTGTGTGACCTCGTTCTTCTAGAGTGTTTTTAACTCTAGGTTCAAGTCCTGTCGCTAGCAAGAGTAAAGTAGTAAGAATATATATTTAAATTTATAATTAGAAAATAACTATAGCGAGATTGACCTACCTGGGGATCGTGTGTCGTGGAATTAATCAATAGCCGCATATGATGGCATACGTAGAATGCGCATAGGTGATCTTTTTTTTGCTGGCGGCACTGCAAAAATGCATATACATATATAGGTACAGTCAGTTCGAGACGCAATATTTATGGAGTATGATATATTATTATTGTGTTGTATCGCGTACCGGAAATCGCATCTTGTGGGTTAGTGTGGCGCTCGTTCCCTTGTATAAACCTCCCTCGGCAACATAGCCGATGAACGCCCTACATGATTCCAAAAAGTTATCCTCGTCCATTTCAAACGAAGGAAGACTACAATACAATTATGTGCGGAGGAAATGATCGTACCTTTCGAGTATTCCTTTAAGAAGGGTGAAGTCATGGTTTTTGTTGAGTAGAGAATCAAGGTACAATACCATGTTCCTCTTTGGCACAATAATCACAAGAATCCAGTGGAACCTACTCATGTATGTCGCTATAGTCATAAACCTATATATGTTCAAACGAATTTTGTGTAGCAAGTAGTGAAGCACTTACTTCTGGTTGTACGGCACCATTATGTACTCCTTGCCGTTCTGAGCAAGCAATCCCATTTTATGTAATTCTCGGCGTAGGATGCGTCTTGGTTTATTGTTTGCTCACGAGATCACGTATGGTCGAGAAACCCACCGGTTCGTTGATTCGGGCACATTTCATAATGTATCTGTATGTAAGGAATGAGTTGTGATATTTATCGCTATCACGCGAGTGTAGAAATTGATTGTACACACTTACAGTGTTCAACATCGTAGAAGTGAGGCGTCGAGGGCAGTTAGGTTGTATAGGTCGAATAAGTCCTCGAAGCCCACGACGGTGGCCCGCCTCGTGATGAAAATGCTCGCTCCGTGTCGACGATTCAAAGATGGCCCCCTCCTCTTGGGTCTTGCGCATGTACCACTCATGCAAAGATTGACAAGCTAGTCCCGAGCCGGTTAGTTCTTTGTCGAGACCAACGGATATCCAAGGGAGTATTGCGGGCTTGGCGGCGCTTGAATCTTCTTCGAGCATCGATTTGCGTAACGAGGCGCCTCGAGACGTCTTCTCGGAGATGACTCGAGGGCGATATGGTGACACGCTTGTCTTGTTCCTTGGCGTCTTCTCGACGGGAACCGATGAGGCTTACAAGCGAAGGCTAGGCGGACTCATCGAGGGTCCTATTGAGAGGCGGTGGGTCGTGACGATATCGCGTCCATCGCAGGTCGAGCGATGTCCTTCTTGGGCCATTGGATAAAAGTGTGCACGGCATCCCCTAGTGTTATGATTTCTTCGTTCGGGAATCTCGGTAGGATGGCCATAAAATTGTCATGTACCATGTCCACGCACTGGCGTAACCTGCGCCGGTGGCACCGTGTCGCTTTGCCTCTTCCCGGTATGGATACACCATACCCCGACCTCAATAGCAATCGACCCAACCATCCTCACTTGGAGCTTGCGAGGCGTCGGCTCCTACAAAGCGGTACACAATTAGCTAAGGCGTCCTATATGTCTATATTTGGAGCATTCCGAGATGTACATTACCTCGATGTCGTCGATCGGTAATTGCGTCGTCATGTCGAGAATTATGTGTGGACGCGACGCTACTCCGATGTTGAGGAGGACTTGCTCCCAAATTAACAGGGGCGGCTTGCGCCCTCATGAGTTCATTTACTTGGTTATGTAAATTTGTTATTTGTCCTTGAAATTTTTCAATAATGACATGTTCCAAAGAGCGTCGTCTTTGGTCCTTGGATCTCTTCCTACTCCTATATGTGGCGGAGTCGTGGGAATCCATCCCTCCAAGGTACGTAAACCCCAACGCCTCGCGTGCGACCCGGGTGCTCCTTGTTTCCCAGGGCCGTAGATAGTACATCCTTCTCCCTATCCACTTCGAGGGAACCTTGGGAAGATGCTATAACACCCCAGCCCAACACTGAGCCTAGAATGCCACCACTCTACTCTTTACACTAATAATTATCGACACACTATAAAAATTACAGCCAGGAAGCAATGATTATCATATCAATGGATCACAAGAAGGACATGCATAATTATGGACCAAGCGACAATAAATAAGCAATGGGAATTATAACCAGGTAAATAATCCAAAATAGCATCAACCAATGAATCCAAATTAATAAAGCAAACAGTCTAGTCCAAATGATGTCCTAAACTTTATTCAACCTCTAACATGTCCAAGTATAAACCAATATTGAATGAAAAGATTATTATGGAGAATGATCATGTGTTGTCCATGTGCTCTACTCGCTCTCAGTACGGCGCCCTCGAAGATCACCTAAAGACAACAATAGAGCAAGGGTGAGTCCACGACTCAGCAAACACATCGATATACAACGAACAACAATAAACCAACAGCATTCAATAACTTCATTATCATCACATGCACTTCTATTAATATTCTCATCCATTAATCTCAAATATTAATGCAACTCTAATCTATATGTCCACATGCACTTCTTTCGCGTATACCGGTATAGCGTGAGTGAATGCTCGCGACAACATTCACTCTCAAGCCCGTTCCTCCATAAGGATCGGGGACCTCCTCCACTCTCGTGGAGTTGTGATCATTCATGATCACCTTCTCTTATGCAAAGATGCTTATGTATGAAAATGCAAACTCCATCATAAACATCATATCCAACTTTTCATCATGCTTGTCAACAACGATATAAACATACCAATTATTCGTTTGCAATTAAACAAAATAAAAGCACAACAATAATGGTAATAGAAGATAAAGAAAACAGTGATCAATCATTGATCGCTGTCTACCATGCACTTGCCTTTACTAGTTGCGACGCACAATTTGGCTAGCAGATGGCAACAAGTACGACGCCTCTCTGAAGGACCGAAATGGCAACAGAGGGGGGGTGAATGGTGCCTTAAAATTAAGAACTCCCCTTTACTGTATTTAAATAAGATCAACAAACCCTCTCAAGAAGAGTAAAACAAAATCAGAGAACAAAACATACATTCGGTATTACATCAAAATCGGACGTCCGATTTTACGTGATACTTCCAAGACTCCGGTAGTTCAGCTACGGACAATCGGAAGTTCGATTGTCTGACCAAGAAAAACGATCGCTCGGGTTTCTTTTCAAAAATCCAAAAACTAAATCTTGAATGCTCTTCTCTGGTCAAGTTTCACAGGACATCATCCTAAACACCTTCTTGACCTCATGGAGAAGAATTGCAACCAAAGATTCAATAATCGAACCAAAAACGGATTTCTTGAAGAAGGGGCAAGAAACACAAAAACCAATGATAAGCGAGATTCTCAGATTCTTAGAGCATGAAACTTTGAGGAAGTAATAGCAATACCAAAACGATTCTAGATATGAAGTTTCATGCTATTTCATAAAGCGAAACGAAAGATATGCCAAAACCCTAGATATTCAACATGAACAGAGAGAGAGAGAGTTGCAAAATCAGATAATCGAAACCTCAGATTTCATTGAATTGAAACAAGGATTACAGAGGTAACACAAAGAGGAATGATTACAATAAGTTTGGTTCATCAACTCCACGAACTCAAAAAGCAAAACACACCCTTTTGGTGGAGCTAACCCTAATTTTCTCTCTCAAAGGTCTAACCCTAACACCGTGGTTCTCCCTATTTATAGCCTCGCTAATGGGCCTCCAACCCATTAAGCCCGCTACATCCGAACGGAACCGCCTCCACTTTTGCCGCTTTGCGAAAAGACCCTTTCGCCCCTTGCTCACCTTACAGAAGCCTCCGTACACCTTGTTGTGCACGACTCACAACCGCTTCAAGATTCACGCCGTCTTGACACATCCCGACCGTTCGACCTCAACGCCTCCTGCGCCTAGTCCGGTCAACGTGTCTCGCCACGACTCCATCTTGATGCCTGCGATCAACACAGACACAAAACACATCACATAGCATTGCACAATAACATAGCATCATCATTTGTATAAGACTCAAACTCATACAAGATCAAAATCACAAAATAACCTTCTACGCGATTACGACACAATCGGAAGTTCGCACTTATAACGTGGAAGTTCCGATTTCGATTATCCGCGCTCGTCGAGATTATCGGAAGTTCGCGCTCAACATCTGCGGTACTTCGATATCCGAATAACCGACTTCCGAAATTTAATTCCGATTTGATATCTCGAGAGAACTCTCAATGTCGGTAATATCGGACATTCCGCTACCTTGTGCGGAAGTTCCGATTTCTTCATAGAAACCAAAACCGGATAAATCGGAAGTTCCTTTTTCCAACACCGGTAGTTCGATATATCGAACTTCCGCTCCATACACAATGTAGTTCCGATTTCTGACTTAGCCTAAAGCAGTCAAACCGAAAACCTCAACTTTCAATCTAATCAACACACTTGTCAAATACTCATCACTCAGTGGAGAACCTCTCACATGGTCTCTCAATCTCCCCTTGATGAGTATATTGACAATTAAAAAAGCATAAGATGAGTTTGAGATTTGAGTCAACCAAGGTCTAAACAAGAGTAATTAAGCTCAAGACCAAGTTGACAAAAGAGAAAGACTTGAGATAAGATGAAAGAGCAATTTTAGCACAAAACTCAAGGCTTTTCTTGAAGCTTTTCTCACAATCATTCTCCCCTTTGGCAATAAAATCATCAATATGTGGAAAAGGGAGGAAAAGACTATATGATGTTCATTTTAAGCATTAGGAGCCATGTAGATTATCCAAAAGACTATTAGAGTATTACACCAAGCCATAACACGAGAAGAATGCTATCAAGATCATGACAATCGATGTATAGAAGAGCTAAGACAGTGAGTCCATAATCGATTAATGATCCAATTCTTTAGCGAGTCAAATAAGTCAAGATTGAAGTCTAGCTAAAGATATCCAAAGATGATATAAGCCATGTCAAATAATCTAAGTTGAACCAAGAAGACTCATCTTGAGCAGTTTAGAGTGCTACCGGTTGAAGAAGGACTTATTTTATCGAACTTGTTCTCTTTGAAGATAAGCAATTTTAGCACATTTTTCTTTTACGAAGACTTTTATGGTTTTATCTCGATAAAGCAAGCTCTGGACTAGGTGCCATCCACAAGCGCCTCCTAAGCTTCAACCATTTTTTTAAGACATGTGCTAGATCCCAAGCCTTATCGACCACTCCAAACAATGACTTAAAGAGATGATCTTAGGTCATCAAGGCTCCCCCGAGTTCATGCCTAGTGCAATGGCAAGCCGTCTCATGAGAAAGATTTGGTGAGATCGGTTTTTCGCACAAAGAGATCATTTTGCTTTTGAAGTTTTTAGACCGGTGATTAGAGATAAGTCATGTTTTCTTAACAAAGCGACAAACTTACTCAAAAGTTCAAAAGAGATTCAGACTCAACTCGACCTATTTGACATGGCGAATTTCATAAAAGGATAGTTTCAACGGACTAGTCTCAAGAGCTATCATGACAAGATTTTAATTTCAAGTTTAGCATTTTTAATTACCTTAGCATGGCAAAGACTAAACTACACATAAAAGTCATGATAGATCTAGCGGTTTAGCATAAATCATGGCAAGATGTAAGATAGTGTAAAAGCAGATCATAAGGGATAATAAACAAGGCTCCATTTGATTATTATGCAATGCTTGATGAAATACACAAAAATCGGATTCCCTTGAGAATAAGATACATCTTTTAATTCAAGGTTGAGTTAAGCGAGAATTAAGAGTATGGTGTAACCAGAAAAACTCCCCACGAACCAAAGGAACAAAAGCGAGAATCGATAAGTAAAGCAGAAAAAGCAGTCCTTTAGAGCATAGAAAAGATATAGAAAACTATCGCTCAGACGTGTTCTTATCTACCCCATATGATTCTAGGACTATCGGTTTGATCTACACAAACACTAAGGAGCAAACAACATCCCTGTCTACCCAAGGGTGGCCCGACCTGCTAGAACCTATAAGAAGTGAGTAAGCTCTACTTAGAGAAGGAAGAGGCAGACTAATAAGCAACATCCTAGAAGCACAAGACAAGAAGTGGCGGTCAAAGCAATGTGACAAGAAAAACACTCTAACCTATCTTTGGAAGGACTTGACCGAAATATTAAAAGAAATGAAACAGACGAGGAGTAAGCGTATAATATAATATAATATGATATAATATGATACTGAGAGTAGCACAAAGCTCCCCTCACAGTGATCCGTAGGACAAACCACCCCAAGCTCTCCCGCAGATTTGAAAACCGAGAGCCGCCGGAGGCTTAGTGAAGATATCACGCCAGCTGGTGCTCACTCTCCAAACCGAGCACAATGTCACCCTTCTCTACATGATCTCGAAGAAAGTGATATCGATATCTATATGCTTGGTCCGAGAATGTTGCCTTTGGGTTCTTTGCAATGCAAATCGCGGACGTGTTATCACGGAAGAGTGGAGCGCGATCGATAGATAGCCGAAATCCTGCAGGTCGAGACCATCCAAAGCACTTGACTACGAGAATCGGGTGCGACAGCGTACTCGGCCTCTGCGGTGGATCGCAGAACACCGGATTGCTTCCTCGGCGACCGTGAGAGGCGAGAAGTGCCAATGAATTGGCAAGTGCGGGTGCTCTTCCTATCTATCCTCTGACCAGTGAAATCGCATCGGAGAAGGCTCTAAGAGATAGACAAGAAGAGGAAGAGTACCAGATACCATAGTCAATAGTAGCTCGAAGGTGCCGAAGATGCGCTTCACCACCGACGGTGAGATACGCGAGGAGAAGCTCAAATCGAGCACAAAGACACCACGAAAAGTGTATGTCGGTCTCGAGGTACGTGAGATACAAGAGAGCCAATCATGCTCTGAAATCCTTTTGGTCAACCGGTTCGCCGTCTTCATCGGATCCAGAGCATTTGTAGATGCCATTGGAGTTGATCTGAGGCTTTCCATCATTCATGTCGAAACGCTCAGAGGTCTCGAGTGTATTTGCCTTGATGAAGAAAGGTACCCTCCGAGTCATTTGATTTGGAAGCCAAGGAAGAAGCTCAACTCACCCATCATGCTCATTTCAAACTCGAGCTCATGACATCGGAAAAGCGGGAAACAAGAGCATGCGAGGAACCGCCAAAGATAATGTCATCCACATAGATGCGACGAGCGGAAGATCGGTGCCAAGGCGGCGGATGAACAAGGTCTTGTCAATTTTACCCATCTCAAAACCATGGCTCGTGAGATAGGACTTAAGCCTTTCATACCAAGCTCGGGAGCACGCTTGAGTCCATACAAAGCTTTGGAAAGCACTGTAGACATGGTTAGGGTATTTGGGGTTCTCGAAACCGGAGGTCAGTTCGACATAGACTTCTTCCTCAATAAGGCCATTGAGAAAGGCACTCTTGACATCCATCTGGTAAAGCTTGAAACCCTTAGAAGTCGCAAAGGCAAGCGAGTTCTAATGGCTTCAAGTCTAGCTACAGGGGCAAAAGTCTCTTCGAAATCTAGACCCTCAACTTGAGAGTACCCCTGAGCTACCAGCCTAGCCTTGTTTCGAATGACTAACCCATCTTCACTTTGCTTGTTCTTGAACACCCATTTGGTCCCAATGATATTGTGACCTTGAGGGGGCTCAACAAGGGACCAGACCTTGTTTCTTTCAAAGTTTTCCAACTCCTCATGCATAGCGTTTGTCCAAGACTCGTCAGATAGAGCATGACAAACATCTTTAGGCTCAAATGAGGCGACGAAGGCAGAATTGAGACAGAAAAAAGACAAGCCAGCTTTGGAACGTGTGACACGCTCGAAGAGGTCTCCAATTATCTGCTCTGAAGGATGGTCCTTTTGAATGTGTCTTGGAGGTCCAGGGTGAGATGAAGAAGTGGCCTCTACCTCATGATCAGATGAGATAGGAACAGAGCCAATAGCTTGTCAGAAGAAGAGAAGGTAAGGCGATCTCCTCGAGGTGCAGTGGAAGAAGGCACCTCAAGAGGAGGAGGAAGAACTGGATCAGGTATACAACCATCATCTCCGTCTTCCTCTTCGTCCACAAAGATGGACTCAGACTGCTCTAAAGAACCTGAGATATCAGGCCTAGTCCCCGGACTGGCCTCATCGAAGGTCACTTCACAGGTCTCAAACAACTTACTAGACTCGCAGTTCCAGACTCTATAGGCACGAGAAGAAGTCGAGTAACCCAGAAAGATCCCATCACAAGATCGTGACTCGAACTTATCTAGGTTCCCAGACTTCAGAATAAAACACTTGCAACCAAACACACGAAAATGTGAGGCCTGGTTTTCGCCCATATCTCAACTCATAAGAAGTGCGATGCAAGAGTGCAGAAGAAAAACTCATTAGAAACATGACAAGCAGTAGCAATTGCCTCAGCCCAAAACTTCCTAGGTGTAGAGTACTCATCAAGCATCGTCCTGGCCATATCGACCAAGGTACGGTTCTTCCTCTCCACAACGCCATTTTGTTGGGGGACGTATGGAGACGAGAACTGATGCTCTACACCTGTCTCACCACAAAAACTCTCAAAGTAGGAATTCTTGAACTCAGTGCCATTATCGGTCGCGAATTGCTCGTAATGCACAGGAGCTCAACAGAAAGCCTACCAAAAGACCACGAAAAGAGTAAGCGTCTCATCCTTGAGGCTAAGAAGAACACCCAAGAATACCTCGAGAAGTCATCGACTCGACAAGTACGTACCACTTCCCTCCTCTCGATTGCACTCTAGATGGTCCCTCGTGTCCATATGGAGCGATTGACACAGTGCATCTGTCATAGTCATCATGAATGGAGGATGTGAAGCGGCAACCATTTTGCCGCGTGACGGCAGGAGCACAAACAAGATCCTTGACCATTTTGAGTTTGGCGGACCACGAATGAGATCGTGGCGCTAACTCGGGTCGATGATCAAATCCTATGACCAAGTCTCCTATGCCGAAAGTCAAATCACGGATTGAAGCAATTAAACATCGGAGAGGATCACCGGAAGATCCGGAAAAATCAGCACGAAAGATCCTCCCATATCGAGAAATCCGCAAACTAGACTACAGAAGAATCAAGAATTTGGCAATTGTTTTCTTAAAGCTCACCTCGAAACCGTCATCGGTGGTCGAGAGGCGAAAGCGATTATCTGCAGCTTACTTACTAAGGCAACATCTTTTAAAATAAAAGAATCATTAATGCTCACGAGTACCTTTAGCGATGACTCGCCCAATTGAAGCATCTCCGAAAGTGATCGTCTCATCACCGGAGCGGGCTAGGAAGAAAACCAACGAGACTCACGGTCATATGACGTGAACAACCGGAGTCTACAATCCAGACCTTTCCCTTCCCAGCCCGGCGACCCTCATCGGAGTCGGAGTACAGCTCGCTGTCGCTCAGTTCGCCCCCGAGGGCCATGAAGCACATGCTTAGGAGAAGTTCGCCGTCCTTGGGATCATGATCGTCCTTCCCATCATCGTCACTCCACCCCTCCTCATTTGGTGTCCGGTTCGTGAGGCGGTGAGGACGCGATGGAAGCAGCCTTCTTAGCCTTCCCAAAGTTGCGAACTTCTTCTTGCCTTGGTCAAGTCTTTGAGGGCTTCGTGTTGCGGTTCTTGTCGATGTAGTCGTTCTTGCTTGGACCGCCATAGTCACCTTTGCCCTTCCCAAGCTTGGGACAGTTTGCTCGGATGTGGTTGGGGCCACCACACTCGAAACAAATCACAGGACCTCCTCTTTACCATCCCTCCTCCTCTTGTAAGCATGGGAAAACTTCCGAGCTAGGAGGGCTATTTGTTCATCCTCAAGTCGCTCTAAGCGATCATCGATTATGTCACAGAGAGCAACTAAGGAGAACCCACGATCGACTCGAGAAGAAGATCAGAGGTGGGATCGATGACTAAAGCCATCGATCGTGACTTCGACCTTCGAGACAATGTCAATCTCGTGAGTCTTGAGACGCGAGTAAAGCGCATCAAGAGTCGGGGTCGAGGTCCGTGCTATCTTTGATGGTAGTCACTTTCATCTCCCAAACACGCAGATCAAGTGCAAAGCATCTGTCGAAAGCGTTATCCGAGTCGGGGTATGTAAGGCCGAGCCGCTCGGAGGTTGCTCAAAATCTTGTGAAAACGCCGAAAAGCACTCATCTAAAGATTCACCGGCAAGCATCTCAAATTTATCGTATTCACGCTTGAATGGTCTTGTCGAACCGTCTTAACCGAGTGGTGCCCTCATGGTATGCATCGAGGGTCACCCAAATGTCGTAAGCAGAAATCAAATGAGAAATACGATCAAACTCACTTCTGCTTAAACCCTGAATGATTATGTTCCTTGCCTTAGCATTTGCCTCAACATCAGCCATGTTTCCAGCATTGATGTTCTCATCGGCAGGAACAGCAAATCTAACCTTCACCTTTCTCCAGATGGCATACCCCTGAGCCTGGATGTAAGTTTCCATTCGGCTCTTCCAGAAGGGGTAATCCAGACCATCAAAAACTGGAGGCTTGGTGGAATACTTGTCCATTGCCATGGCTCAACCGGCCAGGTTAAGATCTATCAAGAAGAGCTAACCGGCTCTGATACCAATTGAAGGACCGAAATGGCAACAGAGGGGGGGTGAATGGTGCCTTAAAATTAAGAACTCCCCTTTACTGTATTTAAATAAGATCAACAAACCCTCTCAAGAAGAGTAAAACAAAATCAGAGAACAAAACATACATTCCAGATCGCTCACAAAATCGGACGTTCGATTTTACTCCGTGATACTTCCGCACTCCGTGGTCCAGCTCTGGACAATCGGAAGTTCGATTGTCCCGACCAAGAACGAGCTTGCTGCGGGTTTCTTTTCAAAAATCCAAAAACTAAATCTTGAATGCTCTTCTCTGGTCAAGTTTCACAGGACATCATCCTAAACACCTTCTTGACCTCATGGAGAAGAATTGCAACCAAAGATTCAATAATCGAACCAAAAACGGATTTCTTGAAGAAGGGGCAAGAAACACAAAAACCAATGATAAGCGAGATTCTCAGATTCTTAGAGCATGAAACTTTGAGGAAGTAATAGCAATACCAAAACGATTCTAGATATGAAGTTTCATGCTATTTCATAAAGCGAAACGAAAGATATGCCAAAACCCTAGATATTCAACATGAACAGAGAGAGAGAGAGAGTTGCAAAATCAGATAATCGAAACCTCAGATTTCATTGAATTGAAACAAGGATTACAGAGGTAACACAAAGAGGAATGATTACAATAAGTTTCAGTTCATCAACTCCACGAACTCAAAAAGCAAAACACACCCTTTTGGTGGAGCTAACCCTAATTTTTCTCTCTCAAAAGGTCTAACCCTAACACCAGGGTTCTCCCCTATTTATAGCCTCTGCTAATGGGCCTCCAACCCATTAAGCCCGCTACATCCGAACGGAACCGCCTCCACTTTTGCCGCTTTGCGAAAAGACCCTTTCGCCCTTGCTCACCTTACCGAAGCCTCCGTACACCTTGTTGTGCACGACTCACAACCGCTTCAAGATTCACGCCGTCTTCGACACATCCCGGACCGTTCGACCTCAAGCGCCTCTGCGCCTAGTCCGGTCAACGTGTCTCGCCACGACTCCATCTTGATGCCTGCGATCAACACGAGACACAAAACACATCACATAGCATTGCACAATAACATAGCATCATCATTTGTATAAGACTCAAACTCATACAAGATCAAAATCACAAAATAACCTTCTACTCGCGATTACGACACAATCGAAGTTCCGCGCTTATGCAATGAAGTTCCGATTTCCGGAACATATCCGCACTCGTCAGGATTATCGGAAGTTCCGCGCTCAACACTGCGGTACTTCCGATATCCGGAACAACCGACTTCCCAGAAATTTAATTCCGATTTGATATCTCAGAGAACTCTCAATGTCGATTATGTATCGGACATTCGCTACCCCTTGTGCGGAAGTTCCGATTTCCTTCACCAAAACAAAACCGGATAAATCGGAAGTTCCTTTTTCCAACACCGGTAGTTCCGATATATCGGAACTTCCGCTCCATACACAGCGGTAGTTCCGATTTCCCTGACTTAGCCCAGAAACAGTCAAACCGAAAACCTCAACTTTCAATCTAATCAACACACTTGTCAAATACTCATCACTCAGAGTGGAGAACCTCTCACATGGTCTCTCACTCTCCTACATTAAATACACAAATATCAATACAAGCTACAGCATGATAAGAACAACCATCAATCGACACCGCTCCTACACGTCCCCAAATATACCACGTTACACCGGTACCAAATAGTTACCCATTGCTGTCCTGTTACTAAAAAAGAGCGTAACTTTTGACTCGAAAGTCCGATCACCACAAACCACCCCATTCTGGAATCTTTATAAAATTATCCACATTTTCTTAGATTACGAAGACTTCTAATTAAATCATCTAACCCTCCGTATTTAACCCAGAAAGTCGGTCTGTCCGCTTCGGAACAGCGGTCTTACTAAATTCATAACTTTTTTTCTATCCAACCAAAATGCGTGTTCTCAGATTCTACAGAACCATTGGACAATTATCTACAACTTTCATGTAGATCAAAAACTCTAATTAAGCTATTTACTATTTTTAATCTACAGTCTACCAAAACAGCGCCGGAAGACGACAACCGTAAAAACAGCAGCCTTCCAAAAATCATATCTCGAAATCTACTTGTCCGATCGACATGATAAAATATGCTATAGAAAGATATCGAAATTATCTACAATTAACTAGTAGATGAGATTTCCAAATTCCGCCACTAAGGTATCCGAATAAATTGTACAACAGAACAGCAGGCTAACGGATCTATTAATCGATATCTTCCCGACTAAACATCATATTAATTTTCCTTAATGTCCCGACCAAACTAATCAACTACTAATCATGTTATTAGTTCAGCAGTAACTCACCTAATCAGCCGGCCAATTAGCTTGGCTTCACGCGGCGTTGACGTTGCAGTGGCGGCTTCGCAGCGACAAAGAAAAAAACAGCGGCGAGGATCGGCGGCTCGGGCTTGGCGCAGCAATAAGCCGGCTTCCATGGCGCAGAGCGGCAAAGAATACGAACGCAGCGTAAAAAAGAAAACAGCGGCAAGTAGCGATCTTGGCTCGCAAAACACGAGCCTTTATCTTCGCTCGGTGGCAACAGCGACCACGCGACAAGCGCAGTATCGCAGCGCGGAAGGCAGGGGACTCGCTCGCAATAAAGCACATGGCCTTGGCGCCGCGATCAAAGAGGAGTTTCTTGGCTCGGCTCGACGTGGTACCTGGGCGGCACTCGTGGCGATAGCAGATTGGCTGGCGGCAGATTAACGCAGAAAAAGAAAAGCAATGGCTGGCGGCGGTGAAACAATGTGGAGGCGGCTGGGGTGGAAAATAAATGGCTAGGGTTTTCTAAAACTCCCACAAATCTATTTATACAGCTCTTAAAAATATTCTGAAATTCTATTTTCCACGTATACTAAATTCTTTAATTACGTACAAGCCCTAAATTCTTTAACTAATTAATTTAATTACACTCCGACCCTTAAGACGCTTTTATTAATATTAATATTATTTTCAGAGTATTACAGATGCGGAAGTCAATGCTTCCTGCAAGAGGACATCATGTTATTATAGACACCATGAAGTTATGGACTTATTAACAACTAAGTGGTTCGACATATTTACGAGCGTTGGGACACCGCCTCAAATACGCCTAGTTTGCGAAAGAGATGTCGCCGAAGGCGTGGTGATGCCCTCGCTCTTAACGAGCTCGGCGCGCTTTCTCGAGATCCCAAAGAAATGGTCGGCGGCGGTCTCGTCCTCGTACGCCACTTCGTGGCTTTACCGCGTACCCAGGGTGCGAGTTTGTGGGGTGAGTGTTTTGGGCACAGAGAGCTGCATGGCGCTGTCGGTGTATTAGAACCGATCTTACGTAAAGATTATTTGATTGGTGGGTCTCCTAGAGATGAAATCACGCAGAGTAGTTGACACGGATGTTTAGGCAGAGTTCGGGCCTTCTCAGGAGAGAATAATAACCCTAATCTGTGTGGTGTGGTATTCTTAATGATCGAGTAAGAAGCTAAGACTATTACAGAGAATAGAACTTGTTCTTCTCTACTCGCCCTTGATGTCCTTATATAGTCGTGAAGGAGTAGCCGTTTTGCCCTGCGGAAGAGGCGCCTTAATTGAGTCAGTAATGGGCGTGTGATGGCGGTGAATTACCGCGCATTGGCTTCTCCACGCCGTCGGCAATTATCATTCAAAGATAATGGGGTATTTAAGTACTATTACTACGCGGGATAGTAGTGCGTGCGCACTGTTCGATTCTTTAATCAATTGGACCCACTTGCCGGTAGGTTTGATTATAAAGTGTCGTGGTTTTACACGGTCGTAGGAGAACTTACGACGGTAGTAATCGAAAAGGTCTTACGACTATGTAGTGATCGTAGAAAGACTTACGACCATGAGATAGTCGAGAAAGGCTTACGACTAGGAAGTAGTCGTAGTAAGACTTACGACTAGGCAAAGAGTCGTGAGTAAGACTTACGACTATGGGGGTGATTGTAGAAAATCTTACAATCACTTGGTGGGCCTCTCCCTTATAAAAATAAGGGGTACTCGAGACTATGTGACATCATATTTACCCATAATAAGAATTATAGATAATAGATAAAATGAGGATTATTAGATCCTCGTCATCTAGCCCCGACTTCAAGTGAAAGTAACTTACTTGGTGAAGGATTCGCAAATGGACTTGCGACTATGAAAATGTCGTAGAACCATAGTCGAAGGAAAACTCTTCGACACTTGAGTATTACTTTGACCAGGAGTTTGCTTGGTCGTAAAGGTTGTTTACGACTATAAGAAAGTCATAAAACCCCTACAATTGTGTAGTGGTCGTAGTAAAGCGATCGGAGAAAAACCTTCCGATCGATACTTCCTTCGACGGAAAGACTTAGTCAAGAAAGTGATTTTGCTTGGAGGTGACAAAACTAACCTAACTTTCCCGAAGCAGACCGTCTGGGAATGCAAAGCAAATTCCACGGATCTGTTGATAAAGCGGTTCCCGGCGATTGCAATCGTGAAGATTGCTTACGACTATAAAAAGTCGTAAAAACCCTACGACCGTCGATGGTCGTAGTAGGGAATCGGAGAAAAAAACCCTTCGATTGATACTTCCTTGACCGTAAAGACTTTGGTCAAGAAAGTAATTTTGCTTGGGGGTGACAATCGCACCTAATTTTTCTCGAGCGGACCATCCGGGAATTGCAACCGCTCTCACGGACTTGTCCGATGAAGCGGTTCCCGAGGCGGTACAACCAACTCCCATAGACCTATAGCCGAGACGGTTTCCGAAGCGGCGGAGATCATGCGGTTATAAAAACTTACCAGGAGGTAGACTTGGGTTTTACCTTTTCCTCAAATCACTCCGCTGTTCTTCGAGCTCTTGCTTTCTCCGTCCTCGACTAGGTTTCATCTTCTCCGCCGCCAACCCAATCAAAAACTGCTTCGAGCGAAATGGCCAAGAGAGTTTCGAATGGGAAGAATCGAGATGGATCGGCTAAGATCAAGATCTTGGTCGATCTGGGAAGATTCAGAAGGCTCACGGTAAGCGGATTCCGCCATCGGCGAAGATCGCCATCGGGGAAAATGGGCAAATCCCCGTCTTCCAAGCGTATTGTGAGTGCGGCCTTCGATTGCCTGCCCACCCCTTTCTTACAGTAGTACTCGAACACTTTGGGGTGGAACTGGTGAACTTAGGTCCCAATTCTATTACCATGTTGAGTGTGTTCGTGTATCATGCGTAGGCGTGCACAGGGATTCGGCGGATCTCGAGCTGTTCCAATATTATTATGGGATGGCTCGACAAACCGGAATCGCCGGAAGCTGTGGTCTGAAACTCCACGACTCGAAGTCGAAGGAGTATATTCAGAGTTTCACCCGGTCTTCGTGGCCGGGCTGGAGAAAGAGGTGGTTCTACTGGAAGGTCACCTCTGAAGACAGCCTTTCTTTCGCGGGGAAGGCTGCCGAAAAGAAATCTTCATGGGATTCGACCCCTGAAGATATCAGCCGGATTAGCCCTTATATCCAAGCCATTAAGGACTTGAAGGAAGAAGGGCTGACCGGATGGCATGTGGTGAAGGATTTCATCACGCCGAATTAGTCCTCTGAAGAAGCGAGCATCTCCTATGTGGAGATACTCGGGAAGAGAGACCCAACCGAGAGACTATGAGGAGGGTAAGTAATTTGTCGACTTAGCTCTCGGTTTGATCTTTCTCAACCTTGTCTAATATTCTTATCTGTTTACGAGATCTTTCACAGGTGAGGTTGACTCTAGAGTCGACTCATCCGAGAAGTCTCCACCACTCCGAGGCGGTTCCTCAAGTCATTGCGGCTTTGTCATGAGATGAAAGAATAGGCGCCTAAAGGTAATCAAAAAGTTGATTTTTATTTAGGACTTTATAGTCGTAGAAGATACTTACGACTAAAGGTGATCGTAGAATATCTTACGATCGGGAAAGAGTCGTAGAAAAACTTACGACTTGATACTTGTCGTGAAAAACTTACGACTAATTAGTCATTCTTCTTTTACTGTTTTGCTTTACGAAAGTAGGCATGGAAAATCGTCGGGACGACGAAGAAGTCGTCTCGATGACTATTGGTATTTGGGTTGTCGAAAGACAAAGGCTCGGCTCCTCCTCCAGAGGCGTCAACTTGTAAAATCACGACAAAGGGGAGCAAGCTCAAGCTCTGGTCTTTCGACCGGACCCTCTAAGGCTGCGGCGGTAGTCAGCTATCTGGCCGAGGCCGCAGACTATCAGCCGAGGAGGTTGAGGCGTTGAATCTCTTAAGCGCAAACCTCGCAAGGCTAAGGTACCCTCTGTTATGACAAAGAATCTTTTCGCGATTTACCACTCCTAGTTTTGTTAGGCAAGCTGGAAAAGGAGAATTGAAAAGATTTTGTGTCTTTTATGAAGGACGATCTTGCATCGGCAAGACAACTCGCAAGCGAGGCGATCTTTGCTTTTGGAATGGTCGAGGCCGATCTCGGCCATCCAGAGAATCAGAAACGAGCTCTGGTTCTGTCCAAACTCTGACTAGGCGTGGTCGAATGGCGAGCCGATTGTTGAACCTCGACCGGGCGTGGTCGTGAGAAGAAAAGGTCCTCCGTTGGGAGGATTGCCCCAAAATTCCTGGTTAAGACCAGGGTGCAGAGGTATGTGAAATTTACTAAAGTGTAAGAACAACATTTACCTTTTTCTTTTTCACAACCTGATTTGCTTTTCTTTATTTCATCGACTTCTTGATCCCGGGAATGCTTCATTGAGAAGTCCGTTGCCATCCTTGACCATCGAGGAGGTGGCAATGGAGGTGGTCAAGCATCACCCTTGGCCTGTGGCCGATGAAGTCGAGACTCCCGAGTGACTCCACATCTGTTTGAAGTCGTAGCTCGACCCTTGAAGTAGCGGCATTCTTGTTGAGGTGACCCTTCACGATCTGCGAGGTCGTAGAAACAACAAGGGCAGCTGTGGAAGCCTCTGGTCAAGGCGGTGACCAGCTTGTGCACCGCTCTGGGAAGGAAATTGTAGGAGGCGTTCCTTCCCCTACCCAAAGAGATTCTGAGAACCGTAAGGGAAAAATTCAACTTCTGTGGTGACTTCTTTGGGCCTGCCTCCGTCGTAGGGTCCTCTGCTTACAGATCTCGTGACCGAGTCCCCCATCCCAAAGATATTCCCAATACGGAGAATACTTTTGATAACGAGCGCCTCGAGAAGGTGTGGTGGGACAAAGTCGCGAGGGTAGATAAGGCAGAACCGGACCTTGTATATTCGATGTTTGCTAGGACGACTATGAATGTAAGTATCTTCAGAATACTTATATATGTGACTTTCCTTCTCTTCTCACTGTTTTCTTTTTGCAGAAAGCTTTAGAGCAAATTGCTGTTGTCGGTGAGTACCATCGACAACTTTTAGAGCTAAGACAGGAGAAAGAACTACTCTGTGCAGAGGCAGAGAGATGGTAAGTCATTTATCATTCATAATTGTTTTCGACTTAAATACTCGTATAATGTTTTACGAGAATAGTCATGGAAGAAACTCATGACAAAGTACTAGTCGTAAAAAGCTTACGACTACTTACAACCAGGTAGTGGTCGTAGAAAGACTTACAACCATATCATAGTCGTAGAAAAACTTACGACTAGGTCAGTAGTTGTAGAAGTACTTACAACCATTCGGCTGATGTTTATCTTCGTTCCTGTTCTTTGTAGGTTAAACAGTGATACGAAGACCTTAGCTGACTCACTCGACTATGAAAAAGAAGAGTCGAGGAGGCTAAGGAACAAGTATTAGTCCTCTCGGATAGACTTGAGAACCTGCCTCTGCATCTAAAAGATTGCGAGGAAAAAATAAGCGAGAAGTTCGAACTTAAGATGCTTTTGATCTTTAACCTTTACCCGACTCTCCTTTCTTCTCCAGATAAAGAAAAGAGATGCGAAGCTCGATCAAGTTCAAGAAAAGCTTTGGTCATTCAAGAGTTTTCCGTGATACATGAATAAGGATCAAGAACTCGAGGGTCTTAGAACTCAATTAACAGGTAAGTAATTCTTTACCTGTTATCCTTTTTGAGTATTTTCCTTTTCTAATGCCAATTTCTTGTTCGAAATTCTTTGTCCAATTGAGAAGTCTCGAAGGTCAAATCCAAGAAAAAACCTTGATCTACAATGAGTCCATCGCATCGCTAAGATGAATGCAGAGGACATCAGAGCATGGGAGAAAAAGCACACTGAAACCATTGCTTCCCATCGAGAAGAGGTTAAGAAACTGGATTCTCAATTAGTAGGTAAGAAATGCTTTTACCTATAATTATCTTTGTGTTATCTTCCTCCAGAAGTTTATTTTCGTTTGACCGATTTTATTCTTTTCAGAACAAGTGGTCGAAAACAAGAAACTTCGCGAGGCTTCGACTTGTACCCAACAGGAGATGGAGTCGATGAAGACTAGTCTTCAAGGCAACATCACTCTCCTGAACAATGTGCTTAGTGAGCTACATTCTGAGGGAAAAACTCCTCGAGAAGATACCATAGCTGCTCACACAAGTACCATTGGGGAACAAGTCGGAAAATTGCAAGAAATGGTGACCACTCTGAAGACTAATCAAGCTGAATCAATAAGGGAGGCAGTCGAAGCCGGAGTAAGTTACGCTTTGGCGAAACTTAAAGCTCAAGATCCCCGCCTTAATGTGCAACCAATTGAAGCCGAGTTCGATTGCTCCGAATCAGAGGCAAATCGTCTGATTGAGGAAATGCAATCGGTTGGCAAAAAGGGGGCGGAGGAAATGCAGCTAGGCTCTCCCCCTTCAGAGTAATCTTGTAACTACCTTGTAAGGCAAGAAAATATCGGTTGATGAATGATATATGATCCATCTTATTTCCTGAAAATTATCTTGTCGAGTAGTTAGTAACTCAAAAGATAATAAACGAATGAAAGACTAAGAATTGAAGTCAAATTAATAACTTTATCCTAGCCCCCGACTATTTGCTTAGATTGTTTAGACAATCTAAGTAAATAGTGTTTGAAATGGGGTTTCTGAAAACAAAGAGAGGTTTGTTTAACTTATAGTTTTTGTTATGGTTGTCAAGCACTTGGTCGAAAGAGTAGAAACGACTCGACACTAGGAAGTTCCTTCTAGTGGGCAAGACCACGTGCAGAGAGAAAAGGCTTCGACTAGGTGATGTTACCATCTCCGACTAGTTTAATCAAACCAAGAACAGCAACTTGAGTTAAGCAAACGTCTAGAGGACTTTAATAATTCGTTCGCCCTTTTCTGATGGACTCGATAAGTCTTTTCCAGTAGCAAAAAGTAGGAGACTGAGCAGCGCTAGGAAGTTCCTTCTAGTGGGCAGGACCACATGCAAGAGAGGAAAACTTCGACTAGGTGTGTCTCTTCCTTCGACCAGTCAAAACGAAACGAGTACATCAAAGGTGGTCGAATAAATATATCAAGTGTACTCTACTTAGAATATTTTTGGAAATCTTGAAAAAATAAACTAAGATTGAGAGAGTTGGCTCTGAGAACATTTCGTCTGGATAAAACCCGAGCTCTTTGTATTGGCTGAAAAATGAGTAACGAGTCGATGCTAGGAAATTCCTTCTAGTGGGCAGAACCACATGCAGATAGGAGAAGTTTCGACTAGATGATGTTACTTGTTTTTCGACCAGTGTAAAGAAAACTGTGTTTTTGTATCATAGTCGAAAGATTAAAAAGCACTACTCAAAAAATAAGGCAAGAGAAGTAGAAAGAACCTGGACTTTTATTGCCTGAGAAATTGGTCACACATAGAATTTGCGTAACTGGTCGATGTTCCAAGAGTTTGAGAGAACCTGTCCATCTTCCATCGCTAGTCGTACTGACCCTGCGGGTTACTTCGACCACTGTGTAAGGACCTTCCCATTTGGGGGAAAGTTTATTCCGATTAGACTTGGATTGGCAGAGCCTCAATACCAAGTCACCTACAGCAAGGCTGCGAGGTTGGACCTTACGATCATAGTATCTGCCTTGGGGCTTGTTGGTAGGCCGAGCGGATTAAAGCTAGGTTTCTCCTTTCTTGAGTAGGTTAATGTCATCCGCTCAAAGTTGTTCTGGTCCGAGTTGTTGAAAGTTTCAACTCGTGTCGACCGTAATTTTAGCTCCGGAGGAAGCATGGCTTCGGCTCCGAATACTAGAAAAAACGGTGTTTGTCCTGTTGCTCGACTGGTGGTCGTACGAACTGCCTATAACACGGAGGGTAATTCTTGTACCCAAGCCCCGGCGCTTAACAAGCTAGTCGAAGACTCGGGTTTTAATTCTCGCATTATTTGGCCGTTTGCACGTTCGTAGCCCGTTGCTTTGGGGATGTGCAGCGAAGCATAGCATAATTTGGTACCCAACTCGTCGCCAAAATTCTGAAATTTTGCACTTGCGTGTTTGCCATTATGCGTAATTATCCGACTCGGAACTCCAAATCGGCTAATTACGCATCT
This sequence comes from Hsuehochloa calcarea, assembly GCA_036346395.1. Taxonomy (NCBI): domain Eukaryota; kingdom Viridiplantae; phylum Streptophyta; class Magnoliopsida; order Poales; family Poaceae; genus Hsuehochloa; species Hsuehochloa calcarea. The sequence continues at coordinate 60,869,571 of CM070593.1, read as the reverse complement.
CATCATGAACCTTTTCTTGCTTCCGATGTTATCGATTCTGAGTTCAACTTCAATCCATTTGTGAGCGTGTCAATAGCCACAAAGGAATTGAAACCTCTGGAGCTTTGGGAAGCGGTCCTAGGATATCGAGACCCAGTGCAAAAGGCCAAGAAAGAGGTATTGTTGTAATGCTTGAGCTGGTTGGTGTATTTGTCTACCATGGAATTGTACTTTGGACACACTTTTAACCACCTCCTTAGCATCATACTGAGGGTTGTAGGCGGTAAAAACCTTGTCGAAAGGCTTTACCAACCAAGGTTCAGAGGAAGCATGTGTCCCACAGATGCCACTTGTGTATATCGTGAAGGAGTGTTATTCCTTCGTTTTGCGGAATGCATCGCATGAGTATCCCTTAGGTTCCTCGTTTGTAGAGGACTCCTTCGACCAAAGTATACATTTTGGCTTTTGGGATAAGCGATCGCCTCAAGATCATCTTGGTCTGGAACCCTTGCAAAGATACTCGTAGATGGGAGTCATCCGGATATCCTCGTAGTCTAATGAGGCCATCTCAATAGGAGGTGTCTACGGTTCTTCGACGAGAGAGGCGGCTTTGGAGTTGCTCAAGAAAACCCTTTTGTGCAGTAGATCGGGAAGAAGCCATCCGAGCAAGTTGGTGCGAGGAAATTATCCTTCGAGGATGAATTGTACCTCGAAACCTAAAAATGCTTTTCTAGCTTGCGAACTTCCGATAAGTATTGAGACATTGTCGAGCTAGAGCCTTGGTACTCTTTCCGACTTGATTCACGACTAGTTGAGAGTCTCCTCTCACGAGTAGTCGGCGAATTGAGAGTGCTTTGCATGGCTCGTATGCCGCCTAGCAAACCTTACGTTATCGCCACATTATTAGTGGCACGAAAGTTTAATTGTATGGCATACTTTAAGGTTTCTCGGTAGGAGATACCAGACCACCCGACCCGAGCCACTTAAAGTAAGTGACCCGTCAAAGTACATCATCCATCGGTCGTGGGAATCGTCTTTCGGGATCTGAGCGAGTTGAGATTTGTCCATTCGGCGACAAAGTCGCCAAGATCTGGATTTTATGGCGTTCGGGACACGAAATGGAGGTCGAACTCCCAAGTTCGATCGACCATTTTGCCATGCGCCCCATTGTTTCCTTATTATGGAGGATTGCTCCCAAAGGAAACTCGAGGCAGCCTGACTATTTTGTGCGCTGAAAATAATGCGCAGATTTCCTCGAAGACATGAGGAGGGCATATAGAAGTTTTTGGACTCGAGGGTAACGCTCCTTAGGCCCGTGTAAAACTTCGCTAACGTAGTAAACCGTCGTTATGCGTTTTCACGTTCTACGACTAGTATGCGCTTCTTTGCTGTGGCGTGGCGACTAGGTAAATTAAGAGCGTCTCTTACGGCTTTGGAGAAACGAGCAGGGAGCACTCGAAGATACCTCTTGACATCCTCAAAAGCGGCGTTTGCCTCGTTCGACCACTCAAAACCTTCATGTCTCTGAGAAGTTTAAAGAAAGGTAGTCCTTTTCTCCTAGTCGATGCGATGAAGCGACTTAAAGCGCCATGCACCCAGTGAGTTTCGGACTTCCTTTTTGTGTTTGGAGGGCGCATCGGAGGATGGCCTTTATTTTCAGATTTGCTTGATTCCTCGTTCGGATACTAGGAATCCAAGCAATTTTCTGAAGAAATTCCAAACACACACTTCTCTGGATTGAGTTTTAAGCGGTGTTTTACGAGGTTGTCGAATGTTTCTTGTAGGTCGATGATATGATTAAGTCTCTTAATGCTTTTACGACTAGATCATCAACATAGGCTTCCAAATTCGGCCTAATTGAGATGAAAAAGTCGATTGCATTAGGCGTTGAAAAGAAGCACCGCATTCTTTAGACCAAATGGCATTTTGACATAGCAAAAGGTACCAAATGGAGTAATGAATGCGGTCTTTTCTTCATCGTTTAAACACATATTGATCTGGTGGTATCCGAATATGCATCTAAAAACTTAATATCTCACAACTGCGATAGAATCAACGGTGATCGTCACGAGTAAAGGAAATCATCTTTGGACAAGCTTTATTAAGATCGGTAAAGTCTACACGACATCGCCATTTGCCGTTTGACTTTTTGACCATTCTGAGGGTTAGCCAACCACTCGGGTGGTTGACTTCTCTTATAAAGCCCGCTTTAAGTAGCTTATCCAACTCGATTTAATAGCATCTCGTCGATCGGGGCAAATCTCCGTAATTTTTGTTTCTGGTACTTTATCGGTAGTAAAGCTAGCCACGTGCTCGATCACCTCCACAGGGACTCGGGCATGTCGGATGTTTGCCACGCAAAGACATCTGCGTTAGCTCGGAGGAAGGTAATGAGGCGTCTTCCTATTTGGGGTCGGAAGTCTCCCGATGCGAGCAGTCTTGAGGGTTCTTCTGCGTCGAGGAATCTCTTTGACTTGGTCGTTCGGCTTTGGTGCGGCTTTGAAGCCGACTTGCTAGTCGGTGACTTTCATCTCGAGTTGGTATTTGACCAACCATCTCGAGGATCGGTGGTCATGACTATCGCCATCCTTTTGTCACATGAATGGTGATCACTCCTTTGGGACTGGCATCTTAAGACATTGATACCCGTAATGAGTAGCCATTAAGAATTTTGCCAAAGTTGGTCGTCCGAGTATGGCGTTATATGCCGTGTCGAAATCGACCACATCAAAGGAGACTTTCTACGTCTGAAATTACTTGGTGAGCCAAATGTTAAAGGAAGAGAAACTTGGCCAATAGGTTTGGTGAAGACCCGATGCGATTCCATGAAAGGAGTATCGTCATCGCCTTACCTTTGTCCCGGTACTTGCATCTCGTCGGGGCATTAGTAAATAATATGTTCAAAGAAGCGCCACCATCAACCAACACTCGATTGACCCGACAGGTTGTTGATGGTGGGTTCATTCCCAATCGGATATCGACTGATCGACTCGTAGTGATTGGGCGATCATCCTTCTCAAAAGAGATGGTAACTTCCGACCACTTGGTAATTTATTGTGAGAGGAGTATGTATAGAATTTACCTCTCGTCCGCAGACTTTAAGTTGTCGTTTGAGTCGTATGCCGATGATCCTCCGTAGATGTGCTCAGCGGTATGTTGCGGATCTTGGGCAGCATCTCCTCATCATCCGAGCGACTTTTGGTCACTCGTATGTCCTACCTTTCGAGTAGGGAGTGGTGCTTCCGTTGTAGTAGTCCTCGAGCTTTCTTTGGAAAACTTCGGCGATTATGGAGGTCATGTCCTTCTTTTTATGAAAAGGACACCACCTTGGTTTGTCGTTCCTACGATCGAGCGCTTACCTTTGCCTTGATCGAGTGCGACTTGGTGGTTTGGGGCTCTCCATCTTTCACGGCTAACCTCCTTGGAACCTTTGGTTTGTGGTTTTGACTTTTATTTTCTTCTTGGACTTTTTGCTTTTTTATCCTTACCAACTTCACGGCTCGAGGAGTATATGTTTCTCGATCAATAGTGTTGTTCCACTCATTGCCTCGAAGCGATTGCATATCGATCGGCCATCTCGAAGAGTTAAGAGCGATGTTGGGAGGATTCAAAGCAATGTCCTCCGTTATCCTTCTACTACGGACTCCTTGCTTAAAAGCCACGATCACAGAGGAATCGAAATTTCGGAATTGAGTTCGAACGACTAAAGCGCTTGATGAATTGGCGCAAAGTCTCGTTGTTGTTACTGTTTTATCCGGTGCAAGTCGTCTTCTTTTCGGCGGTTGTATGTGCCTTGGAAATTCGCTGTAGAAGATCGCGGAGGTGTTGCCAAGAGTAGATCGACTCGAGTGGTTGGTTTAATAACAACGATCGGCGGATCCTTCGAAACCTGATCGGAAGGTAATTCGCCATTACATGCTCTCCTCCTCCTGCTTGCTCGGACGGTTGTTGTATAGATCTGAAGAAATTCGATGGGATTTTGAGATCCATCAAATTTCTCCATGTTCCACCGGCGAAAATGAGGTGGCGGTGAATGCTCGAAGGTCGGCGAAAATGCCCGACATCGGTAATCACTTCTTGACGCCTTCTTTGTAGGAAAGAAGGGTTAATGTCACCAAGTGATCGATATCTGACGATACCGTAACAGTGACACTGATACGTAGTAGGTCTCGATTCTCGAGGAGAATACTCCTCGTACTCCACTCGTAATGAATTTCTTTATCAAGTGGTGAATGATCACTTCTCAGGGGCTTCTTGATCTTGGTGATCGAAATGTATTTCTCGAATAGGGATCGATTCGACTTATGGCGTGTCGATTCCTTCGTGAAAATATTCGATTATTGTAGCCGAGGAAGTCGTATTCTTGCGACTACACGAATGTTGTCGATGAGTCTTTATGCTGACCCAAAATTTTAATTTGATTAAAAATAAGACTTTATTAATTTTTGTGGATTTTACGGATTTTTAAAAGCTTTTCAATAAAGTATATTAAGGCTAAAAGAATTTATGTGCAAAAACTATTACCAACTAAAAGTTGGAATTATTTTATTTAGGTCGAGAATGCCTCATAGAATTTACGTGAATTTTCTCAAAATTTTTGGACTTCATTTACTATTTTCTAAAGCTTATTTGAATTTACGGAATTAAATCAATTGAAAAAGAATTTAAAATCTTACGCTTTCTGATCTTGGTAGAAGCCCGACTTTGTGCGCTTATCTCGGCCCAACTCTCCCAGCGCGATGCTTGCGGCCGTCCGATCAAATCGGACGGCCAACACTAATCCGCCTTCGCGCCTCTCTCCCGCTCTGTCTCACGTGGTGGGCCCTCGACCGTGCTTCTTCCGCCCCTTCTTCTTCCCAGCGCGATCGTCGCCTCTGCCGCCATTAAAGCCTCACTTTGGAGCTCGTCACTCCCGCGATTCCTCCCTCTCTTCACTCGCCATCACGCCGCAATAAGCGGCCGTTCCTCGCGTTCGTTCCGGCATTACACCCTCCTTAACTTCATTTGTACTTGCCCGCCATCATCTCCATAAGCGGCCGTTGCCACCTCGCCACGATCTCCATCTCCGGCCTCGCCCTCGCCCTATAAAGGGAGCACCAGTGCGCCTCTACTCCCTCAAGCTTTGCCCCAACTCTCCACACCTCCTCGCTCCCGATCGCATAATTGGCTCTTCTCTCTCGCCGAGCGGTGTGCTCCATTGCCTCTAAGCGCCACCGGTGAACCTCCGGCCGCCTCGGCCAGCACCACCGGCCGCCTCAAGACACGCGAACACGGTGCGCACCTCGCACCCTCGGGCGTCGCCGAGCTCGCCGCCAACGACCGAACCACACCGCCGCCTCTCGTCGCCGACCATCTTCCGCCCGCCCTCGCGTCGGCGGGTAGCTCATCGTACTCGATGTCGTCTCGAATGTTTGCGCACCTCACGGAGCTCGCCCGGCGCCGCCGCGCGCTGTACCTTGGTTCCCGGCGCCTCCCTCTCGGTGCCGGCGTGGCTCGCCACCTCGGCGCCACCTCATCGCTTCGCATGCGTGGGCGCGGTAGCGGCGTCTTGGCGCCAAAGACAGCTACCCGCCGTCTTATTTGCGTGCCGAGTCCACCGTGGACTTGCGCCTCGCTGTGGACTCAGTCCATACTGCGGGCCCACATGTCGATCTCGATTACGCAGTCACTGATCTTGACGTCGGTGGCGCAATAAATAGAATTTCCTTTAGAAATTTAATTCGGGAAATTCGGAAATTCTGATTTTAGGATTTAATTTAGGTTTTAAACTTCCAGGAGCTCGTATTTCTTCATACAAACTCCGATTTAGGTGATTCAAATTTCTAAATTTGTATAAAATCAAGATCTAGCTAACTAAACCAAAATTATTTAATTTGGAGTTAATTTGAATTTTCATTTGAATTTATTTGTGTTCATTTGAATTCTGTTTGAATTTGGAATATTTTCGTATAGATTTTGGCGACTCCGGAGAGCTTGACCCTATTGAAGAAGTAGAATACCAGGAATTTGAACAAGGCAAGTTACACCATTGATCATTTTGCCCCCAATATTTAAAATTATTTAATTCCTGTTTTAAATTATTATTGCATGCATAATTGTATTTAATTATTTTAAATTCCTGTTTTAAATATTTAATTATTCCAATTCCTTTGTATAGCCAAATTTGATTGTTGTATTATCAATTCCTTGTAACCTTAGTCAAATGAATTTAAAAATAAATATATGCATAGCAATTGCTTAGACCATGAAATATTTGACTTTGGGAGAATTTAGCCAAAATTTCATAAATTGATAAAAAGCCTATGACATTGCTTTGTCATGGTGGACTTTTACAAATGTCTTTGAAAACTTATAAAAATAAAAGAAAATGGTTTGTACTTGGGCAAACATGGACCAGTTGGTGGAGTGCGAGTTTATGCCGGAACTGTCTGGTTGGGATCGAGACCCGTGGTTTTTATTGAAAGTTGCCCAAGTAGATTAAGGACCGGCCTTTGAGCGCATCTTGCAAAAGCTCCACAGTGCTACCACATGTTCTGTATGGGCGAACCGGGCTTAATAATTTGTAATACCTCGTATTGTTTATGCCATTTTTGTTGTGTGGGTGTCGGTTAGACTTTATTCCCACTTGGCGCAAGAGGGGTTTCCGCGGTGGTTAGCCTAATGGAAGTGAAACCTTAGCGGGCATATTGGTATTGAGGTAATGCATTGAAGCGCCTTGTGATAATTGCCTAGTCACACGCCTAAGGAAGCGTGTATTGGCCGAGCATAGCAGGCAAATTATCTCGTGTGGGTAAAGTTGTACAACCTCTGCAGAGTGTAAATCTATTGAATAGCCGTGTCACGGTCATGGACATCTTGAGCAAAGCCACTCTAAGTTAGATTTGTTTTTGGTTTTAAAATAACTTTGGACATGATTTGAGGATGGTTAATCCTTGTGGTAAATTAGGCGGGTAGCCTTGTGATAGGAGGGTATCCTTCACCATGTTTCATATGGAGGTTATCCACTATAAAATGATAAATTTTAAATCGATTTTAGTTATGTAATGGAAATGTGCCTTGAAACTTAGTATAACTATTTAAACCAAAAATCTGATTTATGCAAATAAACCCTACAACCTTCCTTTGAATAACTTATGCATGCATTCTAAATTACAGTATTAGGTGTAATTTGCGAGCACGGTTGTAGTGCTCACTCTTCTTGAATATTATTATTCGGGAGAAGACTGCTATCGAGAAGGTGAGGAAGCGGGGCGATTAGGCGGCGACCTCGAGCGATTACTGTGGCGTATCGTGTGGCTTACCATTATATTTTGCTTAAGCTTAATGTTTTATTTGGCCTCAGGCCCGGTTGTAATAAACTCTATGCTTATTAATATACGCTGGATATGTTTGTGATAACATTTTGTGGTATGTGTACACTGGAAATCTGGACTAGTGTATGAACACGAGAATTGGGATCGCCGTTCCGGGTTCGACAGTACCTCCGATCTTGTCATCACGATTCGAAGTCTTTGCGTAATCTCTTGACAAAGAGATCGTACCACAGCGTTCGAGCAAGCTCTTGGTGTTGGGATTCTCGAGCAAGTCGTTGATGTCTTGGAGTTCTTGTACCTCCTCGATCGATGTTGAATGCGCGAGCGGAGTTCTTACGGGTGCAATTTTCTTTCTTCCGGCGACATCAAAATCCTCCTCATCGGTCTTTGAGGCCTTCTTAGTGGAGTGCGAGAATGTCGAGGATTTCCCTCGCGTTCATCAGTGTTGGTTCTCTCGCCAGCGGTGGTGCCCTTTCCATTACCACGAGGGCGCGGTGTGTGATCTTGGGAGTGTTCTTATCTCGGCCTCCATGAGGTGACCACGATTTGGGGAAGGGCGAAGACCTCCGTTGATGATTCTCACTTGCGCTCGAGACCTCCCGCTTGAGGAGTGCTCGAGAGACACCATCTGGCGACTTGGAGTAATCCCCTCGGTAGGGGAACTCGGGTTATAATCGTCTGCGTTCGCAAATGAGATCTGCGAGGAGGCGGTCGAATTTGCAGAAAAGCATGCTTGATCCCACCCCTCTGGAGTTACCGAGAGAGAGGATCACTAGATCTTGATGGAGTCTGAAATGGTGGCTCCAGAACTTGACTTACCAAGTCGGACCGCCTTAAGGGACTTGAACACTTGGAGAAAAACTCTCGTCGTGTTGTGAGTCCTCACAGGGAGCGGTCTGGTCGGATTGACCCTTGTCCTTTGAGAATTGGCTCCTCTGTTGGGCGTATTGTTGTGGGGATAAGGATCCTCCTCAACTCCATTAATGGGATGGTTTCTGGAGAATAATCTCGGAGAGCAACATCACCATCGGCGGATGCATCACTCGGCTCGTAGTCGAAACCGGCATCCATGTCGGCGTCTGCGTGTCTGCCAAGTCAAACCAGTTCTCCTCGTTCCATTCTCCTGCCATGATTGCATGAGATTGGAAAAAGAAAGTATGTTGACAAGAGATTACGGAAGATCCCCAGGACGGCGCCAAGCGCCGGTGTATTAGAACCGATCTTACGTAAAGATTATTTGATTCGGGGTCTCCTAGAGATGAAATCACGCAGAGTAGTTGACACGGATGTTTTAGGCAGTTCGGGCCTTCTCAGGAGAGAATAATAACCTAATCTGTGTGGTGTGGTATTCTTAATGATCGAGTAAGAAGCTAAGACTATTCTGAGAGAATAGAACTTGTTCTTCTCTACTACGCCCTTGATGTCCTTATATAGTTGTGAAGGAGTAGCCGTTTTGCCCTGCGGAAGAGGCGCCTTAATTGAGTCAGTAATGGGCGTGTGATGGCAGTAATTACCGGCGCATTGGCTTCTCCACGCCGTCTGGCAATTATCATTCAAATATAATGGGGTATTTAAGCACTATTACTACGCGGGATAGTAGTGCGTGCAGACCGTTCGGATTCTTTAATCAATTGGACCCACTTGCGGTAGGTTTGATTATAAAGCGGTGCGTGGTTTACGGGTCGTAGGAGAACTTACGACCAGGTAGTAATCGTAAAAGGTCTTACGACTATGTAGTGATCGTAGAAAGACTTACGACCATGAGATAGTCGTAGAAAGACTTACGACTAGGAAGTAGTCGTAGTAAGACTTACGACTAGGCAGTAGTCGTAGTAAGACTTACGACTATGGGGGGTGATTGTAGAAAATCTTACAATCACTTGGTGGGCCTCTCCCTTATAAAAATAAGGGGTATACGGAGACTATGTGACATCATATTTACCCATAATAAAATTATAGATAATAGATAAAATGAGGATTATTAGATCCTCGTCGTAGCGCACTTTGCTCTGAAATTGGTAGTCGTCTTCATCTGCGAAGGCATCCCATGTATCCACGACAAGAAAGGATGCTTCGTGAAGGCGTCAGACCCGTGTTCACATCTTCGCGTGACAAGCGGGCTCTTGAAGGTCCTCCACGCGTGGCACATCGCGGCGGCGGCGTGCCATCGCTGCGTGTGCAGTCCGCGCCGGGGAAAGTGAGCGAGCGGCTCGATCCTGGCCCGGTCTCTCTGTACATCCGTCGGACACTTCGGGTTGGGGTGGTTATGAGGACCCGTTCCTTACAAGTACCCATGAGACGGTCCGGAATCTTGCGGTGCGTTCTTGGGACTCGGTGGGATCCCGACATCAGCGACCTCGTGATCGTCATGCGGCCCGACGGCAATTTAGAATTCCTCGCCATCTCGCTTCCGTACCACCTTGATCGGAGATCGGGCGCATTTGGTGGCGTCGTTGCTGGCGCAAGGCGGTGCCTCTGCCATCTCGCTAACTTGCTATCTATATAAGTTACGTACGCAATGATTACTCACAGTGCACTTTCATATATCTCACAGTGCATGAATAATCTGAAGTATGGTGTGGAGGCATGCAATTCACTGCAACAAAAGTAATGGAACTTCTATGTGTATAGTATATACTTGTTTACGTTCATAAGCATATACATGTGTATACTTGGAGGTGTACATAAATCTCCTGATTATAGTATTGCCAAATCAAGAAGAAATAAAAGACAGTAGTAAGCAACACATGTAGAGCTCAAATCTGAATATGCTATCACATCAATTTCAGTATATGACAATTATTATCATAGAGCAATTCCAACAGAGCCCACAAAAGTCACTTTGCAATATATATATCTCCTAGTACTAACAAATCAATTTCAGACTTGACTTAGTACAGCATATATATACTCAAAGTGATACTCAATAATTGAATACAAAGATACTCACAAGACGATGTATATCACAAGTATATGGCATCACAAGTTACTTGATCATTCGCAAACCACCGCATGCATTGCGCCAAATACCAAAAGACCATCTAGAATAAAGCACACCCATTAAAGTAAGAGCAAAGAAGGAATTGCCGTCAGAGTACCATAGGGATCATCGCTGTATTCGGATCAACTTAGATTAGTCAGCACCCTGAGTACCAAGGCTACCCATACCAACTTAGGTTAACCGGCACCTTGATTCTCAAGATACCTAGACTAACCCAAATCAGTCGGCACCTGGATAACCGTGATACCTAGACTAACCTAAGTAAATCCAAGCTATCTTATTCCCGTAGGTTTCATCATTCACCAAAGCAATAGCAAGGGCCAAGAAATATCTGCCTGCAGGGCAATAGGGAGAGGAGGCAATGGTAAGAAGGTGAGTGCATGGCTAGGAGAAGGCGGTCAATACATTCCCCAGAGGCGAGCCGGGCAGCCCGATTCATTTCCCCAAGCGGTGAGCGGCACAAGTTCATCCCCCAGCAAGCCAGCAAAGCCAGCACACAAGCCTCCCCACGGCCATTCTCCCCTTTTTCCCCATTCCTTCCCGGTAGAAGGCCGGAGGCGAGGCGGCAAGAAAGCGACGAACGAGCGAGCGGAAGGCAGATCCCATCAAAAGGTAACCCCATTCATACACCACTATGAACTACCCACTGCACAAGTAGCAACCACACCACGGCCCGATAACATTATCATTCCCCAATCACACCCCAGTATCAAGCATTCATCAGTTCATCTCAGAGCAATGGGAGGGATCAGGGATCAAGATACCTAGACTAACCCAAATGCAACCTTTGGTTTTCATCCTTACTTTGCCTAAAGGGTTACGCGATCTGTATGGATTATTCCCTACACAATGTGTTCTTCTGACATTCTACAAATAAACATGTGGGAGTGTGGGACTAATCACAACACTGCCTAATTGGGCTGGGATGATACACGTAAGCACCCAGAATCACCCATCGATACATACCCATGAGTCCGATGCCAGCTAGTAGCTATCACGCACCTATGCGTGAAGGCGATGATGCTCTAATGCAAGTTTAACACCCAAGGTACAACTAAATCATACAAACACTTAAAAGGGTTTACCAAATTAGTTGAAGTATGTGTCATTGATGATATATTGTTGTGCATGTAATATGTCAATTGACTCCAATAAAAGTCTGAAGAGGATTGTCAAACATTGAGTAGGCAAGTAAGTAACTTGAGTCCTTCAATTTTCTAACATGCTTACAATGTGAAACCTAATTACCATACTACTTACGTGCACAAAATTTTGATGAGAAAGTTAGTTTTGATATCTCCCAGTGACCGGGGTACTTTGCCAGGATTGCGAAAGACCACTCAAGTTCCCCACCTAGCAAAAGTACAACGCTAACCCTTTTACCACTATGAAAATTTAGCCCCTCATCTTGTCAGCAGCATCCAAACTCCATGTGTTGCAGCGATGGGAGCAAGAGATTCTTGTGGGGCGGGAAGGAAAGAAGGAATGCCGAGGACTTGAGCGCGTTGGGAAACTCACCGGTCTTGGCGTAGGGGGCCTGGGCGAAGGTAGGGCGAAGGGAGGCGCTGGTGGAGGCGAGGAGCGAAGGGGCGAGCCGGAGGCGGGAGCGAAGGGAGGCGGCAGTCGGTCGGAGGTAGGGCGGAGGCGGCCACTGGTAAACCTCGGCTCTCACGGCGAAGAAAGGGTGGAAAATGACTAAGGCAAAGCGTGCACAACCGTTCGATGATAATACGACTTATATGGCGGATATCACGAGACGGTTCTATGATAGAACAAATGCGTGATAATGCATCCTGAGCGGTTCCATAATAGAACCATACATGATGTTAACTTCTCATGACGGTTCTATTATGGAACCGTGCGTGATAACAGAAAGGAAACCTAATTTTAATATCGAGCGGTTCCATAACTAAGCCGTGCGTGATATGTTGATATCATAGAGCGGTATTAATAGAACCGTGCAGCGATATTAAATATCCATGACGGTTACGTTATAGAACCGTGCGTGATATCTCGATGTTGTCCATCGCTAGATCAACGATGCAAGTTCATCCACGTCGATTTAATTTTGGATTTTCGAGAAGGCTTATTTGTTATCGAAAAATACAATTTAATTCAAAAATGCATAACTTTTTCTCTGTAAACTATTTTTGAGTGAATCCAATTTTTTGGATTCCTCTATTAATGAGCTTACTGTGAAAATTAGTTTTGAACATGTTACTATTTCCAGAAAAGTTTACTTATGCATTTTACTTTTGCTCATTTCAAGGCTTTGAAAAATTGTAGAAAGTGCATCATAGCTCCAAATGAGATGAATCCAATTGGGTTGTTCATCTCATGAGGTGCTTGATTCAACTATACCATAACTCAAATGAGGTGTTTTACTCATATCTTTTGCATTACAAGTCGATAAACCGGGGTCTCACACGACCGCCAAAGCAAATTGACCGATTTAGCTTTGGTCCATAACACGTGGCGCGTTTCCATGTTAACATCAAATTAATTACAATGGAATATATACATGCTTAATTGAAATATAGTCCTTCATGATGATCGAGGCGCATATAGCTAGCTTCCTCACTTTGGGTTCTTCCTCACATGCGATGCCATCTCAGAAAGGAGCAACTCGTCAAATTGATTGTACTCTTCCTCATCCACGACATTCTCAACTCCGACAATCCTTCTTTTCCCATGAAGAACTATGTGGCGGTTCTTATTTCTTGGTTGGTTACATAAAAACTTGAACAACTTGCTTAGCGAGTACGAATGGGTCGATCCTTGTATCAGACACATTTGAGGTCCACGATAATGGCGTCGTGCTTGTCGACCTTTCGCCTGCGGAAGTTTAACCCGATGGCATCGAAACAAGGGGATCTTGAAAAAGTACATAGTCGAGCTCCCAAATCTCCTCTCACGAACCCATAGTAGGAGTGAAACCTCGTGCCCGTGATATTGAGCTTGCTCGTGAAACGCATCTATCACGGACACCGCTGATACGGGTGTGCTCTTCCTATCACGAGTTGCCGTATAAAATGTGTACCCATTTATGTCGTATCCTTGCCATATCACAATTGTAAATTTTGGCCCTTTTGCCAACCATAGCGTTTCATCACTTGATGACCTCCCGATGAATCGCACCTTTAACCATTCGTTGAGCAAGCGGTTGTGCTCTCGTGATTCAAACCTCCGACCGGCCTGGATTACATTGGCGTACCATGTCTTTGTGCTCGTCGATGTGCGGGGACACTTGGGTCATGTGTTGCAAGATCGTGAAATGGGCTTGCGCGTGCACGTATTTAGATCGGGAGTGATTTCTTTCCTTCCGATGGTCCGATACCCTCCGGTCTCCCCTCATGGCGAGATAGAGGCACACCTATCGGTTCCACACAGCCATGTAGTCGGCGAGAACTCAATGACCTCTTCGGTTGCATAACCTTCGATGATCGCCCTCGGTGAGATCGATTCCGTCGTAGGACTTGAGAATTCCATGTATCTCTCAAATGGGTACATATGGCGTAGGAACACGGGCGCATATCTTTATCTCTTTCACAAGGTGAACAATGAGATGAACCATGATATCGAAAAATGACGGAGGAAATACATCTCAAGATGACATAGAGTCGTCACCACCTCGACTGCAGGCGTCGAGTCCTTTGGGATCGATGACCTTACGAGCAATTGAATTAAAGAAATAACACGACCTAAAGATTACCACTCGGACCTTGTTGACAAGATACTCCTAAGCGCAAGGAAGCATTTGTGTCATCGGCACATGACAATCATGAGACTTCATACCAATTAATTTCAAATCATCATGGAAACAAGTTTCTTAATATTGGCGAATGTGGACGGAACTTTCACACCATGCAAGCTTTGACACAGTTCATTTCTCTCGGCCTTGGACAAAGTGTAGCAAGCGGGGAAAATGCGTTAAATCCTTTATCGGTCTCTTTCGGTGCTAACTTCGGTTCTTATGTTCATATCAACCAAGTCACGTCGATGCGTTAACACCGTCTTTTGTTTTGCCGCGATGTTGATGAGACCAATCAAGCTATCACATACATTCTTCTCCACGTGCATGGCGTCGATCACGTTGGCGAACTTCTAAGTGCTCCCAATAAGGCAAGTCCCAAAAATTTGACCGCTTCTTCGGATGTTTTTCGAGGGGTTCTTAATTTACATCCCTTTCCAAACACAACATCAATATCCTTAACCATATCATAGACCTCTTTCCCTCTAAAAGCCCTTGGGTGAACCGTCCTCCTTATTTCCATCGAATTGTTTCTTCATCTTGCGGTATGGGTGACTCACGGGAAGGAACCTCACGGTGGCCATATACACGATTTTGCGCGAGTTGTTCGACCATACACTCTCGGTACCATCTAGCGGTCGAGACGGGCTTTGGCTCCTTTATGCTGAACCCGACGAGTTACCAAGGCGGGAAAATCATTGATGGTGCGAGAATAACATGGCGTGTAAAGTGAAGTTCTCTCGTTTATCGCATCCCATACTTGTACCCCTTGGTCCAAAGTGTCACAAGATCTTCGGCAATGGTGCTAGGTACACATCAATATCGTTCCCGAGTTGCTTGGCCCTTGGATAAGTAGTGACATCAAAATGTACTTCGCTTCATACGACCAAGGAGGAAGGTTGTACATACATATATTCACGAGTCGGGTGCTATGTCATTTGCTCATGTTACCGAAAGGATTCATTCCATCCGTTCTCAACCTAACCTTATGTTCCTCGGTTCCTTTTGAACTCTTGAAGCTCCGATCGAAGTTTCTCTCTGGCGAGAATCGTGAGGTGTCTTAGCTTTCCATCTCTCTTACGCTCCTCGAGTGCCAGCGCGACAATCTTGCCTCCTTTGGGTTCGCAAATAAGCGCTTCAAGCGTGGGATTCTGAGCGAGATACCACAACATCTTAGCGGAGGTCCTTGCTTCACCTTAGCGATATTTTGGCGCTTGTATCGGGATGCTTTGCACAGGACATACTGAGCATGTCTGCATACTCTTTCTGATAGAGGATACAATCGTTCGGACATGCATGTATTCTTTCTACTTCCATTCCCAATGGGCAAATAACCTTCTTTGCTTGATAGGTGGTCTTTGGGAAACACGTTTCCCTCCGGAAGGATGTCCGCTAGGAGACCTAACAACGCCGTGAAACTCTTATCGGACCAACTATTGCTTGCCTTCAATTTCAGCGATTCAAGCACGGTTGACAACCTTGTGTATCGGCTTGCGGCCGAGGAACAAAGGTCTCACCGAGTCCTCCCTTAAGCCCTCGAATTTACAAAACTCTCTCCCACTTTGTAGTTCTCTTACGCATCGCGTAGCATCGATCCAGTTGTCATCGTGCCCCTATCCTCATCAAAAGCGAGTCCACATCCGGCAAATCGTTGACTTCCTCGGCGATGTCGTCATTATTAACCACGGTATAATCTGCTCTTCACCGTGGTGGTCCAACATGTATACCCTTTTTGAAACCCCTTGAATCAAGTGCGCTTTGATGCGCGCGTTGTTAAACATCTTGATTACATAATCAATGCAGACGGTACATAAAATTTATCCCTTCTTCAACATATCACCTTTCAAGTGACTCTTCTAAAGCAACCACGCCATTAATGTACTCTTGACTCACACGGTTCACCGTACATCGATTCGATCCATCTACACTCGCATGTAACAAATTAGTGTCAAATTGATTAGCGATTAATTTATAGCAAACATAAAGGGTTATAGATCGTTACCCTCGGAGCTCACAAAGAAAATATCTAATATCTCTCGATAATCCTCACCTTCTCCTCCCTTCCCTCTCTGTCGGCGGCACAATGGGCTTCCTATTTACCAAACATACTTAAATAGTTATGTACAAGGAGAAACAATAACTCCCTAATAGAACAAAAATGTGCAATATAATCTCATTCTCCAACATTTGCATCTAAGGTTATTGAAAGAAAACTCTTCACTAGTTATGTACCACGCGGTGGCATAGCGTAGCCATGCCTCTGCCACAACCATGATCCCTACCTCTCGACACGATATCTATCTCAATTGAACAATCATACAACCCAAATATAGGCATCATCTCATACTCTTCACTAGTTATGTACCACACGCGGTGACTCAGCAAGTATGTAATAAATCAATAGTAACAACACCATTCTCAATATTCACAGTTAGCATCTACACTATCTTTTCTCCTTTCTTTTAGTCAATGCATTAACACACAATAAAATACCAAGTCCACAAGCATCTCCAAGCTCATACCGGTATTAGAGGAGGGCGCGAGTTGGAGGAGCTAGAGGCGAGGAAGTGGGGCACTGGGCGGTAGAGGCGATGGCGGAAGCGGCGTCTGTAATATCACAGATGGTTATTATTAAGAACCGTCTGTGATTTCCTGGATTATCCTGAGCGGAACGTGCAGGATAATTCCTGAGCGGTTCTTATTGAGCAAATGCGTGATAATTTAGTATCACAGACGGTTCACAAAAGAACCATCTGTGATAGGCCAAAACAAAGCCCGACGGACCCAAACAGGGCGGTTCCAAAGGCAAATGCGTGATAAACCGTCTGCTATAACCTCTTTTGTAGTAGTGAATTGTTCTTTCATATGGACCTAATGTGAGAATTTTAACTCTTTTAAGGAAATCAAAGTTTTTATACTTTCTTTTGCCTTATCTCACATTCCTATACTATTCTATGCCAACTTGGTCATTCACATTGCTTTTTCTTGCTTATGGACCAAGTTGTGCCTTTGTCTTAACGAAAGTATTTTACTTTTCAAACCTCTAAATTACATTTTACGGATTATTGCCAATGTATTCATCAAGGGGAGATTGTGGATATCATGGGGATATGTTCGAATCTTAGGATGATGTGACAATTGGCAATGGTGTTTCACGGTTTGTCGTTTCACGAGTTTTCGACAAAGTTTGAGCATTACGGGCGAGGCGGTCGACCGGTCCTAGCATGGCGATCGGCCGGTCCCAAATCGGTCGGATGGCTATATCTTGTGATCGGACGGTGTGACCTAAAGTGTTGAGCGGCTAGGCCAAAAATAGGTGTTGTAGGCAAGTGAGGGATCCCAATGCACTTGGTCTCATGATTTTGGAGTCTCGATAAAAATTTCTATTCGATTTAAGTTTCGAAGGTTTGAATTTGGGGCATGAATTTTGGCTAAGTCACGGTGGCGGTCCGACCAGGCTCACGAGGAAGCGGTCCGGCCGGCGGAGGCGGTCAGGCCAAACTCACATGGAAGCGGTCGGACCGGTTTCTGAGCGTCGGACCAACCGTGGTGATGTTATTTTGTTAGGTCAAAGTCATTGGTATCGTGGCATATGGTTTTCATGATGCATGTTTTGACTAACATGGGTCAAGTTGTGAAGAACTTGTTCCCGATTCGTGTTTGCTTGTCTATGGTTGTGCGAGGTTGCTTAGTGGTCAGCGACGGTCAGCGGCGAGGAGGATCGGGACTAGACTTGGAGAGTTGAGGTCGAGCGATCGGCGATGCGGGTGAGTCAATGGACTCAAGCGTGACACAAGATGGACAAGGGTGACCTATTGGCGAATCCATGGCGCATGGTGAAGCGGTTTAGGTCAAAAGGTTAAAAACGGCGCTTTGCGAAGCTTGCGTGTGTGACCCGTTTGTTAGTGGGCCTTAACGGGAGCCCAATTGAGTCAAACCCTAGAGAGTTCTAGGCCTTCACTATAAATAGGAGGAGGTGGTGGCTGCACCAACTCTCTCGTTGTTTTTTCGCCTCTTTGTTGTTTCAAAACCCTAATTGGCTTAGGGGGAGTTGAGGTGGAGGCTAGGGCTTTTGATGGTTTGAGGTGAATTTCGTGATCTTGGATTGACCACTGATCCATGATGGTGTGGGTGTAATCCAGCAACGATCACATTCTTAATCTATGCAAGGTTTGCTTGAGATAAGTCTCTTTTCGTTATTGCTTTCAATTTCGTGATTTTAGAGCTTTCCTTGATCCGCGAGTTTGTGATTGATTCTTTCACATGAATTAGCTTGCTGTGATATGTGTGAATCTATCTAGAATCATCTTGATCATCAATCACTCACGAACAAGCATTAGGATCAAGTTTTCGTTCTTGCCTGGTTTTAGACCTTCTGTTATTCAATTGACAACTGTTCAGGATCTATCCAAGAATTATCATAATATTCGATTGGAATAGGTCCTCAATAGCATAGAGAAGGTGTATGCAAAGTTTCGTGAAGTTTGGAGCTGAGAATCAAAAGTTTGACCTAATTGCATATTCGTCATCGGGCTGATTTTACTGTTTCAGATCGGTTCTGGAGCCTGCCGGTCAGACCGCCCATCATCACCGGTCCGACCGATTTTGGGCGGTCCGACCGCCCGATACAACAATGGTCCGACCGCGTGTCGGTCCAACCGGTTGGGTCCAGAGGTCAGACCGCTAGTGCTTGCGTTTCTTTAATCTTAGTTGATTTTGTCATATTGTTTAGGGGATTATCTTGAATTCAATACTAGTCTTCCGCTGTACTGGTATATTGATCTTCATAGCTTCCTAATAGCTATTGGAGTGAAATTGTGTTGAGTTCATAATTTGTGAAAAAGTGATCGTGCTCCTATTCACCCCCTCTAGTCGCCTTTTCGGTCCAACACAAGCAAATCGCAACAAACTTTCTCCCAAGTGGGAAGGTCCATACATTGTGGTCGAAGTCACCCGACCAGACTCAGTACGATTAGCCATGTCAGATAGAAGTGTTTTGTCTAATTCTTGAAACATTGATCAATTGTGTAAGTTCTATGTTTAAACTTTTTTTCATTTCTATTATTTTTAAAAAGATTTGTCATTCCTTTAATTTCTCACGACGAGTGATGTTGTTTATATATCTGTACCTATACTCTGTTTGTCTAGCGATTCATATGCTTAAGATTTTGAAGATTATATTTATTCATTTCAAAATTCTGTTATACTCTCGTTTGGCTACTGGCCAGGACACAGAAAGCCTCCTAGTCGAAGTCTCTCCTTCTCCGCACGTGATCCTGCCCACCGGAAGAAGCTTCCTAGCGACGGTCCTTTTCCAACGATCCTCTCTGCCAGTCAGACTAGAGCATGAGCACGTATTGCGAAATATATTTTATATCTTCATTTCTTAGCAGTCCTTTCAACTAGTGTTGGTTACTACATATAAATAAAACCACTTACCGTTTATTGCATACTCTCTTTTTTGCATATTTTTCTTTCTCATCAAAGAAAATCTTTTTCTTATGACTATACATTGTTTTAGTAGGTATTTTGATTATGATAAAACAGATTTACAACTAGTTGAAACCAGACACTGGTTCCGACCAAAAAGGTTTCCTAGTATTACTACGATCCGTTTTTTTCAAACAATCAGTACATACTTTCAAACAATGGTTGAGACTTAAATTCATATTCTTGGCATACTGCTTATATAGTAAATTTCTTCTACTATAAAATAGTCGGGGCTAGGTAATATATGAATATTTTATAAGTCAACCGGATAAACAAAAGATTTCATTGATGAAAGAAATGTAAGCTTTATATTTTCATAATTCTTATATTACAATTCCCTACTTCTAGAGATCTCCCGGCTAATTATTGCTTGATGGAGAACCGATCTCCATTTCCTCTGCAACCTTGTCTCCAAGAGGTCTTACTTTCTTGAGAAACTTGGTCGCCTCTTTAGGCAAGCCGCTGAAATTCTCTTCAACAGCTTGAAGATTGTTAGAGGGGTCGGAAGCCTTCAGTTTTGCCAAAGCAAAATTAACTCCACTGGCTATAGATTCTTTCATTGACCGGGCGTAATTTTCTCTAGTAGTTTTCAGCATGCCATTGAGATCTTCCAAAAGTTTGTCCAAGTAGTTCATCTTCTCCATTGAATCTCTCAAGGTAGGCAAACTAAATCCTAATCCCATATCGAAGATCATCTTATTAAGTGAAATAATTTTCTCATCAAAATTATACACAAGAGCTGCCTCTTTGTCTTGCTCAAATTCTAGAGCTTTTTTTGCCCTAGTCAGTGCTTGATTTTGTTCAACATAGGCAAAACAAGTGTTAAGTAAGAATGAATAGAGGGGACAAAATACTAAGCTAAGTTTACGACTAGTTACCTTCAATCTTCTTTTCATAAGTTTCCAAAACTTCTTTATGCCTGGCCGTGATGAATGCGATCGACCGGTCTTAAGCTTAACATTCTTCTTCAAGCTTAGTTATTTTGGATTCTTTAGCCACGACTTTTATTTTTATTTTTTTCCAAATCTTGCAAATATGATAGGGGACAATAATTAATAGGAGGAAAGCAGAGTCACGAAGAAGAAAACAAGTTAAGGAGAAAGTTCTTACTTTCTAGTTCGGAATGTTTTTTGTTCCAGAGTCTTTATTCGCTGGGTCAGTCCTCCGATCACAGCATAGTTCTCGACCATGTGCGACATAGATAGCATTCTTCTTTAAGTTTCCTATAAACTTTAAGAGAAACTAGGGAAATGGTTGTAGATACTTACCTAAATTGCCATGTCATTATATTCGGCAAAAATCTCATCAGGACTTGTCTTGGCTTGACGGTCTGATATTTTCCCACAAACATCATCAAGCTCCTTATCCTCGATAAATCGAGGGGAAAAAGGAAACTTGTTAGTTTGGGAGGGATTACTTACGGATGTCGGAACCTGTTAAGGATATTTAGGGATTTCTACCTCCGCCGACGGAGATATAGTCACCATAGGATCCGAAACAAGTTCTCGCACTGACCCCTGCTCATGGGCTTTCTCGACCACTTTCTCCTCAGGGACTTTAACCTGAGGGAAGTTTTGGTCGGAGACTTCCTCGACCACTTGATCCTCCGGTATTTTCTGGTCAAAAACAAGCAGAACACCAGAAGATATGCATAAAATAACGAAAGAAAGTTCAGGAGTTCAAGTTCATCAATGATATTTAAGGTATGCACTCAAATGACTACTTCATTTGTACATACCTAGTCGATATTTTGGTCTTGAATTTGAAGCTCGCAGGTTTAAAATCCGTAGCGCTCGCCTTCATCTTCTTTTCAACTAATTTCAGCAGTTCTGAACTGGTAGGGTTGGTTGTACCCTTTATATTCTCCAACAAGGGATCAGAAGTAATATTCTCGACCATCTGGTCAAGGATAATGTTCCTGATCGTTGGATCGGAGGGTGTAGATTCATTGGACTCCAAAACAGTTGCTTGAACAACAACTGGCAAGTCTTGAACGACTTTATGGAACTCAACGATTACCACTTAGATCAACAATCAAAATTAGCCAGGTGATGAACATGATTCATCTAACAATAAATAGTTTTTTCGGTTCCCTACCTCTATGAGACCACTATCTTGAGTGATCGTAGGAATGGTCGGATCGTCAATTGGCTCACAAGTTTCAGTGGCCTCGTTGATCCTAAACCCGACTGACTACATATCAAAGAGGATTTTAGGTCAAACCGATCGAAAATTATTAGAAAGATGAAAAGTAGTTGATATTCTTACGTAAAGTCTCTCAGCCCTCTCTTCTGCGGTAACGACCGCTAAGATTCGAGGAAAATCGACTTTTTCGTCAGGCCCTCCGGCGTAGATCATCTTGATCCGACTTCTGACCATATAAGAAGATAAAGTTGTAATAATAAATGAGAGATTTTAGGATTACGAAAGCAATCAACTAGTAAAGCAAATTGGTCTGAATCTTTTGGAATTTACCCTCTCTGTAGTCTTTCGTCGCATCATCACGACCAATATAACAGAGCATCGCATAAGCTCTGGCCTTCAGGCGACTAATCCGGTGTATGGAAAAGTCCCTCACAACATTTCAGGAGGTTAAACCCCCTAACATTAAGGAGTTGGATGGCTTCAACTCATCTCCTTACTTTTCCTTCCTTCTTTGAGGAGGAGCGTTATTGTGGATTCTCGATCACCTTTTTACCACTATAGTAAAGGCTGTCTTTCTGGGCGACCTTCATGTAAAACTAACTTTTCTTCCACGATGACCACGAGGATTTTGAGTACATGGAAATATACTCATCAGCTTTTCTGTCATGGAGGCGCATGGTGCACTCTCTTGGTGTACCGGTCGTCTTCTTCGTGTTTGCCATCCTGTAGTAGTAGTAGTTGAAAAGATCCAGAGTTGCGGGAATCCCCAAGTACGCTTCGCAGAGCTAGACGTAAATACTAAGGTTGGCGATAGCATTAGGGGCCAGATTAACCAGTTCTACTCCGTAGTACTCCAAAACATGGGAAAGGAAGGAGTGAACTGGGAGCCAAAATCCGCATTCGATCTATGCGTCGAAAATAAGAATTTCCCCATCTTCACCACTCGGAGAATGCTCCCCGATAGTTGATCTCTAAGAAATCAGATTGCTATCGGGTAGCAACCCGATCTTCTCCAGACTCTCAAGGTTTTTCTCACTCAGATCAGAAACCGACCAGTTGGTGATGAGATCCGACATGGCAGATTCTTTTGGATGAAGAAGTCGCAGGAGGTTGGAAACGATTTTTTCCTTTTAGAAGATGAAGAGGAAAGCCGAAGGCGTAAAAACCCTAATACCCAATGCAAAGGGATTTTTATAGCCGTAATACTTTAACCGCATCCGGGAGTTAAAAGAAGTCCAACAGACAAAATCTTTTTGACCAACAACGGACAGAACAGCTTCTCAATTCCCAAGGCAGGTTTTCAACTTTAAAATGAACACGGACCATTTCGAATGTCACGACATGTAATGGGAGGTCTGCCTGATACGATTCTATCGGAATAAAGTGTTCACACGACCAATTCATTTAAAGTTTGGGGGCTAGCCGACGAGGATTAAAATCTCTATATATTACTTTAATCCATAAAAAAGACCATACGTCTTCGTGGTCGTAACCCCTAAGGCTAACGAGACTACCATACGGTTGAACGTCTCACCGATAAGTAAAGCGCGCAACAGTTGATACTTTAATCAACTATCACCTCTGATGATCTCTGTTGTCCCGATCTTTCGGTGAGAGGGGTAAATTCCGATTGGATTACGGTCAACTCTCACGATCCAGGCTACGAACCAAGCAATCGCTGAACTAACCACCAAGTCGTTATCACCCGTGCCAAAGACCCGGTTGACCTGATCACGAGGATCAATTCCTGCAAGCAATCAAAGAACACGCAAGAATGAGGTAAAAAGCAATATGTATTGCAAATATATGATTAAGTTCAAGAGGTGGGATTCCGTAGAGGTCCTTTACGGTTGGTCTAGTCGACACAAGCGAAGAACGAGAGTTTTCACAATGGAGAAACTAATCAAACGAAATCCCAGTTCTAGCAAAAGGAGACGGTGACTCCTATATAGGGAGATGGCTAGGGGTGGTGGCTAGCGAAGTGGACACACGCCCCTAGGGTTACAAGGCCCATGGGCCCAAGTGGAGGTGGTGCAACACCTGTTTGACTTGGGCTCAGAAATAGACCTGGACTCTTTTGACGATTGTGGCTGCCTCGGATGGATTTTGATCATGATCTTGGATCCGTTGGAAAGTATACTTAATAAGCTATCCATGAAGTCTAGAATCACCCCAAACGGAGTCTGTATGAAGAAGTTACGACCGTTTGAACTTAGTACTTTCGGTAGTCAATTGAATCGAGCAGACCCTTTCGAGCTCTTGCTTAACATGGACCCAAAGTGACGTGATGACCTCTATTATATCTTCCATGCATGTCCATGACTCCACAAGCCTCTCCTTGATCCGTTCACATGTTCCTAAGCATAATTAAATCACTTACATTAGGTAGCGGTTTATCTTCAGTAATATATAAACATAGGAACGAATTCACCTGGTAATTAAGTTGGCGAGCATGAGCTCGGGTAAGAGATCCTTGTACTGGTTGTGGAGCCCCTCAGACTCCAGCTTCACCAGTCAAGACCCCTCAGCCTTTTGGGAGAGGCCGTGTGAAGCACACCACGGTGGAGGAAGCCCAGAAAGCCCCGGACGTCGTGCTGGGTAAGTTTCTTGTAAATTCAGCACCTGCCACTGTTTTGTTTGATTCTAAAGCTTTGCATTTGTTTGTTTCCTGGAGTTTTGCTAAAAGGCATCAGTTGGAAGTTTTGCCTCTTAAAAGTGTTTTGTTGGCTCAGTCCCCTGGTTCGGAATTGAGTACGAACCAAGGTTGCTCTAAGGTTCAAGTAACCATAGAAGGGGTAAAATTCCTTGCCAATCTCATCATCATAGACACCAAGTCTCTTGATATGATTCTGGGAATGGATTGGCTTGCCAATCACCAAGCCCTCTTGGATTGTAGTGGTAGAAGCATCACTTTCGTCAGTTCGGATGGAACCAAAGTAAAGTTTGAAGCCTCCCTAGAGAAGCTAGCCGGAGCTTTAGTTTGCAGTGCCAGTGTTGTGTCTTTGGAGGAAGTGCCAGTAGTCGGAGAGTTCTCAGATGTCTTTCCTGATGACCTACAGAATGCCACGGGCCGAGACACAGAGTTTGTCATCAATCTAGTTAGGGCTGCACCTATTTTCAAGAGACCCTACAGATTGCGGTCAATGATTTGGTTGGTGAAGAAGCGATTGAAGAAATGCAATAGAAGGGTTTTGTCAGCCAAGTTCTTCACCTTGAGAGCCCGGTGATATTTATTGCAAGAAGGATGGCACCCAGCGGATGTGTGTGGATTACCGTGCCCTTAATGAGGTCACCATCAAGAACAAGTACCCTCTGCCTAGGATCGATGATTTGTTTGACCAGTTAAAAGGAGTCGGTGTGTTCTCCAAGATAGACTTGAGGTCAGGATACCACCAGTTGAAGATTCGTCCAAAGGATATCCCCAAGACAGCTCTCTCAACCCGGTATGGACTGTATGAGTTCACAGTCATGTCATTTGGATTGACCAATGCCCCTGCTTACTTTATGAACTTGATGAATAAAGTATTCATGGAGTATTTGGATAAGTTCGTCATTGTCTTTATTGATGACATTCTGGTGTATTCCAAGAGTGAAGAAGAGCATGAAGAGCACCTCTGATTGGTCCTGAATAAGCTTAGATATCATCAACTCTATGCCAAATTCAGCAAGTGTGAGTTTTGGATGAGAGAAGTTACTTTCCTGGGACATGTCATGTCTGCAGAAAGAGTATCTGTTAACCCTAGTAAGGTTACAGATGTGCTTAATTGGGAGTCACCTAAGTCGGTGCCTCGGGTCAGAAGTTTCCTTGGAATGGCAGGATACTATCGCCGATTCATAGAAGGATTCTCCAAGATAGCAAGACCCCTCACTTAGCTGTTGAAGAAGGAAAAGAAATTTTCTTAGACACCAGACTGTGAGCAGAGTTTCCAGGAATTGAAGAAGCGTCTGACATCAGCCCCAGTGTTGATCTTGCCAGATGTCTGGAAGGATTTTGAGATTTTCTGTGATGCATCCCAGCAAGGACTTGGTTGTGTCCTGATGCAAGAAAGGAAGGTAGTAGCCTATGCTTCCCGTCAATTGAGGCCTCATGAAGTGAATTACCCTACTCATGACTTGGAGTTAGCTGCCGTAGTGCATGCTTTAAAGATATGGCGTCATTACCTTATTGATAATCGCTGTGAAGTCTATATGGACCATAAGAGATTGAAGTACATTTTCACTCAAGCTGATATTAATATGAGGCAAAGAAGATGGTTGGAGTTAATCAAGGATTATGATATTAGAATCCATTACCACCCAGGCAAAGCTAATGTTGTGGAAGATGCCTTGAGTAGGAAAGTCTACTGCAATACCCTGACGATCAAGGAAAGTCAGCAAGCCCTACATGAAGAGTACCAGAAGCTCAAGTTAGAGTTGGTTGAAGAAGGTTACCTAGCTGCCCTGGAAGTCAACCAGCCCTACATCAAAATGATCAATGGTGTAACTTGCCTTGCTCAAATTCTTGGTACTCTACCTCTTCAACAGGGTCGAGCTCTCCGGAGTCGTCAAAATCCTGGAAGTTTTAAATCTAAATTCAAAAAGAATTCTAATAAACACAAATTAATTCAAATTAACATTCAAATTAACTCCAAATGAAATAATTTTAGTTAGCTAGATCTTTATTTTATACAAATTTAGCCATTTGAATCACCTAAATCGGAGTTCGTATGAAGAAATACGAGCTCCTGGAAGTTTTAAATCTAAATTAAATCCTAAAAATCAGAAATTCTGAATTTCCTGAATTATTTTTCTAAAGGAAATTTGATTTATTACGTCAGCGTACGGACATGAGCCTCTGACATGTGGGCCCCACAGTCGTAGACTGAGTCCACGGGAGTAGCACGCGTCCACGGTGGACAACTCACGGAATAGTGTGAAGGGCGGTGCACTGGCGCGGCTTGCTACGCTGGCATCCACGCGGCAGCTACGTCTGCTATAGCGCTGAGGTGGCGCGTGTGTGGCAGCGATGTGGCAGTGCCACGTCGGCGCAATGCCGGTGGCGGCTCGGCGATGAGCTCGCCGGCGAATGGCAGCACGGAGAGGGGCGGTGAGGTGCGCAAAAGAATCAGTGGGTGGTGCTGAAGAGGGTGTGCTACCTGGCGGTATAGGGACGCGGCAGAATGGTCGTTGGCGACGGAGGGAGGCGGCGGCAATTCTCGGCTTACGGCGGTGATAGTGTTCCAGCAGTACTTCGCCATCGAGGAGGTGCGCACCAGGTCAGTGGTGAGGTGCCGATGCTGAGGAGGTGGTCGTTGCCGCCGATGAGACCTTGCCAGCGCCGAAAACGATGATTTCCCGAGCTTCAGTTGCCGGGGAGAAATTCGGAATTGCGGGCGATAGAGAGTGCTAGAGGCGCAATGGCTTGGGGGAAAAGACTGAGGAGGTGAGGGCGGTGCTAGTGCGTGCTTTTATAAGGTAAGGGCGAGGCCGAGGCGGGGAGAGGAGTGCGGCGGTGTTCTCGGCGGTGAGGGCGCGGCCGACATTACAGCGCGTTATGAAGGGGGTAAATGTCGGAAACGGGCGCGGCGCAAACGGTCGATTTTGTTTGCGCATAAATGCGAGGGAAATTGGGGAGGAAATCGCGGCGGGGAAGGAGCCCATGCGTGTGTTAATGGCGGCGAAGCGCTCGGCCACGCGGGGAAGAAAGAGGGGAGGGAGACGATGCTGTAGCAGTGGGGCCCGCATGGCGGTGAGACAGGAGAGGCGCACGCGGCGACGGCCGTGATGATTGCAATGATGGCGCCGATGGCCGACGCGTGGAGGAGGGGGAAGAGTGCGGGCGAGCGGGGCTGGGCCGAGCGGAGGCCAAAACAGTGGTGGGCCTAGATTCGGCCTATGCGTTGTGCGTGAGATTTTTAATTCCTTTTCCATTTTAAATAAACTCAAAAATTCATAAAGTATTTCGAAAATAGCAAATAAAATCCAAAAATTATGAGAAAATTCACATAAATTCTCTAGGGCATTCTGGATTTAAATAAAATAATTCCAACTTATATTTAGTAATAGCTTTTGCAAACAAATTATTTTAGCTTTTAAACAATTAAGGAAAAAAGGTTTTTAAAAATTCAAAAAATCCACAAAATTAATTAAAGTTTTATTTTCAACTGAAATTTCAAATTTGGGCTGTTACAAACCTATCCCTTAAAGGGAATCTCGACCCCGAGATTCAGACTTGGTCAGCAAAAAGGTGGGGATACTCGTCTCTCAAAACTTTTTCTCGCTCCTAGGTGGCTTCTTCTTCGTAATGATTGCTCCACTGGACCTTGCATGAGCGGATGACTTTGCTTCTAGTGATGCGTTCTGCCACATCGAGGGTCTTGATTGGTTGCTCCACATAGGTGAGATCTTCCTGAAGATCAATGTTCTCAAGCAGTGTTTCTTCTGTTGGCACTCTGAGACATTTCTTCAACTGAGAGACATGACAGACGTTGTGAACTGCTGACAAAGACTCTGGTAGTTCCAACTGATAAGCAATTTTACCTCTTTTTGCCAGAATCTTGTAAGGCCCAACAAATCTGGGTGCGAGTTTTCCCTTAGTCTGAAATCTCCTCACTCCTCGGAGTGGTGTTACTCGGAGATAGACAAAGTCTCCTACCTCGGATGATAATCCTCTCCGATGATTGTCAGCATAACTCTTTTGTCGGGATTGGGCCACTTTCAGACGTTCTCTTATTGTTTTTACTTTACTTTCAGCTTCCTTTATCAACTCTGGTCCAAAGAACTGATGTTCGCCTACTTGATCCCAAAGGAGAGGAGTTCTACACTTTCTGTCGTATAATGCTTCAAATGGTGACATCTGTAGGCTAGCTTGAAAGCTGTTGTTGTAGGAGAATTCTGCATAGGGTAAATTCTTATCCCAGCTTCTTCCATACTCTATAGCGCAAGCTCGGATCATATCTTCTAGGACCTGATTAATATGTTCGGTCTGGCCATCTGTTTGGGGATGATACATTGTGCTGAAGTTGAGTCTGGTTCCCAAAGCTTCATGCAGACTCTTCCAAAATGCTGATGTGAATTGTGAACCTCTGTCGGACACAATTTTCTCGGGTATCCCATGCAGACAGACTATTCTAGCCATGTATAACTCTGCTAACTTACTGCTTCTGTAAGTGGTCTTGACTATAATAAAGTGAGCCACTTTAGTCAATCGGCCAATTATCACCCAAATAGAATCACATCCTGATTGGGTTCCAGGTAGTCCGGTGATAAAATCCATACTAATTTTCTCCCATTTCCACTCGGGAATTGGTAATGGTTGCAACAATCCGGCAAGTCTCTGATGTTCTGCTTTAACGTGCTGACATACATCACAACGTGCAACGAACTCAGCGATCTCTCGTTTCATGCTGACCCACCAATATTTTTCCTTCAGATCCTGGTACATCTTGGTACTTTCGGGATGGATGAAGTAAGGTGATTCATGGGCTTCTCTTAGAATCAACTATCTTGTTTCCTGGTGATTAGGTACATAGATGCGGTTTTCAAACCATACTGTACCTTGCTCGTCCTCAGAAAATCCTAGGGCTTTGCCTCTTCTCATGTTCTTTTGATTTCCTTGATGTCTTCGTCTTCTAGCTGTTTCTCTCTAAACTGACTCTGTATGGTTGGTTGAACTTCTAATGTGTTGACATAGCCCTGGTTGACTATTTCCAGGTTTAGGTACTTCAGTTCTTCATACAATTCTGGCTGATTTTCTTGAACTAACACAGTGTTGCAGTATGCCTTCCTATTCAGAGCATCTGCTACCACGTTTGCTTTGCCCGGATGATAATGAATTCCAAGGTCATAATCCTTTATCAGCTCCAGCCATCTTCTTTGTCGTAGAATAAGCTCTGACTGAGTGAAAATGTATTTCAGGCTCTTATGATCCGTGAAAATCTCACAGCGGTTACCAATGAGATATTACCGTCAGATTTTTAAAGCATTCACAATTACTGCTAACTCCAGATCATGAGTTGGATAGTTCCCTTCATGTGGTCTCAACTGATGAGATGCATAAGCCAAAACTTTTCCTTCTTGCATCAGCACACATCCAAGTCCCCGACGAGATGCGTCACAGAAAACTTCAAAATCCTAACGAATATCCGGTAAGACTTACACAGGTGAAGAAACTAGTTTTTTCTTTAACTCTTAGAAACTTTGCTCACAGGCCTCTGTCCAATCAATCTTCTTTTCCTTGTTCAGAAGTTGAGTCATGGGTTTAGCAGTCTTGGAGAAACTTTCGATGAATCTGCGGTAATAACCAGTTAAACCATGAAAACTTCTCACTTCCGTGACAGATTTGGGTTGCTTCCAATCCATTACCGCTTCGACTTTGGCGAGATCTACTGCAACTCCTCCTACTGACACAATATGTCTAAGGAAAGCCACTTGACTGAGCCAGAATTTGCTCTTCTTGAACTTGGCGTACAGCTGATGCTCTTGGAGTTTTTCTAAAATAATCCTGAGATGCTTTTCATGCTCTTCCTCATCTTTTGAGTAGATGAGAATATCATCAATGAAAACTACCACAAACTTATTCAAGAATTCCATGAACACTTTGTTCATCATATTCATGAAATAAGCAGGGGTATTTGTCAGTCCAAATCATATCACCGTAAACTCGTACAGTCCATATCTGGTTGTGAAGGTTGTCTTCGAGATATCCTCTGGTTTGATTTTTAGCTGATGATAGCCTGACTTTAAGTCAATCTTGGAGAAAACACTGGCTCATTTAAGTTGATCAAACAGATCATCTATCCTGGGTAACAGATACTTGTTCTTGATTGTTACTTTGTTAAGTGATCTGTTGTCCACACACATTCTCATAATATTATCTTTCTTCTTGACAAATAGCACTAGAGCTCCCCAAGGCGATGCACTTGGTTGAATGTAATCTTTGCTTTGTAGTTCTTCGATCTGCTTCTTCAATTCAGCTAGATCATTGGCCGGTATTCTGTAGGGTCGCTTCAAAATTGGAGCAGTCCCTGGGACTAGGTCAATTAAGAACATTATATCCCTATCCGGTGGCATACTGGGTAATTCCTAAGGAAAAACATCCGGATAATCTTGTACCACGAGTATGTCCTCAAGTTTTACTTCCTTCAAGCTGGTCAGGATGGAACTTCCTTTGGTAGAAGTCTTGGGTCTAAACTCTACTAAAATTCATTGTTCATTGGTGAGGATGATAGATCTATTGGCACAATCTATCATTCCTTGATTCTTGGCAAGCCAGTCCATTTCAAGAATTACATCTAATCCTTGCGAGCGCAAGACTATTAAGTCTGCCGAGAAGGTTACTCTAGAGATTTCCAAGGTAAGGTTTGGACAAAAGAAACTAGCTTTTATTTCCAAGCCCGGGGAATGGATTAACATAGAGTTAACTAAGGGGGAGATAGATAACCCATACTTTCCCACAAACTTATTTGACACAAAAGAATGTGAAGCTCCAGAATCAAATAAAACTGATGCTGGTACTGAATTGACAAGGAACATACCAAGAACAACATCTGGTGCTGAGTGAGCCTCCTCTGCAATGACGTGATTCACACGTCCTTTTCACGAATTGTGTCACTGGTCTTGAGGGACCGCTGGAGACTGGTGCTCCTGCAGTTGGCTTGACTGGGGTTGTAGCCTGCTGCTTCTTTGGGCATTTATTGGCATAATAACCCAACTCATTGCAATGCAAACAAGTTATTCCCGCTGCTGTGGGTGATGTCTCCTGTTGGAATTGGCCTCCAGGTGAACTGCTACGAAAACCAAGAATGTTAGGGCGCTGAGCTGGTGCTGGAGCTCTGGGTGTAGCAAACTGGAATCTTCTACGCTGAGGTGGCGGAGGCTGAGTGAAACGAGGCTTGGGTAATCCTCCGGAGTTAAACTTCTAAGCGGCCATTCTCTACTTGCAATTTTTCATCTCTTAGTGCTTACACTCTTGACGAATTACTTTGTTCACCAATTGCTGAAAGTCGGTGAAATCCTGAGAAATCAAACGGACGAAAAGTTCATCATTCAATCCTTCCAGAAATCGTTCCTACATGTCTTCATCTCTGGAAACATCTTCTGGGCCATAACGAGCGAGTTGACTGAACTTATGCAGATACTCACTGACTGAACGGTTTCCTTGGCGAAGTGAGCGAAACTCCTTCTTCTACAGAGTCATCATGCCAGACGGAATATGAGATCGGCGGAAAGCTTGCACGAACTCATCCCAAGTGATTGCCTGGGAATTAGCATGGGACATACTGAAGTGGTCCCACCATTCTGATGCGTTACCATTCAACTGATGAGAGGCAAACAAGACTCTCTCATGATCTGTGCATTGAGCAATATCCAGTTTCTTGCCAATGGCCCTGAGCCAATCATCTACGTCCATAGGTTCTATGCTGCTAGAAAATGTCGACGGACGCATCCTCATGAATTATGACAGTGTAACTCTTGCTACAGGTGGAGGAGCATGATGTGTTGCTGAGGCTTGAGTATTTTGGTTACTGTTGAGTGACTGAGCTAACAGCTCAATCAGATGGGTCTTATTGGCCATCATTTATCGCCAGTCTGGGGCTTCAGTCGAAGGGGGTGGTTATTGAATTGGGTTTTCTTGATAATCAGTATTCTCATTTCCTTGCCCTCTCGCGCTGCCACTCCCAATGCGGGTAGTCACCATCTGCTGGACTTCCAAAGATTAGAGAAGCGGGGCAGAAAGCTCGAAGGGACATAGGTCTAAAATAGCCCAAAAACCAACAAACACAATGCAAGAACACTTCAATAAAATATTTTATTTTATTTTATTTTATTGGTTCATTATGGCTACCACAAGGGTATTAGTAGCTCATAATTCGCAACTAAAGGACAACTAAGGACACATCTATGGGGTTGCTGTGGTATAATCCGGCTCACTAGAACTAGCCCCGCCTGCCTTGTAATAGGCCAGTTCTTTTTCTGCAGCCTTCAACTTTTCTTCTGCGTCCTGTAATTTCCCTTGTATGAGATATAGCTCATCCAGGGTATTACCATAGGCATAATCCATTGCTCTGCCTAGATCCATCTGGTGCGTGAGATCGGGACAGTCTTCATCTCTAGCGGAGCGAAATGTACTATCATGCTGGTTTGGGATGTTCATCGGATAATAGTGGAACCCAGTGTCATTGAGGTGGTGATCGTAGATGTAGCGGAGTCGACGGGCTGCTTCCCTGGCTGCATCCTGGATGCCTTCGGCGAAGGTGTCCCGTCACATTGGGGCGTCAAAAATATGAAAGTCAGTGTTCGGCAACAGGTTGGAGTAGAGGATCACTTCTACTCTCCATCGATCCTGATTTCCCACCTTGTACTTGTATCCTTGGTACGTCGGTCTTTCTTCAAAGTCCAAGTGTTGCTTGATCTTCCATAGAGCTGCGGCCCAATGTTCGGCAAACACACCGTGGGAGGTGGCGTCTGGGATCAGCCATCTACAATTTTTGAGAAGAAGATGAGTTAGTAACCATTTTTTAAGAGAAAAGTTGAGAGAGGATCCCAGAAGACCAAAATATTTTTAATTTTCAAAATAAGTCCTTAAGGGTTTGATTTCCTTCTAGGTCACGACCTACAGTCGATATGCCTCTGATACCACTTTTGTCGAACCCGGGAACGAAGGATCCCGAATTCACTGCGTTTACACACTAGTCCAGGATTTCTAGTGTACACAATCTCACAAATAGTGTTATCACAATCATATCAAATGCTTTATTAATAAGGAACATAGTTTATTACAAAATAGGCCTGATGCCAAATAACAAAACAAAGCGGAAGCAAATAAGTAGCGGGCCACACGATGTGCCACAGGTAATCGTCTGGAGGCGTAGCCTAAACGTCTGGATCCTCACCGTCTGGATAGTAGTCTTCTCCTGAATAATATATTCAGAAAGGATGAGCACAACTACCGTGCTCGCAAATTACACCCAATACAGAATTTAGAATGCGTGCATAAGTAAACAAAGGAAGGTTGTAGGGGTGTATTTGCATAAATCAGCATTTTCAATTTTAAATAATCATACTAAGTTTCAAGGCATATTTTTAATCCGAAGCTTAAAATCAGATTTTTTTTTTGAATTAACCATTTTATGGTGGATAACCTCCATATGAGACATGGTGATGGATATCCTCCTATCACATGGCTATCCGCCTCATTTTACTACAAGGATTATCCATCCTAAAATCATGTACAAAATCATTTTTAAACCAAAAACAAAGTCTAACTTAGAGTGGCTTTGCTCAGCATGTCCATGACCGTGGACACGGCTATTCGAATAGTTTTACACTCTACAAAGGGGGTACAACTTTACCCACACGAGATAATTTGCCCGTTATTTCGGCCAATGCACGCTTCCTTAGGCGTGTGACTAGGCAATTATCACAATGCGTTTTCAATGTTCTACCTCACTACTAATATGCCCACTAAGGTTTCACTTCCATCTTGCGCCAAGTGGGAATAACGTTTAACCAACACCCACACAACAAATATGGCACATGCACTAGTGAGGTATGACAAGTAAATAAGCCTAGTTCTGCCCATACAGAACATGTGATGGTTTGGTGGAGCTTTGTAAGATGCGGCTCAAAGGCCGGTCCTTAACTGACTTAGGCGACTTTCAATAATAAACCCTGGGTCTCAATACTAACCAAATTGGGCTCGTGCATAAACTTGCACCCACCAACAGTCCATTTCACCCAAGTACAAACCAATTTTTTATTTTTATATTTTCAAAGATATTTGCCAAACTCCACCACGACAAAATAATGTCATAGGCTTTTATTCAAGATTTGCTAATTTGGCTAAAATCCTTCCAAAATTAAATATTTGTGGTCCAATTAATTTCTAAGAATATTTTATTTTCAAATTTTTATTTGACTAAGGTGACAAGGGAATGATGACTCAACATTCAAATTTGGCAATACAAAGGAATTGGATTAACTAGACATTTAAAACAAGAATTTAAAATAACTGTATAAAATTATGTGTGCAATAATAATTTAAAATAGAATTAAATATTTTGAAATACTGGGGTCAAAATGATAAATGGTGTAACTTGTCTTGCTCAAATTCTTGGTATTCTACCTCTTCACAGGGTCAAGCTCTCCGGAGTCATCAAAATCTAAACACAAAAATAACCGAAATTCAAACAAAATCAAATAAACATAAATAAATTCAAATGAACATTAAAATTAACTCCAAATGAAATAATTTTAGTTTATTTAGCAAGATCTTGATTTTATATAAATTTAGCAATTTGAATCACCTAAATCGGAGTTCGTATGAAAAAATACGAGCTCTTGGAAGTTTTAAATCTAAATTAAATCCTAAAAATCGGATATTCTGGATTTCCCGAATTATTTTTCTAAAGGAAAATTGATTTATTGTGTCAGTGTACGAACATGAGCCTCTGACATGTGGGCCCCACAGTCGTAGACTGGGTCCACGGGAGTAGCACGTGGCCACGGTGGACTCGGCTCACGGAATAGTGTGAAGAAGTGCGGTGGCGCGCTTTGCTATCTTTGGCGTCCACACAGCGCCTACGTCTTTGCGTGTGCGCCGAGGTGGCGCGTGTGTGGCGGCGATGTGGCGATGCCACGTCGGCGCAATCTGCGGCGGCGGCGGCGACGAGCTCGCACGGCGAATCCACAGCGGCCTGGCGGCGGTGAGTGCGCAAAAGAATCGATGGGCGTCTTGAAGAGGTGCACTACGGGAGGCGGAGGGGCCGGCGGAATGGTCGTCGGCGACGGAGGGAGGTGGAGGCGATTCTCGGCTTGCGATGGAGATAGTGTTCCAGCGGTACTTCGTCGTCGAGGAAGCGTGCACCAGGTCGGCGGTGAGGTGCCGATGCTGAGGAGGTGGTCATTGCCGCCGATGAGACCTTGCTGGCAGCGGAAACGAAGATTTTACGAGCTACCGGTGCGAGAAACTCAAATGCGGGCGATAGAGAGTGCTAGAGGTGCAATGGCTTAGGGAAAAGGCGAGGAGGTGAGGCGGTCTTTGGTGCGAGCTTTATAGGGTAAAGCGAGGCCGATCTGGGAGAAGAATCTTGGCGGTGATCTCGGCGGTGAGGGCGATCGGCATTCTGGTAGCGTTAAGAAGGGGTAAATCACAAGTGGCGTGCGTGGCGCTAACGATCGATTTGATTGCGCGTGAATGTGAGGGAAATGGGGGAGGCAATCACGGCGGGGAAGGAGCTCCTGCATGCATTAATGGCGTGGGCTTTCGGCGCCTGAGGAAGAAAAAGAGGAGCAGACGATTGTGGCGGTGGGGCCAGCGTGGCGATGACAGAGAGGCGCAATGGCAGGCCAAGATGATTCGCGATGATGGCGTGGATGGCCGGCAGCGTGGAGGAGGAAGAAGCGAGGCGCGTGAAATTTGGGCGGCGGAGGCGAGCGATGGTGGGCCTAGATTTGGCCCACGCACTGTGCGTGAGATTTTTAATTCCTTTTACATTTTAAATAAACTCATAAATTCAAAAAGGCTTTAGAAAATAGCAAATAAAATCCAAAAAATATGAGAAAATTCACATAAATTCTCTAGGGCATTCTAGATTTAAATAAAATAATTCTAACTTATATTTAGTAATATATTTTGCAAATAAATTATTTTAGCTTTTAAACAATTAAGGAAAAAGGTTTTTCAAAAATTCAAAAAATCCACCAAAATAATTAAAGTTTTATTTTCAACTGAAATTTGGGTTGTTACAGCAGTACTTAGAACTCAAGAATCTGAATACTAGTTTTTTTATCCAATTTGTGAAGAGTTTAGACTAAAGGGTTGTGATGGTAGAGACTAAGTCTTGTGCAACTAACCTTCTGAAAGCACTTGCAATCATCAATCAATTGTGCTTTATGCTGCTTGTTGATGGTTTTCCGGTGTTAATGATGAGCATAATATTATCTTTAGATTGCAGGAAATATATACGAGGTTACATATGGTTAAAGGTAACACATATTGTTTGTAGATTCCATATCTTAGTTTCTAATACATCTAGCATCTGGGAAAGCGCTTTGGTTCAAACATAGCATGTTTTTTTCTGTCATACATCAATAAATTCTAATATATGAACATACCTGTTATGTAGAGCAGCAATTTCTGGAATAGGGTTTGTGTACCATTGGCAAATTGTGCTTCCCTGCAGTAATAGCTTTGCTAGTACTGAAAGAAACAAAGCACTATATATGTTATTAAATCTAGAAGCAAGGCTGCCCACAGGAAATAGATAAGGAAGTTATGCTAAGCATAGGTAAACAGTATAGCTCACCAATCATATAGGCCTACGGTCAGTCCAACGAATAAGACAACAACTTGTCCATTTATGCTTGATGCCTGAATTCCTACTGCATCGAATTGGTCTGCATGGGGACCCCACATTGTGACCACAGCGGTTTCTCTGTTTTTTTTTTTGGTAAAGTAATGGTATTTAGAGGTTAGTAGGAACAGTAACGAAACCTATGTAAAAATAAAATGAAGCGGAGTAATATATTGTGTAGCTATGTATGGATATATCTTTCTGGGCACGTACCATGGTCTAAAATTGCAATATGCGAAACTATGTACCTTTTATCACTAATATTTATATTGCGAACAGTTTTTTCGATGCCTTTCGGTATACCGCCTTCGCATGGGCTATGGTTGTGACCACACCAAGAGCATCTAGTAAAAAAAGAAATAACAATGTGAGTGTATAAAGGCTTTTGGTGAGAAAGGTTAATGAGTAGCTGGTATTTGATGTTCCTCTGAGCTGTCACGTATGTGAGGGGAAAAATTGAACTGTAATCCTTTTAAAAGTACATAGATGTATTAGGATTTTTTTTGGTGGGTCATTCTCTGTTTTGCTAAGAAGTATGGCCTGAATCAAAAGGCAAATGGTAGTTGCATATTCTCTTAAATGGGGTAACATTTTCATAGTTCGGATTGTATGTCATTGGTATTTTTTTGTATGAAATGAGGAACAATTGTATCTGGGCAGAAGATGTTTTTTTGTGTAGCTGACTAGCTTTCCATTTAAAATTTGTCTATACTAAAATTGAGTAGTATCTATTTAGAAAATAGTGTACCTGATAGAAACCTTCTCTCCAATGCGGCCTCTTAAAGACCTTAAAAGAAACAGGTGTGTATGCATATAGAGGAAAGCTGTTTGGAACAGGTGATACCTCTTTGATTTTAGTGTACATTGTAAATCTTGCCATAATTGGTAGATCGACAGCCTGGTAATTTTTTTGCTTCGGTAACCCCAAAGTATTCAATGTAATAAAGATGGTTTTCCTGTAGGTTCCTTTAAATTGCGCAACATGGCGTTGTGGTATCTGGCCTTCCATTGTGTTACCTTGAATAAGACATTTTGGAGAGGGCACATGTAAAACAGAATTTCAGGTTTGCAACCTGGTCGATCCACTTGATGGTGTTAAAACCATTAAGTGCAAATAGATCCATAAGAAAAAGATTGACATGGATGAAAATATTCACATTCATAAAGCTCGACTAGTCGCAAAAGGGTTTCGACAAGTTCAAGGAGTTGACTATGATGAGATTTTCTCACCAGTAGCGATGCTTAAATCTATACAGATCATTCTAGCTATTGCTGCATATTTCGACTATGAGATATGACAGATGGATGTGAAAACGGCTTTCCTTAATGGAAACCTAAGTGAGAATATGTATGTGACACAATCTGAAGGTTTTGTTGATTCAAAGAATGATAGTAAAGTGTGCAAACTTCATAAATCCATTTATGGGCTGAAGCAAGCATCTCGGAGTTGGAATTTACGTTTTGACGAGGAAATCAAAAGGTTTGGTTTCGTCAAAAACAAAGAATAACCTTGTGTTTACATGAAGGTTAGTGGGAGCACACTTGTAATCCTAATCTTATATATGGATGATATATTATTGATTGAGAATGACATTCCTATGCTGGAATCCGTTAAGGTATCATTGAAAAATAGTTTTTCTATGAAAGACCTAGGAGAAGCAGCACATATCTTAGGAATAAAGATCTATAGAGATAGATCAAGAAGGCTAAGTGGATTAAGCCAAAGTACTTATATTGACAAGGTGTTGACTCGGTTTAACATGCAGGATGCTAAGAAAGGGTTCTTGCCTATGTCACATGGCATAAGTCTTAGCAAGAGCCAGTGTCCTTCGACAACTGATGAGCGAGACCGTATGAATGGTATTACATATGCTTTGGCTATTGGATCTATTATGTATGCTATGATTTGTACTCGACCAGATGTATCATATGCTCTAAGCGTTATGAGCAGATACCAAGCTGATCCCGATGAGAGTTACTAGACAGTTATGAAAAACATTCTTAAGTACTTGAGAAGAACTAAGGATGCATTTCTAGTTAATGGCGGTGATGAAGAGCTCATTGTAAATGGTTACACCGATGCAAGCTTCCAAACCGACAAAGATTATTATCATTCACAATCTGGTTTTGTATTCATTTTGAATGGAGGAGCAATGAGCTAGAAAAGTTCCAAGCAAGAAACGGTTGCTGATTCTACGACGGAGGCCAAGTACATTGCGGCTTCTGAAGCTGTGAAAGAAGGTGTTTGGATAAGGAATTTTATTGCTGAGTTGGGTGTGGTTCTGAGTGCCTTGAGCCCAATAGATCTCTATTGTGACAATAATGGGGCCATTGCGTAGGCTAAGGAGCCTAGATTCCATCAGAAGTCCAAACATATACTCAGACGTTATCATCTCATTCGCGAATTGGCGAATAGAGGAGATGTTAAGATATGCAAAATTCATACGGATTTAAATGTTGTTAATCCATTGACAAAGCCTCTCACACAGCCAAAGCATGATGTGCACACAAGAGCTATCAGTATTAGATACTTAAATGATTGACTCTGGTGCAAGTGGGAGACTGTTGGATATATGCCCTAGAGGCAATCATAGAGGTGATTATATTTCCTTATGTTCATAATATTGGATAATATGTTATCATGTTCCTTGAACGAATCAACAGTTATATAGATCAATAACTATGTGACTTGTTGGTGAAACTCTTTAACTTATATGATGTCGTTCTAAATGTATCTCTGGTCGGATGTCACTGGTCGGAACAACAGTGACTCTATGAGCAGCACATGTATTGATTGATGACCATGTTACCGGTCATGGATATAGGGATATATAATCAATAATGTGAGCACATGTTAGAGAACATGTGGTTGGATAGACCCACCTTGAGACACTATTGAGATTATTATGACTCTATGTGTCATTAGTTGGTCTCAAGTAATGATGATGCATAAATCCTTAGATCTGATATCAGCATGGTTTTCTACATGTGTAATAGCACTCTTAGGGGTTGCCAAACGCTACTCGTAACTGGGTAGTTATAAAGGTAGCTTTCGGGTATGCTATGAAATATGCGGAGGGATGTGACTGGTCGGATATGGGATTTACCCCTCCTAACATAACAGGAGAGATATCTCTAGGCCCCTCGTTGTGGTCGGATAAAAAAAGTGCATGGCCATACCACTGGTGGTCGAAGTGTCGACCACATGAAGTTATCCAACACTCGATCGAGAAAGTATTGAATAGTCCATGGATGACACATATCACCTGCAGTTCAACCAGATATCGTGAGGCAAAGGGAGAATGCATGAGTAGGTTGCTTAGTTCGATCAGTTACGGACTAGTCATATGGAGATACGAGTTGGTCGTAGACTCGTCGAACGTAATCACAGAATGGTCGAAACCTGGTCGTGACCAAATACGACCTGGTCGTATAGAGATACAACATGGTCGTAAGTGATGAGTACCTGGTCATAGATCATATTACATTAAGGTTCGTCTGATATATTCTACGTGTGTTTGGGAATCGTTATGTGCTGCTAGGTACCGCTAACGACTATTGGTCGGAAAAGAGTTTTTGAGTCACAACCAATTACACAAGAACCTATTGGGTTGCACACTTAAAGGGCTGGGATTTATTTCGGATGGTGATCCGAATTCATATAGGCCACGTGTTCCAAATGGGCCTCAAGTTCGAGACCCATCATGGATGCCTATATATATAGGGGCAGTGGCATGGGAGGAGAGGATGATCTTTGAAAGAACTCCTTAAAACCCTAATAGCCACACCTTCCTCAACCACGCCGCCGATGCTAGCACTTCAGCGCGTGGTATCCGTGCCCCGTATGTGTGGATACCTTGGAGGTGCTGTTGCGAAGCATCAGCACTAGGGCGTGTTGGAAATATGCCCTAGAGGCAATCATAAAGATGATTGTATTTTCTTATATTCATGATATTGAATAATATGTTATCATGTTCCTTGAATGAATCATCAATTATAAATCAATGAGTATGTGACTTGTTGGTGAAACTCATTAACTTATATGATGTCATTCTAAATGAATCCCTGGTCGAATGTCACTGGTCGGAACAACAGTGACTCTACGACCAGCGCATGTATTGATTGATGACCATGTTTCACCGGTCATGGATATAGAGATATCGAATCAATAATGTGGGCACATGTTAGAGAACATGGGTTGGATAGACCCACCATAAGATACTATTGAGATTGCTATGATTCTATGTGTCATCAGTTGGTCCCAAGTAATGATGATGAATAATCCTTAAACCTGATATCAGCATAGTTCCCTACATGTGTAACAGCACTCTTAGGGGTTGCCAAACGCTACTCGTAACTGGGTAGTTATAAAGTTAGCTTTCGAGTATGCTATGAAACATGCGAAGGGATGTGACTGGTCGGATATGAGATTTGCCCCTCCTAACATAACAGGAGAGAGATATCTCTGGGCCCCTCGTTGTGATCGGATAAAGAAAGCGCATGGCCATGCCACTAGTGGTCAAAGTGTCGACCACATGAAGTTATCCGATACTCGATCGAGAAAGTATTGACTCAAGTTCGAGACCCATCATGGATGCCTATATATAGGGGGACGATTACATGGGGTTAACCATGATCTTTCGAATGATCTTTTGAAGAACTCCTGAAACCCTAATAGCCACGCCTTCCTCAACCATGCCGTCGGTGCTAGCACTCCAGCGCGTAGTGTCTCTGCCCCGTACGTGTGGATACCTCGGAGGTGTTGTTGCGAAGCATCAGCACTAGGACGGTCTGCAACTCGTAACGATCACCGGAGCAGGAGGAGAAGTTGCGCGGCGAGTACGACTACTCGGAGGAGAAGACGCGCGGTGAGTACGACTACGACTGCATCTACTCGCTACATCGACTCTAATTCCGCTACGAGTCGGCGTAATCTTGTGATCTATTACTAGCGGAGGTTACTTAGTTGCGCGGTAAAAATTTTGTTTTATGCTATCGTAGCCTACTCGTAACCTAACAGGATAATCCGCAACTCGTGATGATCACATGAGCTGGAGGAGAGGACGCGCGGAGAGTACGACCACTCGGAGGAAAAGGTGTGTCGTGAGTACGACTACGACTGCATCAACTTGTTTCAATGATTCTACTTCCGCTACGAGTCAACGCGTCTAGTGGTAATTTTGTGATATTTTACTAACGAAAATTCCTTGGTTGCACAAAAAAGTTTATTTTGTGTTATCATAGTCTTCCACGTTCCTACAGCGGCGCGAGCTGTGGATGGGGCGGTGAAGGCGAGGTGAAGCGCAGGCGTAAAATTGAAACACGGTGTTGGCACGTACCAGCCAAGCAGCAGGGCACGCGTGGCGTGGCGTGGCGTGCAGAGCGATATGGACCATTGGCTGGCAAAGGCGCTTGGCCAGAAGCCGAAACGCGGACGGGCAGACGGGTGGCGGGCAAAATGGGACGCAGGCACAGCGAAACGGAAAGAGCATGACAGGCGGGGCCGCAGGCATAGGCGGTCTTGTACAGAGATAAGAAAGATATTGCGCTATATATATAAACTAAAAGATAAATGGCGCGGTTTTTTTTACAAAATAGGTTCCGAAAGGAGCAGCAGCACAGGCTAAAGAATCGACGTACTGCACAGAATGGATAGATAGGAGTAATTAAACGCGTGCACAAAAGAAATCAGTTGTTCTGTAGAGATTGTAAAGAGAGCAGTGAGTTAGAAGAGACTATAAAGCAGCATGGATTTTATTTTTTGGGAATTGGCAGTGTATTATTATACCTGAGGCTCTGTTGACATGCAGAGAGATCTGATCATGTAGTAGGCTTTTTTGTAGATGAACGGGTTCTCTGTAGGTGGATCGATCGTAGAGTGAGTAGGAGGCGATGCAGATCTGTGTAGTAAAGGAAGGTTGAACGCTAGTACGCTCAAATGGAACACATAAAAAACCAAGATGAAATTTGCAAGCTATGAGTTTTCCATCATATATGAGAGCAGGATATGCATAATTTTTTATAGGCGGTCCATCAACCTAAAAAAAGACGGTCATCATGCGTGGTAAAAAGTTATCATAGAAAAGATAGAAGCTAAACGAACGCTCACTGAAAAGCACCCGGGGCCTGATTAGGTGGTTCTTTATTAGCATCTTTTATGATTCTGGTGTATGGTTATGAAGGCTATCTTGCTAGTGCCAAAGGATAATAAAAAATCTATCTGAACAGAGGTAATCTATTGTTATATACTAAAAGTGCATCACACGTGTTCAAATGGTGTAACAGGAAAGATAGAAAATCAGATTCCACAAAAAAAAACATCCTACATATGCTAAACAGAACAGGAGGAATTAGCGATCTAACAACATAATCCTACGCTCTTTGGAAGCAAATCTCACCGGAAGCAGAATGGCGGATTTCGTAGTACACTGGCAGCGTCATCGGAGGGAGGGAGAGATCGAGAGGAACTGAGAAGAAAAAGACAAGGGCTTCTCTGTGCGGAGACCTCCAAAGCGATGTGAGCCGCGTATCGCAATCGGATGGATGCCGAGCGAGTCGAGCACGTGTCCACGCACGTTTGCCTTGCGTTCAAGCGCACAGCATGAACTGCCAGAACCCTCCGATTCAGTAGTTCAGTACCATGTGCAACAACTTGTTTGCACGAAATGTGAGGCTATGTATTTGCAGTGAAATGGAAGATCCATCAGTTTCCAGTGAAACAAGGCAACCACTTTTATTCCATCCAAAAATTGAAGTTGTACATAAAGTTCTCCAGCGATACTAGCTCGCCATTTGGTATTCATTTTTTTTTTGAAGTTATACATACAGTTTCCAGCAATACAAGCTCAACACTTTTGCATTCCTACAAAGAAAAATTGAAACTATAGACTTGCTTCCATGAATAGCTAGCGTGGATCTCGCTAGTATCAGAATGAACAAATAAAAACAAGCAAGGTGCCTCTCGACCGGTTTACCAAAAGAATAGTTACAGTTGTTAGAATATGACTCTCTTTTGTATTTCTTATCCGTATATTGTACCTCTCTTGTACTCATTATATATATTGTTCATTGGACTCTCTTGAATGTACACACAATATTCATAACATGGTATCAGAGCTATGGTACTAACCTAGCTCCCTCCTTTCACTGCCATCCTTCTGCCGCTGCCATCCGAATCGGGCCACCGTCGCCACCTGAATCGGGCGCCGTAGTGGTTTCCTCGCCGACGCCGCGGCGGCCTACTGCGCCCACCATTTCTGCGTCGCCAAGCCGACGACGCGTCGCCCTGCAGCAACTTTGCCGACTCGGAGCTCGACCAACGCCGCTAGTGGTCGCCTTGTCCCCGTCGCGCTCCCCTCGACACAGTCGGTGGTCGCCACGTCCCCGTCGCGCTCCCCTCAACGAACCGGTGGTCGCATCATCCCCGTCGCGCTCCCCTCGACAACACCATCACCGCGTGCTCGAGCTCACCGCTTTTTCGCAGCTCATCATCGGCCGCTCATCGTCAAAGTGTCGTCGCCGCCGTCGCCAAGGACCTTCCCCGCGTGCGCAGGCCGGGTTGTTTTAAACCGCTTGTTTGCTTCGTGAGCAGGCCCGATTGTTTTAAGCCGACCCAAAAAAAACAGAACGTAGCTCTAACAGCCGTGTCGTCCAGCGTCACCTACTGATGGCTTCCGTTCTATCAGCTGTGATATCATTCTTGGGAACCAAGCTTAATGGGATGAACTACATGTTGTGGTATTCACTCATAGAGATCACTCTCGATGGTCTCTGCCTCTAGGGACATGTCACTAGTGGCCGACCTTGTCCGCCGCCGGTTCAGCCTTCTCCTAGACAGCCTGCTTCTGCACTTC
This sequence comes from Hsuehochloa calcarea, assembly GCA_036346395.1. Taxonomy (NCBI): domain Eukaryota; kingdom Viridiplantae; phylum Streptophyta; class Magnoliopsida; order Poales; family Poaceae; genus Hsuehochloa; species Hsuehochloa calcarea. The sequence continues at coordinate 60,824,704 of CM070593.1, read as the reverse complement.
CTACAGAAGACGATGCCACCAAGGAGACAGATGCTGCTATTGCTGCTGGTGAGGTCTTTTAGTATACCATAGACGCTTTTGAGCGCTGGTGTGCTAATGAGGTCGGTGTTCGAGCCATCCTGGTCGTCAACGTCGACGACTCTATCCAGCCAGATATTATTGGTCTGCGTGTCACTCGTCGGATCTAAGAGTACTTGCATGAGCGATACCAACAGAGCAGTGGTGCTCAGTTATTTTTGCTTCAGCGTGAGTTTGAGACGCTTCGCTAGGAGGACTCCTCCGTCGATGACTTCTTCCGAGCGCTAGTCAGTCTCTGGCGCTAGCTAGACGGGCTAGCTTCTTCGCTCTATCAAGAGTGTCATAAAGTGTAGAAGGCATATTGTGATCACCTTCGCCTTTATGACTTCGTCTACCATCTTCGCCCGGAGTTTGAGCCTGTTAGGGCTCAACTGCTGAGCCGCTCACCACGACCATCAGTCACCGAGGTTCTTTTGACGCTTCATGCCGAGGTGCTTCACCGCAGGTTAGCATCACAGTTTGTTCCGGCACGACTATCAGCGCTGTGAAGTGCAAAAAAGCAAAACAAGACGCGTGGGGCTGGACGATCCAAAGGGGGCAGGGAGGGCCTGTCTCGACGGGAGGACCGACCAACACGTCAAGACCTTCTCAGTGAGGTGACTCTGCTCAGCAGTTCTGCCAAGCTCTACTTCAGCAGCTCTCTCACAGCTCAGCATGTTCTGCCAGTCTAGCTCAGACGTCTCCTCTAGGTACTTCTTGGGTTATGGATTCTGATGCCTCTTTCTACATGACATCGGATTCCACATCTCTCACTTCAGCAGGACCTGCTATTTTTCCTATCTCTGTTCAGACAGCTGACGGTACTCCTCTGTCTGTCAGCTGTGAAGGTACTCCTTTGTCCATTGACTTTTATATTCCAGTTGTTTCCCATGTTCTCGAGCTTACTATGCAGCTTCTCACGGTGGGTCAGCTCACCGATCTTGGCTGTATGGTTGGTTTTGACTCTCACACCTGTTTCATCCAGGATCGACAGACAGGGACGGTACTTGGGACTGATCGGCGCTGTAGAGATCGTCAAGGTCTCTACATCGATCGCATCCACCTTCCGTCCACTTCAGTTGCTCCTGTCACCTCTACATCTACTTCCACCACCACTGTTGCCACCACCTCTAGCATTTTTGCGCAGTAGCATCACCTTTAGGTCACTTATGTGGGTCCCGTCTTTCTTCATTGGTTCGTCAGGGTGTTCTTGGACGTGTTACTGTTGACACGGACATGTTTTGTTAGGGTTGTAAGTTGGGCAAGCAACTACAACTTCCTTATCGTTCCAATGAGTCCTTGTCTTATCGTCCTTTTGACTTAGTTCATTCAGATGTATGGGACCTGTGCCTATTATCTCTAAAGGAAGACATAAACTTTATGTGATCTTCATTGATGATTATTCTCATTTTACATGGATTTTCGCTATGTCTAACCGTGGTCAGTTTCTTATGATCTATCGTAGCTTTGCAATGATGGTTCGTACTCAGTTTGATTCTCTCATCTGTACTTTTCACTGTTATTCTGTTGGCAGGTACTGTTCTTGCGCTTTTAGACAGTTTCTTTCTGAGCAGACACCCTTCACCAGTCTTCTTATCCTGGTGCTCATGCTCAGAATGGGGTTGCTGAGTGCAAAAATCGTTATCTAATTGAGACTGCTCGCACTCTTCTCATTGCCTCTCACGTTCCACCACAGTTCTAGGCTAATGCTACTTCTACGGCTGCATATCTCATCAATATGCAGCCTTCCACTGCTCTTAAGGGTGTTAGTCCTATAGAACGCCTCTACTCTCGAGCCCCCCAGTACACTCACCTTCGTGTTTTTTGCTACACCTGTTTTGTTCTGCTGCTGCCTCGTGAGCGCACCAATCTGTCAGCTCTGTTAGTTGAGTGTGTGTTTTTTTGTTATAGTTCTGAGCATAAGGTTTTATCGCTACTATGATCCTTCTGCTCGACAGATCAGGATCTCACGAGACGTTGTCTTTGACAAATCTCGACCTTTCTTCTATCAAGATTCAGCTCCTTCCTGTTTCTACCGTTGAGTCGATTTCATGGTTGTCTCTTTCTGACACTTCACCTATTTCTCCACTATCACAGTTTTCTCCTGGCTGGTCTCTAGTGGATCCTTCTATAACTCTGCCTCTGATGTTGCCTTCTGCAGCATCGCCTCTTGTTCCTACAGCACCACCGTCTCAGTTCTCTGGTATTCACTACTCCAGGCATCCTCGTCCTTCACCAGTCTCTTCTCCTGGCATCTTGCCGACACCCATATCTGATCCTCCTGATGATGCTCCTTGTTACGCCCTTCGTGACTGGACATCCCTTCACCCTCCTGATCGTCTTGGATTTGCTCCGGTAGCTCATGCTCTCTCTGTTACTGAGCCCAGTTCTTATCGTACGGCTGTTCCTTACTCTAAGTGGCAGCTTACTATGGCAAATGAGCTTGATGCTCTTCGTTGTATGGAGACTTGTGATATTGTACCGACACCCGTGCATGCTCATCCGATCACGTGCAAGTGGGTGTACAAGATTAAGACCTGGCCTGATGGTACTATCGAGCGCTACAAGGCTCGCGGCTTTCAGTAGGAGTACGGTCGTGACTACCATGAGACTTTTGCCCATGTTGCCCATACGACCACTATTCGCACTCTTGTTGTGGTTGCTTCTGTTCGTCGGTGGTCTATCTCTCAACTGGATGTTAAGAATATTTTTCTTAATGGTGTCTTGCATGAGGAGGTCTACATGCAGCCACCACCTGGGTATTGTGTTACTGATGAGCATATCTGTCATCTTCGCAGTGCTTTTTATGGCCTCAAACAGGCTCCTTGTGTCTGATTTGTGCATTTTACCTCAGTGATTACTGCTGTCGGTTTCACTATCAGTTCCCATAATCCTCGCTCTTTTTGTCCATGTCTCACCTCGGGGTAGGACACAGCTTCTTCTATATGTTGTTGATATACTTATCACTGGTGATGATTCCTTATTCATCACGTATGTGAAGAAGTATCTCAGTGAGCAGTTTTTGATGACTAATCTTGGTTCTCTTACGTACTTCTTTAGGATTTAGGTCTCTTCTATGTTTGAGGGCTACTACATCTTCCAACAGAAGTATGTTCAGGATCTTCTTGATCGGTCTAGTCCGACTGACACTCGCACTGCTAAGACTCCCATGGAGTTATCCCTCCAGCTTCGTGCCACTGATGGTGATCTTCTTGAGGATCCTACTCGATATCATCATCTTGTTCGGAGTTTGGTGTACCTTGTGAGCACTTGTCCTGATATTGCTTATGCAGTTCATATCTTGAGTTAGTTCATGGCTCGTCCTACCCATCTTCACTACAATCACCTTGTTCGTGTTCTTCGCTACTTGCGTGAAACTATCTCTCGTCGTTTGTTTTTCCCTAGCTCTACCTCACTTCAGTTTCAGGCGGACTCCGATGCAACTGGGTTAGTTATCCTTCTGATTTTCGTTCTCTTTCTACTTATTGTGTTTATCATAGCTCCTCCCTGATTGCCTAGAAGACAAAGAAGCATACTATCATTTCCCGTTCTAGTACAGAGCTTGACTTAAGAGCTATGGCAGCGATGACAGCATAGGTTACTTGGTTGAGGTGTCTACTTGCATATTTTGAAGTAGCTGTGATGGGACCTACGACTTTTTTGTCTGACAGTACAAGTGCTATCAGCTTTGCCCGTAACCCAATGAAGCATGTGTAATACCTCGGAATCGAATCGGGTAATTAGACTATCAGCCGGGAGAAGAAAGGGCAAAGAAAGGAGTACAAATTCTGAAACAAGAAGGGATTTTCCACATTATTTCGACAACCTGGGCCCTAGGTTGCAGCCCAGGAGGGGCCCAAGAGGGGGCCGGCCATGAGGGGGAAACCCCCTCCCCAAAACCCTAAAATCCCTCCCCTTCTCCCCTCTTTCCCCCATTGAGCCGCCACCCCCTCCCTTGCCGTGCGCCACCCCCACCTCTCCCCTGTGCCACCATCTCCACTACAGAACCTCCTCCCTCCCCGGCAAAGCCCGTTGCGGCGGTCCATTGGAAGGAAGGCGAGGAGGCAATTTTTGGAGGGCCAACCAAGGAGAGGTAGCAGATCAGATTTGTGCAGCGTATTGCTCGTCAGTTTTGGATAAGATGTGTACGTTTTATGATCTGACCAGCTCTTATAAAGTTGTAGCCCTCGATTTTAGCTTTCTTTTGGCACCGAGATCACCTGTTTTGGAGTCACGGTTTAGGAGTTATGGTCATTTTACTGCAACTGTCCAGGAAAGCTGACGAGAATTGACAGTCTGCTTGTCTAGCCAATTTGTATTTTTTTTAGGCTGAATCTGAAGGGTCACCCAAAACGAATTTTGTATTCATTCCAGTAAGCTTTCAGAATTGATAAAGAACACATTTTTTAGAGGTGTGAATAAAAAGTTATGGAATTTTTACCGTCGCTGTTGTCAGACTGTCAGACTGAAGGAACATAAAACTTCACCTGAATATTAGGGTTAGTAGGAGGCCGAATCAGGGGACTTGCCCAACTGGGTTTTTATAGACGGTTTTGTCATGATTCCAGAGAGACCAAGATCACCCTGGTCTGAGTTTCGTAGTGAAAGTTATGATATTTTTAGTACAGCTGTCCCGGGAAACTTTATGCTAGACTGCCGGGGAATTTGGGTAGAACCTCTATTCGAGCCATGGCTCTTGGGTAGTTGGATTAAGGGGTGCAAACGGAGTTCATATTTCAGCGTATTTATTGTTACCGCTATGCTTGTGTAGGAGGCGGAGTTCCGGAGTAGAGGCGCCAATTTTGCTTCTTCGTGTGCCGTAGCGGGAAAGAAAGAAACAGCAAATCTGATGAGTGGTAGATTGTTCGTGATCGATTGTTCATGTTTACTATGTTATGAGTATTTTGTGCTAATCATGGATGCTTGGATGTTATGAATGTAAATGGTCACGAATGCTAGTAGTATGAGTATCCTATTCCTAGGTTAGACGACATGCTTGATGAATTAAGTGGCTCTATTTTATTTTCTAAAGTTGACTTCATGATATCACCAAATCATGAAATTAGGAGATGAATGCGTTCAAAACTAAGTTCGGTTTGTATGAGTGGTTAGTGATGCATTGTTTAACTAATGCACCTAGTACTTTCATGAGATTGATGAACGAAGTATTGCGTACTTTCATTGGTAAATTTGTGGTGGTTTATTTTGATGATATATTGATATATAGCAAATCGTTAGAGCAACATCGTGACCATTTACGTGCTGTTTTTAATGCTTTACGTGATGCACGTTTATTCGGTAACCTTGAGAAGTACACCTTTTGCACCGATCGAGTCGCGTTTCTTGGCTATGTTGTTACTCCACAGGGAATTGAAGTTGATCAAGCTAAGGTTGAAGCAATACAGAGTTGACCGACTCCTAACACGGTCACACAGGTGCGAAGCTTTTTAGGACTGGCTGGATTTTATCGCCGCTTCGTGAAGGATTTTAGCACAATCGCTGCACCATTGAATGAGCTCACTAAGAAGGCGTTCTATTTGCACAGAGAACACATTCACCACCTTTGAAGATAAGTTAACACATGCACCCCTACTCCAACTCCACGATTTTAATAAAACTTTTGAACTAGAATGTGATGCTAGCGGAATTGGTTTAGGTGGCGTGTTGTTACAAGAAGGTAAACCGATAGCATACTTAAGTGAGAAATTGAGTGGGCCTAGTCTGAACTATTCTACTTATGATAAGGAATTATATGCACTATTTCGAACTTTAGAAACTTGGCAACACTATTTATGGCCCAAGGAATTTGTTATACATTCTGATCATGAATCTTTAAAGCATATTCAAGTCAAAGTAAACTAAATCGTAGACATGCAAGGTGGGTTGAGTTTATTGAGTCTTTTCCTTATGTCATAAAACACAAGAAGAAAGGAGGTGCATTTGAGCATCTTGCATAGCATGAGCACATGAAATGATTATTATGGACAATTGTGGATGGATGATGATGATTATAGTTGTTTATGTTGAATTGTTATGTTGCTACTACATGTCAAAGAGCTAAGTCACGACTTAATCCTTATGGTTTATACATGCCTCTACCTGTTCCTAGCGTTCCATGGGAAGATATTTCGATGGACTTTGTTTTAGGATTGCCTAGAACACGAAGGGAGAGATAGCATATTCAATTAGTTGATTAATCGATTTTCCAAGATGGCTCATTTTATACCATGTCATAAGAGCAATGATGTCGCCTATATTGTTGATTTATTCTTTCGTGAAGTTGTTCAATTACATGGTGTACCTAATACTATAGTTTCAGATCGTGATGCCAAATTTCTTAGCCATTTTTGGCGAACTTTATGGGCTAAATTGGGGACTAAGCACTATTCGCACTCTTTTTGTGGTTGCTTCTGTTCGCCGGTGGTCTATCTCTCAACTGGATGTTAAGAATGTTTTTCTTAATGTGTCTTGCATGAGGAGGTCTACATGCACCACCACTGGTATTGTGTTTGATGAGCATATGAGTCATCTTTAGAGTGCTTTTATGGCCTCAATCTCGGACATGATGGTATTGAATAACCTTAGATGCTTGGTTTATGTTAATCTTGGTTTATTATTTTGCCAGCTCCTAGGGCTAGTTTGTCTATGATTGATATAGTATTATGTTGGTGTTATTGTGACCCGTGGAGGGGTTTTAATGTTGATTTGCTTGCTGTAATTTTTGGTAAGTTGATGTAAATTAGATGGTTAGAGGGCTACTACATCTTCCAGCTCAAAGTATGTTCGGGATCTTCTTGATCGGTCTAGAGCATACTATCATTTCCGTTCTAGTTTAGTGACTTAAGAGCTATGGCAAAGCAATGACAAAGATAGGTTACTTGGTTGAGGTGGCTACTTGCATATTTTTAAGTGTTCGTGATGGGTTGGTAGTAGTTTAGTGGCATTCTAGGCTTGCTATCGGCTAGGGGTGAACCCAATGAAGCATGATCTCACCAAACAATTGGTGTGAATGCTTCATACACTCGCTTACAGATACAGGAAGGAGTACTTGTTTTACTGTTTGTGCCATCAAAGTTACAGATTGCTGACTTCTTCATAAAGCCACAGACTAGGGTACAATATTTGTATGTTCTCTCCAAACTCAGTTCATGTGATCCACCATGAGTTTGAGGGGAGAGGTGTTAGAATAGAACTCTATTTTGTATTCCTTATCTGTATACGGTACTCTCTTGTACTTTCTATATATATTATCAATTGAACCCTCTTGAATATACACACAACAGTCAGCGACCAGTCAACTGCAGCACCCTCCAAGCCCTACAATTATAGTGTTTATTGGCATCTCTGTGCATAAGAATCAATTAACGAATCAAAATCTAGGACAGCCTGCAGAATATACGGATGCAACTAATTTGACAGGTCAGTGTGTAATTTGGCATACACCAAGCGCTCCTTGGTGCCATTGCACAGCACTGTCAGACCTGTGACCTAATTCACAGCTTGTCTCTTTAGTTCCTATGCAACAAAATCTTCTCATCTCATCTCCTTGTTGAAAGGGAAAAGAATCACTGGAGGCAATCAATTGACATTAGGACAGACTTCGTCGCAGAATTGTGAGCAGCAAACACCCCTTGGTGGCATTGTTTTGCTTGGCACCTTCCCATGTGTGACCTACAGCTTCAGAATTTGTATTACCCGCACAGTGAACTGAAAGCCTCTCGCTCAATCCATGTGCTGTTGAAAGAAAAAGAAGAAATAAAAGAGATTAGTTTCCTATATCTGCCCCTACAAACTTATGGAACAAAATAATAGAATTACTTAAAGAAAGAATGAGGGCAGGCATAACAAAGGCTACATTTTAGGGTTTTGTTACGGTAATTTACAAAAAGAAAAACTGATGTGTCAAGTAAACATGATTGCAATTTGCAAAGACCTATATTTTATTAGTTTCGCAAAAGCCAACAACAACAAGCCACAATGACATTATCACAACTCATAAGAGGTCAAAAAATCTGCTTCATACTGTCCTATTTCCAAGAGTTCCCAGATTCTTTTTTTTTTTCAAGCAAAAAAACTATCTTCCAAAGATTAAAGAGGTCCGCTTGCTGTTTAAGATATGGCATAGATTGGTAGGAGGAATTGTCAAGCGAAAAAGGAGGAAGTAAATGGTTCGATTAGAACAGTGCACTAATTCCTTTCATGTATAGAAAGCTGATATTTGATATATTTTAATAACCTTGATTTACCTCTATTGCTTTTAATAATTTGACCATCAAAGAGGATGGGTTCTTCCTAGTGCCAGTACGTGTCACTAGCTCGTACATCCAGATCTGGATCCCAACGATATGGGCCGGGCACTGCGTGTGCATACAAACATCAAACTGATACTTGAGCTAGTTTGGTGGGCTGGATCGGATGGCATCGTGGCATGAATGGAGCCTCTTGGTTGCAACTGGCAATGCACCACCGGCTGGGTCTGGGTGTACCAATGTTAGGACAATCCAAGTCGACCACAAGGCCACTGCTGTACCAGGGCCCTGCCATTGATGCCCTCTGCGATGGCACACGGGCATAGGCATGTCATGTGCATCCGTGCGGCGGTTCGGTTCGTTAGTTTTCCTTCCTTCCTTCCTTCCAAATTAATCTGGAGAGCTCAGAACTCAAGGATCGATGCACCGGCTTGCTGTTCCAGCGACTCCGATTGGCAGCTGAGATCGGGGCTTTCCCGGCCGGGCGTACGTGCTCGTGAAATGCACGATGCCATAGTCAAAAAAGATGGAGGAGTAGAGGGCGTAGAGTTGGATCGAAAGAAATTGGACGAGTTATGAGGAGAGGCCGGTGCGGTGAATGCACGCACTATCGAGGAGTTAGTGGAACGAGCAAACATTGCATTACTGCCGGAAAAAAGTTGAGGCCGTAGAACCAAAGGATTATAGACCAGTAAGCGTGCGTGATTCACGGAGTCATCAAGATACTTACCAAGGTTCGAAGGTTCTAGCAAACCAGCTGGGTCCACAACTGAGCGAACTAGTAGGCGGATGCCAAAGTGCCTTCCAATCCATGACAACTTTGTTTTCGTGCAAGGAATGGCAAATAAACTGAGACAAAAGAAAGAGGTCAGCACTCCTTTTAAAGCTTGACATTGGTAAAGCTTGACTCAGGTTCCTGGGCTTTTCTCATCAAATTGTTACAGGCGACGAGATTTGGTTCCTCTTTATCTTGGTGATGGACTGCCTTGGTGCTGTAGTGACAAGTGCAGTTAACAGACGAATATTCACCCCACTCCTTCACCAAACACAACAGGACCACTTCCTCTCCATGTATGCGGATGATGTGGTATGGTTTTCAAACCCAACAAAAGAGGAACTTTTTGCCGCAAAGCAATTCTGCATTTCTTTGGTGAAGCCTCAGGACTGAAAAACTAACATTGACAAAAGCTCTATCACAGCGATCAGCTGCCAACACATCGACTTGCAGGAGATCACTGAAAATTTTCCTTGCCCGGTACACGCTTTTCCTCGTAGAAAATGGCGAGAATGTGAAATTCTGGTCAGACAGATGGTTAAACGGGAAAACTCTGTAAAAATATTATGTTATTTACTGGATTAGTAGATAGCACTCACAGGCACATTGCTGAATCATGTCATACATGGCGTGAAGTAAACCATTCAAAAATATTACAAAAATCAGAGTGACATAGACCACGTCGGGTCAAGTTTTACAAAAGAGCCGAACATGCCAAATTGATTACATTACATAAAAGCAACGTAAACTACAGCGAAAGCAAAAGGGTAGAGTGCATTTCTTCACAGGCAAGTGACTGGGGTAGCATATGTACGACTGATATTAACTAAGAGTTTGGATAATATCGGTTGTACGTAAGTACCGAACGAATCCACTAGACTGAAGCGATACCTAAACTACAGAATTAGACTACTCTTCATCATTTCCTTGTCCATCGGCTTCTGGGTCTTCGTAATATGTATAATCCCCTTGATCCACATTAACGAAAGGGTTTGGGGGAGAGCGAGAATGAGCACAACTTTCGTACTCGCGAGTCAACAAATAAGATGCAATAATATACACGCATGACTTAACAAGGATGGCTCGATTTCTTTTATTTGCTAAAGCAATATTTTAAATTCCTATCACTTAGCATTTTAACCAAATTGTATTTTATTAAAGAGGGTAATTGTGCAATATTAACTAACAGCAGAGGTCCCCTCCATCGGAACCTCTACCTTATGCTTATTTTGATTGGAGCTACCTCCAATTATTAACACCACTGAGCTCGACGGCTCAGGAAAAATCTAATCTCAGGGCTAGGTGAGCCCGATCTGATTTTCATACCACCCACAAAGGTTTTTGGAATAGAACTAACTCTAGCAAGTTCACATATCCGCCTTTGACCGTAGACACAATTGTTTAAACAGTTTAGACTCTGCAGATGTTGTACATTGTACCCACAAGAGACAATCATACTCGCTGCCCCACATGATTCCTTAGTCATGTAGTTGAGTGACCATCACAGTAACCTTTCAAATTATCTTGCCCTTCCGTCATCTCACCCATATGGGGTTACACTCATACGTTGTGCGGGATGTTCACTTCAGCGTCTAGCATAGTTGGACTACACCACGGCAACTGGCAACTTCACCTTGCATCGGTGTCCCTTTCAAACCGGACAGATCACGCATTTGCACTTTCCCATCATCCATCCAACGAGATGACATTTAGGGTTTAATAATTTTACTAAGTCAAGTTGCACTTTGCAGACTTGTGGTTGCACATGTTTTATAAGGGAGGTCATGATAAGATTAAGTCATTAATCCATCCGGACGGTTCATACCACATACCAACCACTCTCGTGCCCGACGGCACCCACCACCATGCCATCCGCCCAGATGTGGTAATAGCAAGTTATTAGGGTTTTGAGGAGTAAAACCAAATTATCTCAATTACTTTAGTCATGGACCTCAATGACTGCCCCAAAATCATTTCATGTTTGAAGAGATGATGATTAGAACATTTCAATGCCCTGGCACTTAAGCAAGACTAGCATGTCACTTGAGTATAACCTATAACTAGTAATTACCACATAGTTACTAGGGTGATATAGAATAATTAATTCAATTGTCAAATAATGGTATTATAATTAATTAATCATCAAATTGGTGTTTAACTACCTTAAGCTTTAATATACATTTGATTAAAGAATTAAAGCATGCAATTTTGGTAATTTAAAGGAATATAATTTGCATAAAATGTAGGCTCAAAATGATCAAAGTATCGACTCACCTTGGTTATAGGTAAGAGAGTCTTGATAGTCTTGTGCTTGATCAAGTTGGAGGTCTCCCGCTTCTTCAAATTCTACTCGGGTGAACATACCGGAAAAAGGGAACAACAAGCAAAGAGAGTAAATAAATACACAAGAAATAATAAATAAACTCCAAATAAAATAAGACCCATGCCATTAGTAAGATCTTGATTTTACAAAATTTTATAAACAAATTTCATAATTTTGGAGCTATAACGGAGGAGAAATGAATTTTTGAAGTTTCTCTTTTGAATTAAATCAAAAGAAAAAAAGGAGAGAGAGAATGTTTCTTTGACAGGTGGGGCCTGTTGTGCAGTAATTAGGTCCATGCCACAGCGCATGAGCAAGGTCCATGGGGGATTACTGTTGCGGGCCCACTTGTCATGGAGAGAGGGAGAGAGATTAGAGTCATTAACATGTGGGGTCCCTGGGTTATTGAGAGAGAGGGAGGTAGAGAGCCTAAGAGCACAGAGGAACCAGGGGGTGCACGAGCTCTCGGGCTCATCGTCGGCGCCGGTGAGTAGAGGCGAGCAGGCGGAATGGGGCCCTATGAGGGTGGTGGACCTACGGGCGGTGGCGGTGGTGCTGAAAACGCACGACGGCGGCGGTGGGTGCCTGGGCGTGGAAGCACACGGCGGTGGGGTGGCGCGGAGAGGAGGGCGGAGTGCTCATGGGTTGCGCCCAAGGAAGGGGAAGCCGAAGGTGGAGTCAGGGCAGCTTGGGGCGGCCGTGGTGGCGGGGCGGCGGCGGCTGGGGAGGGAGAAGAAGGGGCCATGGTGGCGGCGTGTCTCGGCGGCAGGGAAGAAGAGGGGAAGTGGGGGAATGCTCCCTCGGGCCTTGGGGCACCTCATGATGGGGTTGATGCAGCGGTGGCGTCACCGAGCGACGAATTGGCGGCGAGGCACGACAGCTAGAAAACGGAAGCGCGGCCATTCTTTGGTGGAGGCTTACCAGCGGGGAGGGGGAAAGCAAAGTGGGGAAGGCAAGGGGAGGAGGGGGCCTCTTATAGCCAGGCAAGGAGGAGGGGAAAGAGCCGTTGAGGCTCGACAGCGCATGGTCCCGAGGCGGCCAGCATGGTAAGTGTAGAGCGATGGGATGGGGTGGAGGCAAGTGCGCGACGGGGACGAGACACAACGGGGCGACAAGTGAGGTTGTACGACCTGGGGGGCTTGGGGTAGGCGCGGCGTCACGGTGTGTTGGCAATGGCATGGGTGCGGGGGTAGGTGAAGGAGCGGGTGACGCAAGCGCTCGGGTGCGAGTGACGCGGCCGACGCAGCGCGCGTGCGAAGCGTAGCACGCGACCCAGCGTTGGCGTGGTGGTGATGGGACAAGGCGAGGAGAGGGCACCGGAGTCGCAGGCGGCAAGGGAGTAGGTGGCGGCGCAGAGAGCGCAGGCGGGAACACGCGGGTGGCAGGGAGCCAGGAGGCGGCGTGGGCGCAACAGAGGTGCACGGGAGTGGCTCAGTTGGCACAAGCGCGTGCCTGCCGAGAAGAAGGGGGGCAAGGGTGAAGCAAGGGGGCTGAGCCCAGGAAAAAGGGGTGGGCAAAATTTGAGATGGGGCCCAAATTTGAAAAGATGAATTCAAATTTGAATTTTGAATCCGGAGATTGCAAGGAGGTTCGAAATACAAATCTGAACTTAGGTAGAAGCCAAAAGATTTTGAGAGTATAGGATAATTTGAATTAAGATTTGCAAATCAAGAGTCAAATTGTAATTACTATTTACGTCCAAAAATGGACTGTTACAATAATGCCTTGGCAATATTCCAACTCAACAAAAGGAAAAGAAGAACAATATGTAATGCCTTGGCTAATAGTGCATGGGTGGCTGATATTGGCCAAATCAACGATGAGGTTACTCTGATGCAGTTTGCCAACTTGTGGATACAACTGCAGGATGTTTAGCTATCAAGCACTGAACCGGACAGACTGATTTGGAAATGGACAACTTCAGGCCAATATTCATCACGTTCAGCTTATGAATTACTATTCGAAGGATCCACGGTTTCAACCAGAATGCAACTTATTTGGAAATCATGGGGACATCTACGGTGCAATTTTATTTTTTTTTTTTTTGCTGGGCCGCCACTCAAAAACAAATGTTTAATATACACTGCTCATATGGTTCAACCGGAAACAAATAAGTCACTTATTGATACACTGCTCATATACAAAAGAAATCTTAGTAGAAATCATGAATAGGCTACACATTCCTCCTTCGCGGGTGCATTTCACGCTTATTGGTCTGGAGGGTTGGTGGCTGCAGTCCAGTTCTCGGTTCCATGGAAGAAGAAAATAAGGCTGGAACACTTTAGTGATTCTTATATCGGTGGTTGCTCTAGAAAGAGCGCAGTGCTAGAATTTTCAAGAGAACAGGAACATATGGAAGATCCTTGAGTTTCAAGGTGCGAGAAGAATTCAAGCTATGGATCGAAACAGGTACACAAGCCTTGCATAGTTTTGACACGCAGTGCTAGTTATGTTGTTTTTCCTCTATAGCTTGCTGGTGTTTGCTTTCACACGAACTAGCGTCTTTTTTGCCCCCTCTTGCTTTGTGTTCTTCAGGGGCTTGTCTGCCTGACACCCCTCTTGTGAATGTAAGAAAAATGTTTCTTACATTTTTCACTGATATGTGAAAGGCATGCTGGTGCCATTTCGTAGAAAAAGGAACTAAAATCAAACCAATGTTGGGTCGATATAGCGTCGTTACGTATCATGACGCCTCTTGTGGTTGCGGGTATTGGAACCATCTTGTATTCCCACTGTTTCCAAACACACGTAAATTTGGAGAATATAGTGTCAAAGCTTTTAATTTCGTAACATGATATGTTACTCCATCCGTTCAAAATATATGAAGTTCCAGAAAATGTGCATTCAAACTTCTCTAACTTTGACTAGTAATATATTAAAATTATTTAGATTGGTTATGTGATAATGATATCATTAGATTTGTCATGGTATATAATTTTATAGTATAATAATTTTGTAATTTTTTACTAACATTTTTGTATGAAAAGTAATGGTCAAACCGATGTCTAAAACGTTATACATTCTTGAACAGAGGAGTATTATATCTTTTTACCAATGTATTACGACAAAAAAACAGTTTGTGAAAGTTAGAGTTTTTGGCTTAAATAGTACTGTTGTGGGTGTTTTTGACACAAGTAGTATCTCTCGCAACGTATTAGCAAAATAGCACATCGGTCACACGTCCATAGCCCGGGCACACGATATGCTGACACGTATTGTGTCTCCACGACCATCGCCCAGACGTAGCTGCGTCGCACAATCACCACCCGGACAAGCTTATTCGCACAGGAATCCGAGCGGGAAATCCAAACGAAGAGGGACGTGCGTCGGCGAGTCACGCGTCTTCGGGCAATTCGACCGTGCTAACACGTCGTGTCCGGGTGGTGCCCATAAAACTCGTGAAAGTTACACATAGTAGATGTAGACGATACCCATATCCAAAGTGACGTCAGTACAATTATGAACAGACACATGTGATGTCTATAGGTGTCTAGGTTAGTCGACCACTCTAATCTCTACAAGAGCTAGTGTATAGCTAGCATTTACCAACTTCTTGACTAAACAACTCTTCATCATTTTTTTTGCCTCACTTCAACACAAGCTGAAACTTTCTTCTCTTCACTAGTTTCGAGTTCCAGGCCTAAAACGGATAAACAAACAAGCACTGGTCCAGTCTAACACGGAAGATTTTCAGGAACATTGAATCCGCCGTCACTTGCCACCAAATTCTTTGATCAAGTCCTCCACATGGAACCTCTCGACTCACACGTTGCTTTCATCACTGCATCCATCACCATTCCCAAAAGCTTTGCACAACAAGGCAAGCTCATCTCCAAGCCAGCCTCCTGTCACTGACCAATCAGATATATCCTGATGGCTTTTGAGTTGTGACGACGACGACAAAAAAGTACAGAGGTTTATCTAGTATCCACGGCCCAAGGAGCTCAAGAACGTCACCTCTTCTTTTTAAGGATTTGCAGGTAGAGGAGGTGTTATCAATCTAAAGTCCCTGACTCGCAAGAAAATAAGATCTCTTATCCAAAAGCCACTTGTCTCCATTGACCACTCTTTTGGCTTAGGACCCAGCGCTCCTTTCTTCCTTCCCACACAAAATGGCCAGATTCTGCAATCAGTTGCAGTGTACATTTCATCAATAAACTTTTCCCATCTGCATATATAGCATTGTATGTGCATGCAGTGCAGGCCCCTGTACAACAGTTCACGGTGAGTTATTTTCAGTGACTTGGTTAATTAATTCACCTTCTGCAGCCACAAATCCAGCTCTACTGGCCAACAACTCCACAAATCTCCTACATGCCCTTGCCTGCAAATTGTTCGGCACAGTACAGTTATACTCCCCCAGAGCCCAGAAATCCTGTGCATCATCTCCACATGTCCTGCTATCTTTAGCATGTTACCCACATGCAGCTGCTAGCAATTGCTGAGACCTGAGGCCCCAAGAAATCCCAAGTCCAATGCATGGGAGCAACAAATAGCCAGAGAGAAGGGTGCAAGATTCGACAATGCAGCAATTCTCGTACCTCAGAGCCATGGCCTCTGCCCCCTCCTCATGGTGAAAGTTGGCAGTAGAAAAACAGGAGCATAATGGCCTGCAGAGAAATCAAGATTGGTCCCTGAAAGATAGAGCATTTATTCCAAGCAAGCGGAGAAGGCTCCTCGAGTCCTCCGGTTTTAAACACCCCATGAGGGCTTCCGCCACTTACTTTCATGTACAGTTCACTTTCTTGGCCTCCCTCCTTTCCAGCTCGGTTTGCTAACCCATGGTCTCCTCTTCTCGCCAAACTCCATATCTCTGCATGGCTCCATGGCACCTCATGTATAGCCTTCCCTAGTTCCCTCGTCTCATAGTTTATACCTTGATCAAATAGTAGGATTCGTTCCAAAGGCATAGTTAATTAGTACATGATGCAGGATTTGTTTTCGGTTCCTTCCTGCTTCTCGTCCGGCGAGAAGCTCCCGGACATCCCGACATCCGCCGCGGTCACCAGATCAGGGCAGAGCGCGGTGACGCTGGTCTACCGCGCAGAGATCTCCGGCCACAGCCGCCTTGTCACCGTGACATGGTGCAGGAACCTGCTCACCCACGGCCTGTCAGTGTCGATCGAAGGATCAGCGGGCAGCGGCAGGGACAGGAGTGGCAGGGAGTACGGCGAGGCCGGCGCCAACGGCAGCACCAAGAGCTGCAGCGCCTGCAAGGTGGAGATGCAGCCGTGGCACTTCTGGCGCAAGTACGGCGCCAAACAGTTCCAGGTCGACGGCAAGGCCATCGACGTCGTCTGGGACCTCAGGAGCGCAAGGTTCTCCGATGAGCCCGAGCCGCTGTCGGACTACTACGTCGCGGTGGTCTCGGACGAGGAGGTCCTCCTCCTCCTCGGCAACCTAAAGAAGGAGGCGTTCCGGCGCACCGGGTCACGGCCGTCGCTCCAAGACGCCGTCTTGGTGTGCAAAAAGGAGCACGTCTTCAGCAAGAAGAGGTTCCTCACGAAGGCCAAGTTCCATGAGAAAGGCAAGCTGCACGATATCAGCATAGAGTGCAGCAGCAGCAACCTTACCGGCGGCGTGGACGTGGACATGGTGATCAAGATCGACGGATGCGTAAATGTTCTGGTGAAGCACCTACAATGGAAGTTCAGAGGCAACGAGTGCATCTCCATCAACAAGCTCAAGGTGCAGGTGTACTGGGACGCCCATGATTGGCTCTTCGGCATAGGGATGAGGCATGCCCTGTTCATCTTCAAGCCTGAGGCACCACCTCCGTCGTCGACGTCTGACTTCAACTTCAACACCGACGAACATTCTGATTTCTGCCTGTTTCTGTACGCATGGAAGGTTGAATGAGCTAGGGATCCTGCATTTGTTACTGCATTACAGACTTACAGTGCTCCTTTTACCATGTTATGAACCGATAATTCATATCATGTAATGGATTGGAGGATGGAAGTGTAAGGGAATGATTGATGCTAGTTTTCTATTTCCTTGCCACTGGAGGGTGTTGGGCACATGGAAGATTGGACTGGAGGGGCGCAGGATAGTCCTGGGGATTAGGAACAGGCTGGTCCTGATAGAGAAACATGGAAGGTGATGACAGGTAGGATTCACAATGGCATTGCCTTTCCCAATCATGCATTCATGCTGATTTATCCAGGGAAACTCCAGCTAAGAGCTGGTCCCTCCTATCTAGTACTCTGCTTCTGCTTTCTTATCTCCTTCTACTCGTTTATTTTGACCTTCCTTAGTTTCATGTACTTTTCTCTGTTCAAGAACGGGGAGCAGATAGGGGCACAAATCCCTGATAGTATAATACTTATAATTCAGATGTACTATTGTTAAAGGCAACCAGTCAAGGAATGCAATACTTTTCACCCGGGTTTTTAGTAATGATCTCTTTTGGGCCATCCGGCCATGTAGATTTGGTAATCCCGAATTCCCTATTAAGATTTCAGGCATGCCCATTGATCTATTTTACAAGTCACTAACAGATGATGAAATATGATAAATGACTAATATGTGTCACACGGACTCCCTTAAAAAACCAATATAAGTCATACAGGATGCAGGGAAAAGAAAGCAGCACCTTGGAAGACAAGTCAACCATGCAGATACCATCAACTGAAAAGGTCACAAAGTTCTATTCCTTATCTTTTTTTTAATGCTCGTGTCTTTCCCATTAGTTGACAGCCAAATTTAAATTAGGAATACTAGAATCTAGACCAAGAATTCTAATGTATCTTCGTTATGATAGTAGCTGTAATCAACAGCAGCCTAGGTTCTTCTCACAATTCCAGTCTGAAATAGAATACAGGAAGTGCTGCAGTAGTAGATAATCAAATATGTAGGCATGGAAAAGTAAATTTGTTTGACCAAATAGCCAATATCGATAGTTACAAAATGCAGCATACAGTGCTCTTTTCACGTGAACACAATACGAGGACAAAAGTTTCTAACTTCATACTTCCTCAACATATGACACTTATCAAATTCATGATATATCAATTGAATGACTAATCAAACTATAGAAATGAGAAACAAGTTATTTTGAGCCAAAACCAAACCATTTTGCCAAGAAAATTTTGTTTTTCCCACGAGGAGCTTCATCTGAGGCCTTTCCACCATTTCCACGTGCTGGTCTCTGGTTAGCTGTGACGGAAACAAAAAAAAACACCAAATCAGCAAGAGCTATACCACGTACAAAAGTACTTCTCCCAAAAAAAAACACATACAAAAGTTGTTTTGGGCATGAAGTATGAACTGACTTTTCAAAATTTACTTATTAGTTGGTAGCGTAGTAAAAGTGGAAAGAGCAGTTATCATGGTATGGTATCAAGAGTTCAAACTTGATATGAGTTTGCCAATGCAATCTAGAAGGAATGTTAGATAGCTTGCAGAAAACTTCTGAATGCATCCCTCGTTTTTTCCTTTCTAAATTGAGGTTAAACCAGCAAATGTGATGCTCTCACTCGGAGAATTGCTCGACTATTTACGGGCAATCTGCTTATCAAATCATAGTGGAGGCACTAGAAAAATTACTTGAATTGGACTTACTAGCATCTTGGGATGACCCTGATGCTGAAATCGAATGTTTTTGGTCTGGAGGATTGTCCCCATCACCTAATTAATATGAACAACAGAATAAAATTGTGTCAGACCATTTTGGGAAAAAGAAATGCATGAGTAATATACTTGAAACAAATCTAGTTTAGCAATAGCATATAGGCTATGACATAGCTATTGTGGAAGTTTCAACAGAGTCATGAAGGTTGTAAGTGAATTTGTTACTGAAGTTACTAACAATAAGCATATTTCATCCTCATAGCATCAGCAGTAACATATCAATGCTGTTTTAATTTTACATGAAGTTAGGAAGAAGAAAAACTTTAAAACTTTTTAAGCATCTATTTGAATATATTATGAATAGAACTCACCATCTGTGGATGACTTTCTGTAGGTGTTCTTCAAGTACTCAACAAACAAATGATCGATGTGATCAAACATCACTAGTCAAAAGCAAGGTAAAAGTTACCAATAGCTATTACTATATGATTTTTCTACTTCTCGATTCTATATTCATAAATCAACGCCACAAGAATATTAGTGTATTTCATTGTTGAAACAACTCGTGCCTCTTATGCTCAGAGGTACCAAACAATAGCAATTGCACTGCCTCTGAATCTCTGTTTGAGCACTTCTTGCAAAGGTTGTTTGTATCTAATAGGATACCTGCAAACTGAGGGGAAACCCATAAAACATAATCAGGAAATGCCAGTAAGTTATGCACGATAGTTGCTAGTACATGTAGCAAATGCACCAACCAGAAGTTCCTTTATGCCCAGGCTCTGAAGTAGGCTATAAGCTTCTTCACAATAGTCATTGGTGAGGATTGTGCGAACTGAGCCCACCTAGGAGACAAAATCGAGCATGCTTATGAAGTAAATGCTGGAATCATATACACATTAATCTCTGCAACCACTTGAAAAGTACTTGGTACAAGTACACATTATTACCTCACCGTTTGATTTCAGAATATCTTGCCCCACCACTACCAAGCCCACTCGCTGATCCATTATTAGTCCCTCCATATCAACCTGATTCAGATTCTCAATATCAGCACCGTACGCATTTTTCTTAACTCAGGATGTGTATACAGCTTGATTATTCCTTTAAAACTGGAAAAGGATGCATGTTACATGCCCAGAAAATAGGAAAACAGATGGAAGGAAGAAGCCATTGATAAGAACTAACTGCTGCTGCTGCACATTGCTATTCTTGTTATCTTATGCAGATAATAAATGTGTCAAATTTAAGCTGTCCCTCAATTGTTGCCGGAATCACTTACCCTTTCTATGCGCATATCAAAGTATTACGGTACAAGCACAAACTCGAAATTGTACAGAGCCTATCAGTCACCATCACTCAAATGGCAGCCACATGGTGCCAATCAAAATTCAGGACACCCACATGACACGACTGCAATGTGGTGCTGTATATACCCCATCTTTGTCGCCTCTGCCCAAAATAAACGCCCAATAACTCCGGGACCTAGACAGATGTCCGATTTGTCGGAAACGAATCCACCCCATCCCAAGCTAGCAGTCTCGTCTCATAGCACAGCATGGTGTATTCACGTAAGATCACATCATGTACCTCGTCAGCAAAGAGCAGCGCCGAGCCGTCGACCCCGACGTGGTAGAGGAGTCAGGCCGCCTGCCTGCACCTCACCATCCTGCCCCGATGCATGTTTACCACCGGCACCGCCGCCTGGCCATCCGCCTTGCTCGACAGCGTCCACGCGTAGCATATCGCCGCCATGATCGAGCTCACGCCTACTCGAAATCAACACAAGAAATCGCAAGTGAGCATGCCGCTTAGATTCAATTCGAAAAGAGGGAGCTTTACTAATGAATGCATAGGGCTAATCTTACTTTTGGAGGCGTCGGCGAGCACGATCTTGGTGGACCTCGAGCCGGGGCGGTCCCCGGCGGTCAGGTCTGCGACGGCGGCGCGCTGGCGGCCGAGGAAGGCGTTGAGGCGGGCGACGCCGTCGTCGAATCCGTCTACGGCGGGGGCGCAGGAGGCGGAGGCGCGGCGGCGGTGGTGCGGGAGGCGGGAGTGGGCGACGGAGGTGGGCGAGGTGGAGGTGGAGGTGGAGAATGTTGGAAATTCTCCCCGTGGAGACACGCTCTCACGAAGAAGACGATTTACCAGACACAGAGATGGCGAAGCTGCCTGCTAAGTGGTCAACAGCCACCGTTAATTTCCTTGAATTACTCAACTGCAATATTTCTGTTTTGCTTCTCCTCTTATTCATATTTAAAAATTAACTATATAAAAAAATAACCGATAGTTCCATCTATTAACACACTAGTAACAGTTGTATACATATATTACTTCTACCATAGGCACACTAGTAACAATTGCACACTAGTAATAGCTGTATGAACACATACTCAATGCTATGCATGAACTTAACAAAAAAAAATTAAGATAAAAGAAAACCAGGTTAACAAGATTATTCAACAATTAACATGCAAAACACTAGTGCATCATGCACTCAATCTTGATTATTCCTAACAATCTCCCCTAATTAAGATGGCTTTACATAAAAAAAAAGAGGCACAACTATGGCAACAACCCAATAGGCAATAGCACCTATTAGTGGCCCAATTGCATTGTGAAATTTCGGTGGCCCAATTGCAATAGCACCTATAGGATGTCGACGACGAACCGGTATTGCTGTGAAGTCATCTTGATTAGGGGGGTTGTTAAAAATAATCAAGTTTGAGTGCATAGTGCATTAGTATTTTGCATGTTAATTATTGAATAATCTTGTTGCACTATGCACTGTGAGGTCACCTTGATTAGGGGGAGATTGTTAGGAATAATCAAGATTGAGTGCATGATGCATTAGTGTTTTGCATGTTAATGGTTAAATAATCTTGTTGCATTATGCACTTAATCTTAATTATTTCTGACAATCTCCTTCTAATCAAGAAGGAGGAACATGCGCATCTCGTGGCGGTGGATGCCGACGACGAACCGGCGCTACTGTGAAGCCATATTGATTAGAGAGGATTGTTAGGAATAATCAAGATTGAATGCATAGTGCAACAAGATTATTCAACAATTAACATGCAAAACATTAATGCACTATACACTCAATCTTGATTATTCCTAGCAATCTCCCCCTAATCAAGATGGTTTCACAGCAGCACCGGTCCGTCGTCAGCATCCGCCTCCACGAGATGTGTCTGTTCCTCCTTCTTCTTGCGGCATTCGGAAGCAAAATGCACATATTTGTTGCAATTGTAGTATCTTACTTTAGCCTTATCGAATTTACGATTCCCGCGGCTTCGGCCACCATTGCTGTTAGAGCCACTAGGTTCGCCATATCTATTCTTCGCTGATTGGGCCTCCCACTCTGCGAGCGTTAGGAGAAGATGTTTGTCGTTGTTGTCGCCGCTCAGACCGTGTAGACGCTCCTCATACGCTTTGAGGTGGTCGGTCGCTTCTTCCACCATCATTGTCTTCAAATCCCTAAATTACTCAATGGTTGAGACAATCTGCATGCACTTGCTCAAGACGACGCGGAGAAGCGTCTTCACGACGTAGCTCTCCTCCATCTTGTCACCAAGATTGTGAATCTGGTTGACAAGAGTCGTCAATCTCACAGTGAAGTCGTCCACCGACTCCGTTTCCTTTATGCGCAAACCCTCGAATTCGCTCTTGAGGATCTACACGTGCACCTCCTTGACGTGGTCGGTGCCGACGTACATTGTCTTGAGCATGTCCCACGCAGCTTTCACCGTCTCTTTTTGGCGAGGAGGAGGAGGATCTCCTGTGGGACTCCTTGGAAGATGGTCGCAAGGGCCATCTGATCTTGGCGCTCATCAACGTTGTCGGCCACCACAGCTTTCCAAACACCTTGGGCCTTCATGAACATCTTCATTTTGATTTCTCATGCGCCGTAGTTGCTCTTGCTCAGCATAGAGTAATGAAGAGAGACATTGCTTTCTCTTCTCGGTACCCTCAACGGACCACTACCAGCAACGATGGTGCGGCTAAATAGCGACACGGACCTTGCCCTCGGCGTGGCTCTGATACCAATTGTTGAAAATTCTTCCCGTGGACGCACACTTTCACGGGGAAGATGATGTACTCAGAGAGATGGCACCACTGCTGCTGCTAAGCGATCAGCAGCCACCGATGCAACTCATGCGAACACGAGTACACACGCACGCTAACACATTGGAGCACTAAGAAAGAAATTATTTTGTGTGTTCATTCTCTCTCAGTGCTCCAGTGTGTTAGCGTGCGTATGTACTCGGGATCGCATGAGTTGCATCGGTGGCTGCTGACCGGTTAGCAGCGGCAACATCGCCATCTCTCTAAGTTCATCGTCTTCCCTTTGAAAGTGTGCGTCCACGGGAAGAATTTCCAACAATTGGTATCAGAGTCATGCAGAGGGCAAGGTCTGTGTCGCCGTCGAGTCGCACCATCGTTGCCAACGATGATCCATCGAGGGTACCGGAAGAGAAAGCAGCGTCT
Organism: Hsuehochloa calcarea; assembly: GCA_036346395.1. Taxonomy (NCBI): domain Eukaryota; kingdom Viridiplantae; phylum Streptophyta; class Magnoliopsida; order Poales; family Poaceae; genus Hsuehochloa; species Hsuehochloa calcarea. The sequence continues at coordinate 60,801,237 of CM070593.1, read as the reverse complement.
CTCTTCAATACCCTATGCTGAGTAAGAGCAGCTACGACGTGTGGGTAATCAAGATGAAGGTACTCATGAAGGCCTAAGGTGTTTGAAAAGCTGTGGTAGCCGACGACGTTGACGTGCTTCTGTGAAGCCATCTTGATTAGGGGAAGATTGTTAGGAATAATCAAGATTAAGTGCATAGTTCAACAAGATTATTCAACAATTAACATGCAAAACACTAATGCACCATGCACTCGATCTTGATTATTCCTGAAATTCTACTCCTAATCAAGATGGCTTCACAACAGCACTGGTTCATCGTCGGCATCCGCCTCCACGAGATGTTCCGGTTCCTCCTTCTTCTGCGGCATTCAGAAACAAAATGTCCATCGTTGTTGTAGTTGTAGCATAGGGTATTGAAGAGAGACATTGCTTTCTCTTCTCGGTACCCTTGACGGACCACCGGCGGCAATGATGGTGCGACTCGACAGTGACATAGACCTTACCCTTGGCATGGCTCTGATACCAATTGTTGGAAATTCTTCCTGTGGACGCACACTTTCACGGGAAGAATTTTCAACAATTGGTATCGAGTCATGCTGAGGGTAAGGTCCGTCGCACCATCTCGTGGAGGCGGATGCCAACGACGACCCGAGGCTGATGTGAAGCCATCTTGATTAGAGGAAGATTGTTATAAATAATCAAGATTGAGTGCATAGTGCATTAGTGTTTTGCATGTTAATTGTTGAATAATATTAACAATCTCCACCTAATCAAGATGGCTTCACAGCAACACCATCTTGATTAGGAGGAGATTGTTAGGAATAATCAAGATTGAGTGCATGGTGCATTAGTGTTTTGATTATTCCTAACAGAGAAGGCGGTGCGACGGTGGAAGTCGGAGGCAGTGGGGTCATGGAAGCGGGACTTGCGGAGAGACGACTGTGGGTCCGGGGGCAGGAGGGGTGGGGAGGAAGGCACGGAGGAGACAAAGGGTCGGCTCGCAAAGGTGTTGAGATGGATGCGCGCTGCAGGATCTCGTCGACGATGCCGCCCGGCTGTCGATGCCTGCACACAGGCCGGAGGAAGAGCGTTTAGCTTAGCGGGGTGGAAACCGCAATTCGCGGCGCGCGTCGAGATGCCACTGAAATTTCACAGCGCAATTGGGCCACTAATAGGTTCTATTGCCTATTGGGTTGTTGCCACAGTTGGGCCTTTTTCTGTCCTGTTGAAGGTGGTGAGTTTGGCCCGTTGAAGGAGCAAGAAAATTTGCAGATTTTATTTTTGTGCAAGAAAAAACATGACATCTTTCCTCTCACAAAAAAAGAAAAATATGACCCCAAAGGATGAGTTTGCTGCGAGTTAAAATTACCAAGTTAGCTAATATTAACCTTGGTGAAACATCCCAAAATTTGAAAATTTCAAAAACTTTTGAATCTTTTGGTTGAAATTTTCCCTTTTCGGAAACTCCAACCCAAAATACGCTTTCCCTTTTCGGAATCCCGCTTCTCTCTCCCCAAAACGGTTTTCTCCCGAGGCGTCTCTCTCTTCTTCTTCCTCCCGACGTCACCTCCCCCACGCCATCACCTCCTCCTCCGCTTCCATCAGCCGCCACCTCCCGCGCCACGCACTGCCACCAGCGCCTTCTACCACCTTCGCGCGCTACCTCGCCCTACCACCTCGCACCGCAAAGCACCGTCCGCGCTCCACTGGCCAACCACGTCGCCATCCATGCGCTGCCACCGCCGCTCGGTTCCTGCTCCCACCGCCTCTCCAGGGCTATATAAGGCCACCCCGGGCAAGCCATTCTCATCACCTCCTACCTCACCACCTCTCCTTTGCTCATTCGTCATCCAGCGCTGGCGGATTTCAAGAACCGCCACCGCCCTGTTCTTCTTCCCCGACGAGCCTCAGGTGAAATTCGTCGCCTCCGTTGCTTCCCCTCCCTTCTACCTCTGGCACTAGCTCCCTCTCGCCACTGCAGAAGCTTTCCCCCACCACCCACCACCCCATCCTCACCCCTAGCTCACCGGCGACGAGATCCTCCTCCGCGCCACCCACTGCTCACGTGGATAGAGTGCTTCAGACCACCCCTAGCTCCACCGACACCTCCTCTAAACTCCCCTCACCTCGTTGATGCGGTCACACCCCTTGCCCTGGCTGGAGATTGGCCGTAGCGCCGCCGCCCTCTCCTGTGCTTTGGCTGTGCGCCATTACCGCCGCCGCCCGACCTCCACACCTCCTCTACCCCTCCAAACCCCCAAAATGGAATCCCCGCGCCACCCTGGAGCTCACTGCACCCTTCCCCACTGCCGTCGGCCACCGCTGTCGCCAAAATCGCCGGTGCCCTCCCTCTGTTGGCTTAGGCGAGCGTGTGGCCTTCGATCGCGCGGCTCCAGCCGTCCCCTAGGCTGGGCCTTTAAGGCCTAATTTGCCTTCGGGTTGGGCTAGCTAATGGGCTAAGACCATTACTATTTTGCCCGACGCTATTCATATTAGCCTAATTACTGTTCACTAGACAACATCACAGACAATAAATTGGTTACTGTTTATTTCCAGAAAAGCAGTACCCGATTACTATTTATTACCCATTTTCGTTTATGAATAGTAAAAATCAATACTATTCATAATCTAATACTATTCATCCTCAAACCCTAACTCGACATTATATTTTCAATTTTGTCCGTTTCAAGCCTAGGAAGTCATTTCTCCACTCCGTTCAGTCCAAATAAGCACCAAATAAATTTCTACCCTCCCACACCACCTTTCTTTTGTTCCTTTTCGAATTTATTTACTTGCATGTTGTTTTCAGTTGATTCCTTGTCGAGCCGGATTTTATTTGATTTATTTTGCGCTAGGTCCCGACTTCGATGACCAAGCCCCCGGAAGACGTCAAACAAGACGGGCTAATAGAAGATTTTGTGCAAGTAGGCAAGTCACATTCCTTTGATCATTTTGAATCAACATTTTATGTATTTATATTATTATTTTCATTATTGTATTTGTGTCAATTACTTAAATATTAAAATAATACTTTTGAATGCCATGATGGTTAGAATAATCCAATTACCCACATACAAGTCCACCTACTCTTGTAGGCCATATTTCACCTTGATAAGTTTAGGTTACATAAAATAAAGACTATATATTTAGCTTTGTCACACAAATGTGTTGTTAAATCCTGCAAAACAGTATTGGCTATTCAGCAATGGTTTTAGAGGAGAGTTAAGGGTTGATGGTAGGAAGTTGGACAACCCAATAAACTTGTGTTAAAAGTGAGTCAAATGTAAGATCAAGTAGGTGGACAACCACGAGTGGGCATTTGTCCATTTCCTCACTGGAGACAAGTAAGGACAAGAACCTTGTGCCAAAATAACAGACATAAAAAATCGCTCAAACACACATGTGATCATTCCTTCCTAGCTTAGTATATTGCTGTCTCGATTGAATATCTACAGGAACAGGTGGTGGGACAGGAGTGGGCCTAAAGGGACACTTGCTGCTCTACACAACGGTAGGTGCTATCAGCATCGGGTCAATATTTTCACCATTGGCCAGTGGTCCCCTGAGGGTTGTATGGTCCAATAACCTACCGAGTAGAGGCTAGAAAGGTTGAGCAGCCAAAGGGTTTTGTTATCTCAGCTCAGTCGCACGCTAACGTATTGCGTGTATATAACTTTACAGTATGAGTTTGAGGTATCTTATCGGTAAAGCTAAGTAACTCTGCAGAGTGTGATTAAAGGTATTCGAATACGTCGTGTTTCTAGTTAATGAAGCTGTGTTCATGGGTGATTCCAATACATGAGGCATAAGTAAAGTTTTTGAGATGATAAGTTAGTATTTGCAAGTGTTGAGAAACCCATGATATTATTATTTATTATTATTTTACAGATAAACTGCTTAAATATAAAATGTATCCACATATGTCTGCTATGGTAAAACTGTAACATTCCTTTGATAATCCTAGCATGTAATTAATTAGAATTTTCATGTGGCTTGTTGAGTACGGTAGTAGTACTCATTCTTACAAAATCTGCAAACCATCTACAGAAAAAACTTGAAAAAATGATGAGGATCTCAATGAGCAGTATTTTAGTGGACCACGAGATGACAATAATTACTGTTAGTAGATCTCGATCGCGCTCAAGTATGCCTGTGATTTGTAATTCTTTTATCTTGTAATATATTAACTTTGAGTTTGGAAGCTCATGTTAGTGTTAAAAACTAACTGTTAAGTTTTAATCTTATATAATAAAAGTTTAGTTTTTATTGTAATTCGAAAGCTTGCTTGAAATGTTGTTTACTTCGCAACTGCACATCTTGAGTGGGTGTGAAGAATTCGACGACCCTCAAAAATACGGACGTTACACTTGGTAGATTAGCTTAACCTAATTTTTGTGATTGGCGACTAACCTAGTTAGTCTAAAATATTGTTTGGCTAGTCTTGTTGGGTAATATATAAAAATAATAGCATTACGGAAAAGAAAATAAACAAAATGATTGAGATGCGGGGAATGAAACGAGAAATAGAGAAACGAGGTTACGTCTTTGTGGTGATCAGTCGATGAAGGACGTAGAGAATATACGATGAACAAGATTTAATCGCAAAAAAAATAACAATACTTAATTTTCCTATTTTTTTCTGGAAACAAATAAATAAAACTTCGGGGAATAGTGTTGGCAACCAAGTACTGAACTGGGAAGCAGGAGTAGGTGAGCCGTGAGACGACCATGTTTTGCACGAAACGACAGTTATGCATCACGTACGTATGCGCGTGCCAAATCAACTTATTCCGTGCGTGCGTACACGCGCGGTACACGCACCCACACCTGCATGCACGGACGGAGTGATCTGCATATTTACCTTCTCGCGGACCGTGACATCGGGTCCCGGCGGTCGAGCGTCGGACCTGCCTGGACGGCGAGCCGACGCCCATCCTCCCCGGCGACCCGGCCCCGGCCATCCTCTTCGCTTCCTTCAGTCACCTGTAACAGTCCTAAAATTTGGGATCGTCAAGCTTTTCATAACCGCTCGGGATGCGCAGTTACGAAGTAAACAGTATCTCAAGTAATCTTTCGATTATTACAAAACTAAACTTTTATTACATAAAAATCAAGGTTTAACAACCAGTTTTGACGCAGAGATGGGTTTCCAAATCCAAAGCTAATATAATACAAGACAAAAGAACTTCACACCACACGCACGCTTGAGCACGATTAAGACCTAATAACAGTAGTCGTTGCCTTATGCGGGTTCACCAAAATCCTGCTCATTGAGGTTCCAACATTTTTTCAATCTTCTTCTGTGGAGAGATTGCAAATTTTACAAAAATGAGTACTACTACCGTACTCAACAAGCCACATGGAAAAGTTAAATAATTACATGCAAGAAGTTCAATGGATGATTAGGGTTTACCTTAACAGGCATCTGTGGATGCATTTTTCAGTTTAAAGCAGTTTAACTTTAAAACAGCAAGATAATAATAAATAATAACAACAAGGGTTTCTCAGCAAATGCACAAATCAGGTTCTCATCTCAAAAACTCTATTTATGCATCATGTATTGGAATCACTCATGAACACAACTTCATTAACCAGAAGCACAGCGTATTCGAATATTATTTGATATACTCTGCAGAGTTGCTCAGCTTTACTCACAAGATACCTCATACTCATACTGTCAGATCATAGACACGCAACATGTTAGCGCGCGACTGAGCTGAGATAACAAAGTTTTTTCACTGTTCAACCTTTCTATCCTCTACCCAGCAGGATCTATCCCATACAACCATCGGGAGACTCCACCGGCCGCCGCTATGGATCTTTCACCCCGATGTTGACGGGACTATACCGTTGTTTAGACTACCGAGTGTCCCTTCAAACACACTTCTGTCCAACCCCAGTTCCGCGCTGCTCTACCACATAAGAGCACACGTCTTTCCCTGTAGATATTCGATTGGAAGAGCAGTGTACTAAGCTAGGGAGTAATGACCATATCTGTGGTTGAGCGGTTTTCTATGTGTGCTACTTTGGCACAAGGTTTTTATCCTTACTAGTCTCTAGTTAGAAAATGGACCAACACCAACTCGTGGCTGTCCACCTGCTTGATCTCACCTTTTACCCACTTTTAACACAAGTGAAGGATCTAGACCCTGCATTATGAGTTAATGGAGTGTTTTGGTGATTAATGAAAAATCCAATTGTGAGACTAACATTTATATTGTTATATCTAGTGTGTAGTCTCATTTGGATATAAAGGTGAAATTCAACGAGGTATGCATTCGACTTACACTCTTATACATTGTTGCATTCCTCGGATCCAAAATATAATTTGAACTCAACCATTAGTTTAACTTGAATATGTGCATATGTCTTCATTACACATTTGTGTATGCACATATTTAGGGGGAGCTCATTCTATATTTTGTGGTTTTATTAGTATTGATCCATATTCCGTTTTTCACATATATTTGGGATCTTTACTTTGAAACATATCCGTTTGAGTATATAGAGCTTGTGTAGTTTTTGTATACTCATGTTTTGAGTATATAGAACTTGTGTAGTTCTTACATACTCATGTCGTGAGTATATGTAACTTGTGTAGTTCATATATACCCACATTGTGTTACATTTATCTAAATCAAATTTGTGTGATTGAAGTGGTTATCATCAATTACCAAAGAGGGGAAGATTGTAGTATCTTGTCACACCATTATGTGTTAATGGTATGATGTGGTAATTAATGATAATCATATTGTGCAACTAACTTTTTCCATGAGTTAGATGTATAGATTATGTTCTAGGGTGATGAAGACTTGGGATGATCATGAGTTGAACATCAAGTTAAGATTCAAGTAAATGATGCATCATGTGTTGACGCATATGAAGACTTGAAGTAAAAGAATGCATCATGTATTGATGCACATCAAGTCAAGAGAAGACACATCATGTGTTGATGGAGGTATAATGAAGAATGCATCATGTGTTGATGCATGTCAAGACTCAGGATGAAGAAATCATCTTGGGTTGATGATGTTCAGGACAAGATCCCGAAGTGAAGAGATCATCATGTGTTGATGATTGTCAAAGTTAAGGACCCGGACTTGAAGTTTTGATGTGTGTCATCAAGCTTCAAGAAGATGCAAGGCAAAGGTATGACTAGCTAGGGCTAAGGATGTGTTCCTAGTTTTTTTACCAGTCTTCGAGTTTGGTTGTGACGAGGATCTGATAATCCTCATTTTATCTTTTATCTATAATTCTTATTATGGGTAAATATGATGTCACGTAGTCCCCAGGAGTACCCCTTATATTCATAAGGGGGCGGCCTACCAAGTGATTGTAAGTTCTCCTACAATCACCCCCATAGTCGTAAGTCTTACTACGACTATGTCATGGTCGTAAGTCCTTCTACGACCACTACCTGGTCGTAAGCCCTTCTACGACCATTACTAAGTCGTAAGTCCTTCTACGACCATTACTTAGTCGTAAGTCTTTCTACGACTATTATCCAGTCGTAAGTTCTGCTACGATCAAGTCAACCACGACCACCTTATAATCAAACCTACAAGCGAGTGGGTCCAATTGATTAAGGAATCTGGACGGTCCGCATGCACTTTTATTCCGTGTAGTAATAGTGCTTAAATACCCTATTACCTCTGAAAGATAACTGCTAGACGGTGTGAAGAAGCCAATGCGCCGGTAATTACTGCCATCATGCGCCAATTACTGGATTAATTAGACACCTCTTCCGCAGGACAAAACAGCTACTCCTTCACGACTATATAGAGACATCAATCAGAGGGTGAAGAGGAGAGCGAAACAGAGCGAGTCAAGGAGAAACACAAGTACTGTTCTTTGTAAGAGACTTAGTTTCGAGCTTGATTGTTGATATACAGTCAATACCATACACACACAGGAGTAGGGTTGTTATTCTCCCCGGAGAAGGCCTGAACCTGTATAAAAATCCCGTGTCAATCGTTCCGCATGATTTCATCTCTAGGAGACCCCCCGAATCAAACAATCTTTACGTAAAATCGGTTCTAATACACCGACAGTTGGCGCCGTCCGTGGGGAGCTTCCGGTAATCTCTTGTCAACATACTCTCTTTTTCTAAATCTCATGCAATCATGGCAGGGGAATGGAACGAGGAGAACTGGTTTGACTTGGCGGTTCTGTGACGTCGACATGGATGCCGGTTTCAACTACGAGCCGAGTGATGCATCCACTGATGGTGATGTTGCCTCCGGAGATCATTCTCCAGGAAACCATCCCATCAATAGAGTTGAGGAGGGATCCTTATCCCCCACAACGATACGTCCAACAGAGGAGTCAATTCCCTCAAAGGACAAGGGTCAATCCGACCAGAACCGCACCCAGAAGGACTTACAACACGACGAGAGTTTTTTCTCCAAGTGTCCAAGTCCCTCTAAGACGGTCCGACCTAGTAAGACAAGTTCTGAGAGCCACTATTCCAGGACTCCACCAACATCTGCTGATCCTCTCTCTCAGGATAACTCCAGAGGGAGTGGGATCAAGCATGCTTTTCCTGCAAATTCAACCATTTCTCCGCAGATCTCATTTGCGGACAGAGACAGTTATAACCCAGAGTTCCCCTACCTGGAGGGGGTTACTCCAAGTCGCCAGATGGTGTCTCTCGAATACTCCTCAAGCGGGGAGGCCTCGAGCGCAAGTGAGGATCATCAACGGGAGGTCTTCGTCCTTGCCTCAGATCAGGGTCAGCCTTATGGAGGTCGAGATAAGAACACTCCTCGAAGATCACGCACTGCGCCGTCTCGTGGTAATGGCAAGGGCATCACCGGTGACGGACAGAACCAATACTCTGATAAGCGCGAGGGAAATCCTCGACATTCTCGCACTCCATTAAGAAGGCCTCAAGGATCTGATGAGGAAAATTTTGAGGCCATCCGACGGAAAAAGATTGCAGCTCAGAAGAACCTGCCTGAGCGCATCCAATATCAGTCGAAGGAGGTGCAAGAACTCCAAGACATCGAAGACTTGCTCGAAAATCCCACTCAAGAGCTTGTTCGAACGCCAGGATACGATCTCTTCGCTGAAGAAATCGCGCAAAAGCTTTGAACTGTGATGACAAGACTGGAAGCACCTCGTCGACATCAATCAGGTAGTCATAGCAATGCGACTTCCTCAGCTACCAGTCAATCAAACATTTCACCACGAAGAAATCGACACGGCAATAAGTCGCATCGATCCCCTACTCGGAGAAATACGTTTCGATTGACTGATGATCATGAAGCCCCTCGGAGAGGTAATTATTCGCCACTTCGACAAGGAAATCCACAACGGATGGAGTACGAGGAGTATTCCCCTCGTAGAGCTGAGACCTACTACGGGACGAGTCAACACATTCTGGGTATCGTCATTATACGATCACTGGTGACATTAACCCTTCTTTCTGCAAAGAAGGCGTCAAGAAGTTATTACGGATGCGGGCATTTTCGCGACCTCAGTTGTCATTCACGCCACCTCATTTTCGACCAGTGAACATGGAGAAGTTTGATGGATCTCAAAATCCCATCGAATTTCTTCAAATCTATACAACAGCTGTCCGAAGCGGAGGAGGAGGAGAGCATGTAATGGCAAATTACCTTCCAACTGTGCTTGAAGGATCCGCTCGATCGTGGTTATTAAACCAACCACTCGAGTCGATCTACTCTTGGCAACACCTCTGCGACCTTCTACTGGCAAATTTCCAAGGCACATACAACCACCCTGGAAAGGAAGACGACTTGCACCGGATTAAACAGAACAACGACGAGACTTTGCGTTAATTCATCAAACGCTTTAGTCAGGTTCGTAATTCAATTCCGGAAATTTCTGACTCATCTGTTATCAGGGCTTTTAAGCAAGGGGTCCGTAGTAGAAGGATAACGGAGGATATTACTTTGAATCCTCCCAACACTGTTGCCGAGCTCTTCGAGATGGCCGATCGATATGCGACTGCTTCTGAGGCGGTCGAGTGGAACAACACTATCGATCGAGAAACATATACTCCTCGAGAGCCAGGTGAAGTTGGTAGAAAAGAGGACAAGAAAGCAAAAAAGTCCAAGAAAAAGATAAAGGGTCAAAAACCACAAATCAGTGGTTCCAAAGAGGTCTTGGCTGTGAATGATAAAGAGCCACGAACCACCAAGTCGTACCCTGATCAAGGCAAAGGTAAGCACCCTGATCGAAAGAATGACAAACCAAGGTGGTGTCCTTTTCATAAAAAGGAAGGACACGACCTCCGCAACTGCCGAGTTTTCCAAAGAAAGCTCGAGGACTACTACAACGGCAAAGAACCGCTCCCCACTCTCGAGCAGGTAGGGCATACGAGTGGTCAAAAATCATCAGATGATGAAGAGATGCCGTTCCAAGATCCGCAACATACCGTTAAGCACATTTACGGAGGATCATCGACATATGAGTCGAAACGACAACTCAAAGCTGCCGGACGAGAGGTAAACTCTATAGATGCTCCTCTTGTCAATAATTTACCGAAGTGGTCGGAAGTTAGCATTTCTTTTGAGAAGGGTGACTGCCCGATCACTTCAAATTGATCAAGTCGATATCCGATTGTGGTCGAACCCACCATCAACAACTGTCGGGTCAATCGAGTTTTGGTTGATGGTGGCAGTTCCTTGAACATACTGTTTACTAATGCCCTAGACGAGATGCAAGTACCCAGGACTACCTTTCTTTAAACTTCTCAGGAGACACGAAGGTTTTGAGTGGTCGAGCAGGCAAACATCGCCTTCGAGGATGTCAAGAGGTACCTTTCGAGTGCTCTGTCTCGGTTTCTCCAAAACCGTAAGAGATGCTCTTAATTTACCTATTGCCACGCCACGAGCAGCAAGCGCGATCTTGGTCGTAGAATGTGGCGCATACAACGACGGTTTACTCGTCGCGAGTTTTACGGGCCTAAGGGCGTTACCCTCGTGTCCAAAACTTCTATATGACCTCCTCATGTCTTGAGAAGCTGCGGCATTATTTTGGCGCACAAAATAGTATCGTCGAGTTTCCTTTGGGAGCGATCCTCCATAATAAGGAAGCAATGGGACGCATGGCAAAATGGTCGGTCGAACTTGGGAGTTCGACCTCCATTCGTGTCGACGGCCATAAAATCCCGGATCTTGGCGGACTTTGTCGCGAATGGATAAATCGAACTGTTCGGGATCCCGATCACGATTCCACGACCGGTGGATGATGTACTGACGGATCACTTACTTTAAGTGGCTCGAAGTCGGGTGGTCTGGTATCTCCTAGGAGAAACCTTAAAGTATGCCATACAATTAAACTTCGGGCCACTAACAATGTGGCGAGTCGAAGGTTTGCTAGGTGGCATACGAGTGCGAAGCACTCTCGATTAAATCGACTACTCGTGAGAGGAGACTCTCAACTAGTCGTGAATCAAGTCGGGAAGAGTACGAGTGCTCTAACTCGACAATGTCTCGGTACTTATCGAATCGTAAGCTAGAAAAGCATTTTTAGGTTTGAGGTACAATTCATCCCTCGAAAGGATAATTTCCTCATGAGACCAACTTGCTCGGATGGCTTCTTCCGATCTGATGCCAAAGGAGTATTCTTGGAGCAACTCCAAAAGCCGTCTCAGTCGAAGAACCAGAGACACCTCCTATTGAGATGGCCTCACTAGATTACGAGGATACTTGGATGACTCCCATCTACGAGTATCTTCACAAGGGTTCCGTACCCGAGGATGATCTTGAGGCAGATCGTTTATCCCGAAAAGCCAAAATGTATACTTTGGTCGAAGGAGTCCTCTACAAGCGAGGAACCCAAGGGATACTCATGCGATGCATTCCACAAAGCGAAGGAATAACACTCCTTCATGATATACATAGTGGAATCGTGGGGACGCATGCTTCCTCTGAGCGTTGGTCGGTAAGGCCTTTCGACAAGGTTTCTCTTGGCCTCTGACTCTGTCTGCGATGCTAAAGAGGTGGTTAAAAATGTGTCCAATGCCGTTTCATGGTAAGCGGATACACCAACCGGCTCAAGCATTACTGCACAATACCTCTTTCTTGGCCTTTTGCACTGGGTCTCGATATCCTAGGACCATTTCCCAAAGCTCCGGGAGGTTTGAATTCCTTTTGTGGCTATTGACACGTTCACAAAATGGATCGGCGAACACTCAGCTAGGATAACAGCAAGCGACAAAAGGTTCATGATGAGATCGTAATTAGCCGATTTGGAGTTAAGTCGGATAATTACTGAACAATGGTAAACGATTCGCAAGTGCAAAATTTCAGAATTTTGCGACGAGTTGGGTACCAAGTTGTGTTATGCTTCATTGCACATCCCGAGCAGCAGGCGATCGAGCGTGCAAGCGGCCAAATAATGCGAGAATTAAAACCGAGTCTTCGACCCGGCTCGTTAAGCGCTCGGGGCTTGGGTACAAGACTTACCTTAGTATTATGGGCGGTTAAAGACGACCACTAGTCGGCGGCAGGAGAAACACCTTTCTTTCTAGTGTTCGGAGCCGAAGCCATGCTTCCTCCGGAACTAAAATTGCGGTCGACACGAGTTGAAACCTTCAACAACTCCGACCAGGAACAACTTCGAGCAGATGACATTAACCTACTCGAAGAAAGGAGAAACATGGCCCTAATCCGTTCAGCAGTCTATCAACAAGCCCTACGCAGATACTACGATCGTAAGGTCCGGCCTCGCAGCCTTGCTGTAGGTGACTTGGTGTTGAGGCTCTGCCAAACCAAGTCTAATCGGAATAAACTTTCTCCCAAGTGGGAAGGTCCTTACACAGTGGTCGAAGTCACTCGGCCAGGGTCGGTACGACTAGCAATGGAAGATGGACAGGTTCTCTCAAATTCTTGGAACATCGACCGATTCACGTTAAATTCTATGTGTGACCAACCTCTCAGGCAATAAAGGTCCAGGTTCCTTCTACCTCTTTTGTCTTATTTTTGAGTAGTGCTTTTATAATCTTTCGACTATGATCCAAAAACACCCAGTTATCTTTACACTGGTCGAAAGGCAAGTAACATCATCTAGTCGAAGTCTCTCCTCTCTGCATGTGGTCCCATCCACTAGAAGGAACTTCCTAGCATCGACTCGTTACTCACTTTTGTTGCCAATACAGAGAGCTCAGGTTCTATCTAGTCGAAATGTTCTCAAAGCCAACTCTTCTAATCTTAGTTTATTTTTTCAGTAATTTCAAAAAATATTCTAAGTAGAGTGCACTTTCTTATATTTATTCAACCACCTTTGGTGTACTCGTTTCGTTTTAACTGGTCGAAGGAAGAGATACACCTAGTGAAGTCTTTCCTCTCTGCGTGGTCACGCCCACTAGAGGGAACTTCCTAGCGTTGCTCAGTCTCCCACTTTTGCTACTGGAAAAGACTTATCGAGTCCACCAAAAAAGGGCGAATGAATTATTAAAGTCTTCTAAGACGTTTGCTTAACTCAAGTTGATGTTCCTGGTTCGATTAAACTAGTCGGAGGTGGTAACATCACCTAGTCGAAGCCTTTCCTAGTGATCTTAGATCATCCAAGACTCCCCCTGAGTTCATGCCTAGTGCAATGGCAAGCAGTCTCATGAGAAAGAGATGGTGAGATCAGTTTTTTCACACAAAAGAGATCATTTTTGCTTTTGATGTTTTAGACCAAAGATTTAATGATAAGTCATGCTTCTTAATGAACTGACATAGCCCAATCTAAAGCTCAATAGAGATTCAAGACTCAACTCAGGCTACTTGACATGGCGAGAATAATAAAAGGATAACTACAACAGACTAGTCTCAAGAGCTATCATGACAATATTTTAATTCAAGTTGAGCATTTTTAGTCACCTTATCATGGCAAGGACTAGACTACACATAAAAAGTCATGATAAATCTAGCAATTTAGCACAGATCATGGCAAAATGTAAGACATTGAAAACAGATCATAAGGGATAATAATCAAAGCTCCATGTAATTATATTACAATGCAGAATGAAATGCAAGAAAATCCAGATCCCCTTCAGAATGAGATGCACTTTTTAATTCAGGTTGAGTTATGTCAATTTTAAGAAGTAGAAGATCCAAGATGAACTCCCCTGAACCAAAGGAACAAAAACGAGAAACTGGCAAGAGAAACAGAAAAGGCAGTCCTTAGAGCATAGATAAGATATAGAGGATATTATGGCTCAAACTGATTCTCATCTACCACATATGATTCCAGGACTATCAACTGGTCAACTAACATACTAAGTAGCAAACACTATCCCTGTCTACCTAAGGGTGGCCCGACCCTCGCTAGAACCTATAAGAAGTGAGTAAGCTCAACCTAGTGAGAAGAGAAGCAGCTAATAAGCAGCATCCTAGAAGCACAAGATAAGAACCAGCAGGCTAAGCAACTCGGCAAGAGAACCATTCTAACCTATGCTGGAAGGACTAGACCCAATGCACCCAAATGCTATACAACCAGAAAGGAGTAAGAGCAAAATAAAATATAATACAACAGTAAAGCACAAGCTCCCCCTCACAACAGTCCATAAGGACAAACCACCCCAAGCTCTCCCCGCAGAGTAAAAACCGAGAGCTATCCAAAGGCTTGGTGAAGATATCAGCCAACTGGTGGTCACTCTCCACAAACTAGACCACGATGTCACCCTTCTTTACATGGTCTCGAAGAAAGTGATATCTGATATCAATATGCTTGGTCCGAGAATACTGCACTGGGTTCTTGGCAATGCTAATCGCAGACGTGTTATCACAAAAGAGTGGAACACGGTCGATTACTAACCCAAAGTCCCGCAGGGTCGAGACCATCCAAAGCACTTGGCTACAACAACTGCAGCAACGTACTCGGCCTCTGCGGTGGACTGTGCAACACCGAACTGCTTCCTCGAAGACCAGGAGATGAGAGAAGTGCCAATGAATTGGCAAGTGCCAGAAGTGCTCTTCCTATCTATCCTACAGCCAGCAAAATCTGCATCGGAGTAGGCTCTAAGGGATAGACAAGAAGAGGAAGAGTACCATATACCATACTCAATGGTAGCTCGAAGATACCGAAAGATGCGCTTCACCGCCTGGCGGTGAGATACGCGGAGAAATGTATGTCTGATCTCGAGGCTGTGAGGTACAAGAGAGAGCCAATCATGCTTCTGAACTACTTTTGATCAACTGGCTCGCCGTCCTCATCTGGGTCAAGTGAGGCTGTAGAGGCCATTGGAGTTGACACTGGCTTACCATCATTCATGTCAAAGCGTCTCAGGAGATCACGAGTGTACTTGCCTTGATGTAGAAAAGTACCTTCCCGAGTCTGTTTGATTTAGAAGCCAAGGAAGAAGCTCAACTCGCCCATCATGCTCATCTTAAACTCCGAGCTCATGACATCGGAAAACTGGGAAACAAGAGCATGCGAGGAGCCCCCAAAGATGATGTCATCCACATAAATGCTGACTGAGCAGAAGATCGGTGCCATCTTGGCGGATGAACAAGGTCTTGTCTATTTTACCCATCTCAAAACCATGACTCAACAGATAGGACTTAAGCCTTTCATACCAGGCTCTAGGAGCCTGCTTAAGTCCATACAAAGCTTTGAAAAGCTTGTAGACATGATTAGGGTACTTGGGGTTCTCGAAACCTGGAGGCTGTCTGACATAGATTTCTTCCTCAATAAATCCATTGAGAAAGGCACTCTTGACGTCCATCCGGTAAAGCTTGAAACCCTTAGAAGCTGCAAAGGCAAGCAAAATTCTAATAGCTTCAAGTGCAGCTCTGAGGGCAAAAGTCTCCTCAAAATCGAGACCCTCAACCTGGGAGAAGCCCTGAGCTACCAGTCTAGCCTTGTTTCGAATGACTACCCCATCTTCACTTTGCTTGTTCTTGAACACCCACTTGGTCTCAATGATATTGTGACCTCGAGGGGGCTCAACAAGCGACCAGACCTTGTTTCTTTCAAAGTTTTCCAATTCCTCATGCATAGCATTAATCCATGACTCATCAGAGAGAGCATGATAAATGTCTTTGGGCTCAAATGAGGCAACAAAGGCAGAATGGAGACAGAAAAGAGATATGCCAGATTTTGAACGAGTGACTCGCTCAGAAAGATCTCCAATGATTTGCTCTGAAGGATGGTCCTTTTGAATGTGTCTAGGAGGTTCAGGATGAGATGAAGAAGTGGCCTCTATCTCATGAGCAGATGAGATAGGAACAGAGCCACTAGCTTCAAAAGAAGCAGAAGGTAACGGCTGATCTTCTCGAGGTGCGGTGGAAGAAGGCACCTCAAAGGAGGAGAAAGAACTGGATCGGGTAGACAACCCTCATCTCCATCCTCCTCAATATCCACAAAGATGGACTCGGACTGCTCTAGAGAACCTGAGATATCCAGCCTAGTCCCCGGACTGGCCTCATCGAAGGTCACCTCACAGGTTTCTACCATTTTGCTAGACTCGCAGTTCCAGACTCTATAAGCACGAGAAGAGGTCGAGTAACCCAGAAAGATCCCATCACAAGATCATGACTCGAATTTACCTAGGTTTCCAGACTTTAGAATAAAACACTTGCAACCAAACACACAAAAATGCGAAACGCTGGGCTTTCGCCCATATCTCAACTCATAAGAGTGCGATGCAAGAGTGCCCTAAGAAAAACTTTGTTTGAAACATGGCATGCAGTGGCGATAGCCTCAGCCCAAATCTTCCTAGGTGTAGAATATTCATTTAGCATCATCCTGGCCATCTCGACCAAGGTACAGTTCTTCCTCTCCACAACGCTATTTTGCTGAGGGACGTGCGGAGAAGAGAACTGGTGCTCTACACCTGTCTCACCACAGAAACTCTCAAAGTAGGAATTCTTGAACTCCGTGCCACTATCACTGCGAATTGCTCGTAATGCACCTGGGAGCTCAACAAAAAGCCTACTAAAAAGACCACAAAAATGTGTAAACGTCTCATCCTTTGAGGCTAAGAAAAATACCCATGAGTACCTCGAGAAGTCATCGACCACAACAAGAACATATCACTTCCCTCCTGCTGACTGCACTCGAGCTGGGCCAACTGTATCCATGTGGAGCAGCTGTCCTGGTGCATCGGTCATTGTTACTGTGACTGGAGGATGAGAAGCGGCAACCATCTTGCCGTGCCGGTATGGAGCGCAAACAAGATCCTTGACCATCTTGAGTTTCGGCAAACCACGAATGAGATCGTGGCCGCTAACTCGGGTCAAATGATCAAATCCTATATGACCAAGTCTCCTATGCCAGAAGGTCAAATCACGGGATTCAGAAGCAATTAAATACCGGAGAGGATCACCAGAAGACTCAGAAAAATCAGCACGAAAGATCCTCCCATAACGAGAAATCCCGCAAACCAGACTACCCAAAGAATCAAAAATTTTACAATTGTTTTTTCTTAAAACTCACCTCGAAATCGTCATCGGTGGTGAGAAGCGAAAGCGATTATACTACGACTTACTCACTAAGGCAACATCTTTGAATAAATGAATCATTAATGCGCACGGAGTACCTTTAGCGATAGCTTGGCGCCCAAGCGAAGCATCTCGAAGGTGATCGTCTCATCACCTGGAGCATGGGCTAGGGAAGAAAACCAACGTGAATCTCCGGTCATATGGCGAGAACAACCAGAGTCTACAAGCCAAACCTTTCCCTTCCCTGCCCGGCAAACCTGAGTCAAACAGAGAGCAAAGTCTCAGTACTGGGTGAATCAAAAGTGATTTTGGCACCCAATACTGAGTAACACGTCGAACAGATGAAGTAGTCAAGCAAGACTGACCTCTATCTACCCTACGCTCTCTGTCACTCAACGAGCAGAAGGTTTGTGTGCGAGACACGAAGGCATTCTTTGGATCCAAGCGCTATGGAAGAGCGAGTCGAATCACGGCAACATCTTGATCTCGCCGTGGGTAGCCATCTCGAAAGGAAAGCGAGATCTACCCTCAAAGCAGCGAAAGTCACGACCAAAGGGAGCATGAGGACGAAAACCAGAAAGCTCGGAAAAACCAAGTCCTCGATGCTGCCCAAAACCATCAGCTAGAGCAAGCCTAGACCTCGTGTTAGTCTTAGGTGCACTCAAGGTCTGGGGCTGACCCTGAATGCGCCTAAGAGACTCAACACGGTCTCTACGCGCGATCTTGGCGCGCTGAAGCAATGATCAAACAAGTGTCCATCCTTACGGAAGGTGCAATGATACCGCCTTATACGAGAGGCGAAGGCTGCAGTGGAATCACCTTTTTGTCAGAGATCCCTTGAACAAGACCGTCGATTTAAAATTGACTTTCTCGATCCAGGCTTAGTCTTGATCACACCTGGTGCTATGGTTCTGAGCACTACAGGTGGATGCTTTCTCATGTCCTCATGGAAATCGTATCCTAGACCCTGATTAAATCTGTAAATCTTAGATTGGTCTAGAATGAGGTTGAGCTTCTTCTTGCCTCCTACAAACCTCTCGAGAGTGTTCATAAGATCTTGACACTCCGAAAGAGAGAGTGCAAGAAGAGCAGGGGAGAAGAAACAACGAGAAGATAAGGGAGCAGAAGAAGAGCCAACAGCACAGGAAAGATTGGCTTGTGCATGCACAGCCGACTCTGAGGGAACAGTCCTACTACTAGCCAGTTGGTTTACGTCGCTAGGCGTCTCTACCAAACCCTTATGCTTCTTCCCAGCACACACATTACAAGCAGATGGTTGCTTCTC
The DNA here is from genome assembly GCA_036346395.1 of Hsuehochloa calcarea. Lineage (NCBI taxonomy): Eukaryota > Viridiplantae > Streptophyta > Magnoliopsida > Poales > Poaceae > Hsuehochloa > Hsuehochloa calcarea. The sequence goes on along the minus strand of CM070593.1, from coordinate 60,782,571 downwards.
TAGAAAGTCCTTAGTTAGCTTCACATATTTTTCATCTAGTGCAATAAATTCATATTTTAGTTTTTCACAGTTATTGCATGGTGAGCTAACAGGGTCCTTAGAAGCATACTGATCCATTTTCTTATTGTGGTCAATCAATTCTTGAAAATGTTTTGAGACAGATTCAAGTTCAGCAGTTAACTTAGGACAGTTCATACAAGAAACAATTGACTCAAGTAACGAAGCTTGTAAATCAGCAATTTTATGATCTGCTCGTTTTAGGTTCATCTTCAGATTATTACAGCTTTCACAGATCTCGGGCAGATCAAGCAACATGGTATAAAGACCTTTAAAAGCATTGTCCTTATCCTCACATGAGGTGCAAGAAGTAGTCTCTACAATAGTCGATGAAATAGGTGCTACCCTACTCATTTCTAGTTCAGCAAGCAGACTAGCATTCTCCACCTTAAGTTTATCAAGCTCAGAAGTCAGACTATCATGCGAAGTCCTTAATTTCTCCATGTCACCAATCAAGACACAGCATGTATCACAATCATCACGGGAGGGAGCAGATCTAAGTGAAGTAAGTTCCCGTGATAGTCTATCTACTTTCTTCTCAAGATCAACAACCCTAGCTCTAGGTCTAGCATAAAACTTTCCAAGCTTAAGAAATGCATAATAGTAGTCGCTGCCTTCTGGGGTCCACCAAAATCCTGCTCGTTGGGGTCCTCAGCATTTTTCCAATCTTCTTCTTTGGAGGGGTTGCAAATTTTGCAAGAATAAGTACTACTACCGTACTCAACAAGCCACATGGAAAAGCTAAATAATTACATGCAAGAAGTTCAATGGATGATTAGGGTTTACCTTAACAGGCATCTGTGGATGCATTTTTCAGTTTAAAGTAGTTTAACTTTAAAACAGTAAGATAATAATAAATAATAACAACATAGGTTTCTCAGCAAATGCACAAATCAGGTTCTCATCTGAAAAACTCAATTTATGCCTCATGTATTGGAATCACTCATGAACACAACTTCATTAACCAGAAGCACAGCGTATTCGAATACCATTTGATATACTCTGCAGAGTTGCTCAGCTTTACTCACAAGATACCTTATACTCATACTGTCAGATCATAGACACGCAACATGTTAGCGCGCGACTGAGCTGAGATAATAAAGTTTTTTCACTGTTCAACCTTTCTATCCTCTACCCAGCAGGATCTGTCCCATACAACCCTCGGGAGACTCCAACGGCCGCCGTTATGGATCTTTCACCCCGATGTTAACAGGACTATACCGTTGTTTAGACTACGAGTGTCCCTTCAGACACACTCCTGTCCAACCCCAGTTCCGCGCTGCTCTACCACATAAGACCACACGTCTTTCCCTGTAGATATTCGATTGGAAGAGCAGTGTACTAAGCTAGGGAGTAATGACCACATCTGTGGTTGAACGGTTTTCTGTGTGTGCTACTTTGGCACAAGGTTTTTGTCCTTACTAGTCTCTAGTTAGAAAATGGACCAACACCAACTCGTGGCTGTCCACCTGCTTGATCTCACCTTTGACCCACTTTTAACACAAGTGAAGGATCTAGACCCGCCATTATGAGTTAATGGAGTGTTTTGGTGATTAATGATAAATCCAATTGTGAGACTAACATTTCTACTGTTATATCTAGTGTGTAGTCTCATTTGGATATAAAGGTGAAATTCAATGAGGTATGCATTCGACTTACACTCTTATACATTGTTGCATTCCTCGGATCCAAAATATAATTTGAACTCAACCATTAGTTTAACTTGAATATGTGCATATGTCTTCATTACACATTTGTGTATGCACACATTTAGGGGGAGCTCATTCTATATTTTGTGGTTTCATTAGTATTGATCCATATTCCATTTTTCACATATATTTGGGATCTTTACTTTGAAACATATCCGTTTGAGTATATAGAGCTTGTGTAGTTTTTGTATACTCATGTTTTGAGTATATAGAACTTGTGTAGTTCTTACATACTCATATGGTGAGTATATGTAACTTGTGTAGTTCATATATACTCACGTTGTGTTACATTTATCTAAATCAAATTTGTGTGATTGAAATGGTTATCATCAATTACCAAAGAGGGGAAGATTGTAGTATCTTGTCCCACCATTATGTGTTAATGGTATGATGTGGTAATTAATGATAATCATATTGTGGAACTAACTTTTTCCATGAGTTAGATGTATAGAGTATGTTCCAGTGTGATGAAGACTTGGGATGATCATGAGTTGAACATCAAGTCAAGATTCAAGTAAATGATGCATCATGTGTTGATGCATATGAAGACTTGAAGTAAAAAGATGCATCATGTGTTGATGCACATCAAGTCAAGAGAAGACCCATCATGTGTTGATGGAGGTCTAATGAAGAATGCATCATGTGTTGATGCATGTCAAGACTCAGGATGAAGAAATCATCTTGGGTTGATGATGTTCAAGACAAGATCCCGAAGTGAAAAGATCATCATGTATTGATAATTGTCAAAGTTAAGGACCTGGACTGGAAGTGTTGATGTGTGTCATCAAGCTTCAAGAAGATGCAAGGCAAAGGTTTGACTAGCTAGGGCTAAGGATGTGTTCCTACTCTTTTACCGGTCTTCGAGTTTGGTTGGAAGACCGGATTGCTAGTATAGGATTGCCATACTATTAAGAGGGGTCTTGACAAGTACCATGAGTTAGTCATGTGTTGATAGCTCATTGTGTTTGTTCTAGCTCATCTCTGCATGGAGCTATTATTTGCGAATGTGTTTTGCAAATAATTGATACTCATGCATTTAATCTTTGTAGCATGGGACTATAGTTTGCAAATGTGTTTTGCAAATGGTTGAAGTCCATGCACCTTTACCTTGTGGCATGATGTTGTTATTTGCGAATGTGTTTTGCAAATAGTTGATGCTCATGTTTGATTTCTTGTAGCATGTGACTTAAGTTTGCAAATGTGTTTTGCAAAATGTAACACCCCGAATCGCAATCAGTAGTTAATAGAAGGCCGAATAAGTAAAGGACGGGGTTTAAATCAGAAATATTAGTTTTCGGAGGGGAGATCCGCAAATCTTCACCAACCTGGGCCGCGGGCTGCGACCCAGGCCGGCCCAAGAGGGAGGAGCCGGCCACTCAAAGGGGGGGAGGCGCCCCTCCCCACAACCCTAGCCGCCGGCCCCCCCATCCCCTTGAGCCGTCGCTCCCTCCCCCCTTTCCACCTCCTCTCCCGGCGCCTCCCTTCCAGATCTGGTGCCGCCTCCTCCCCTGGTTGCCGCCCTTGGTGCTTCCCCAAAGTTGCGCTCCAGGACCCCCAAGAGTTCTCTTCGATTCTTCCTTTGCCGGGCGTTTTCTTTCCCCCGTGTACTCGCTGTTTTGGGGCCGGCCAAAGGAGTAGGGGAGAGACCTTCGGGAAGTTGATCTTCGTCATTCTACGGGTCTTCAAGGGTAACTAAAGTCCCGATTCGCTGTTTGAATTAGTTTAGTCGCATAATTGTTCATTTGGGTTGTTTCAGTCTGCGGTTTCAGATCTGTCCAGATTAGTGCAGTGGGTTGTGCGGCAGATTGATGTCCTTTAGATGCCGAATCTCGGGTTGACGTCTCCTAGAGTTATGTTCCTAGTTTCGTTAGATTTCTTTTGGCACTGAGATCACGAGATTCCACCCTGTGGTTTAGGAGTTATGAATTTTTAACCGTACACTACTCTGTCTGTCACAGATTTTGGAGACTGTCGGTTGCTCCTCAGTTTTGTTCTAGTTAGAGCCATATTCAGGGCGGCCACCCCAATAGGTTTTTGAAGATAATTTCGCCATGATTCCAGATTGATAAATATCATCTCCATAGGATCAGTAGACTGAAAGTTACAGGCTTTTCTTTATGACTGTTCTGAAATCTGGAAAGGTTTCTGTCGGTGTCTTCTTGGGCAGTTTAGTCCTCTGTTTTGGCCCAATCAGAGGATCCCGCCAACTAATGTTTTGTAGCCTGGTTCGTTAGGATTATCTGAGCACTAGTTTTAGGTATTTAGGAGTTACAGGCATTTAATTGTGAATTTTATCGTACAACTGCCAGTAGAGCAGTAATCCAGCCTTTTGGGTGAAGTTGTCAAGTTGAACCCATGGTTGTTTGGGATGGTTAGAGGGTATGGTAGAGCACGTGAAGATACGTCATACCTTGTTATCCTTATCCCGTGTAAATGCTTGTGTAGGCGGTGAGGCTGTGGCTGGAAGGACACCTTCGTTGTTTCCTAGTACGTCGCAGCACGGAAGGCAAGTACTGTTTGTTAAATTGTGTTGTTTTCAAATGAATGCATGATGATGTGTTGAATATATGAATATTCTTGCGTTTTGTTCATGCATGCTTTATTTTCAGTCCACGGGAGTGGAAATTTGGTTAAGACGCATCAATTCCAGTATGGGCACGTAAGTCCCACCATTCCAACGTGGGCGGTTTCGGACACCCGTATGAAACGTTCTTCATACGGTACTTGGGTCCCCGCTCTTTGTTAAGAGCGGACTTAAGTGAACACCGACGGGTGTATCACTCGTTATACCGGTATACACAGTTGAGAGGTCTATTCTCCTTCAATGCATACATTCATACTTTGCATTTTCACAAATTCGTGGAAAACATGTTTTACTGTCTTGATTATTGCTCTGTTCCATTTCACCCTGTGAGATTGATGTTGTGCTTGCTGAGTTTCGACTCACCCTTACTTTCCTGTGTTTATTTTTTAGGTGAACCCTGATGATATTGTTGCTAGCGGGAGGGCGTAGTCCAAGCACGTTTCACAAATCTCATTAATTCACTTATTCATTAAGATATTTTGCTAAGTTGTTTGGTTATGGGATGAACTATAATAAGTATCACTTCAAGTTTACATCAGACCTTCCATGTTTAATTCCTTGGTTACACTCCGTTGATGAACGGTTATTTACTCCTCGTTACTTTGTCTTGACTATTTGATTTTGGTGCAAATTGAATATTAGTTTCACAAATGAATTGTATGTTGATCCTTTAGGTAGCATCTTGGCTTCCGAATAGTCAGGGTGTTACACAAATGGTGTAAGTTCATGTACCTTATTCCTTGTGATGAGTATTCTAAAAGCTGGCAAATGTGTTTTACAACTTGTTGAGAATATTATCTTTGAAACCTTGTTGAAATTGCACTCAAATGGGCAAATGTGTTTTGCCATTTGAAGTGAAGCCAAAGGATTTGGTCTTTTTGGCCTGCCAGTCAGACCGCCAGGGTCCACCAGTCCGACCGATGGCAAATCGGTCAGACCGCCATGTGTTGGGCGGTCGGACCGATTTTACTTTGTGTTGATTCTCTGTGCGGTAGTTCCGCCGTTGATAAACGGAACTACCGGTTTGCGGAAGTACTAGAGTTCTCGCGGTACGTTTATTCCAAAGAAGCACCTTTTTGGTGTGGGCCAAATTTCCTCGAGCGGTCGGACCGATTTGGCGGCGGTCAGACTGGCCATTAGTTGGCGGTCCGACCGGCCGAAGGCCCAACGGCTAGTTTTATAGCCGTTGGGGCATGGGCGGTCCGACCGGGCATTAGTTGGCGGTCAGACCGGCCCTGTGCAGATTCGATGGAATCTTCCCCCCAACGTCTAGTTTTTGTATGTGAGCTATAAATACTCAGCTTGGCCGGTTGGGGTTGGATGCCGGTGTCATTGTGAGTGCTATACTCAGTCCTTTGAGCTAAGAGCAAGGTTTTCTTCTCTTTTGTGCATGTGTTGCACTTAGTGAGATTTGAGAGCAAACCTGCATGTGTTGCATTAGGTAGTGGATTGTGTAACCACTTGAGCGTTGACACTTGATTAGTTCAAGTGAAAGTTGAGATTTGTTTCTATTGGTGTTTGCCAACACTTAGACGGCGTGGAGGCGTCGTGCCCGGTGATCTTCTCAAGAAGCTTATGAGAAGGCCCGGCGTGGTTGTGAGTGGTTTGGTTCTTACCATCTCCGGATTGGAGGAAGAATAACCCTAGTGGAGCGAGGTGTTGGTTCGTGTTGGAACCGGTCCAAGTGGTTGGACTTACCTCGGAGGTGTTGGCTTAATTAGCGGATCCAGTCCAACGTGGTTGGGCTTACCTCAACGTGGATTAGGGGAGACCAGCAAGTTTTCGAACACCACGGTAAAACATAATTGTGTCATCTTGTTTTGTCTTGTGTTTTACTTTGAGCAATTTACATATCATTTCAATATTTAAAGTAATTGGCACAAAGACAATAATAAAATTAATATTAAATATATGAATTGTAGGTTCAAAATGATCAAAGAATGTGGCTTGCCTTCTTGCACAAAGTCTAAAACCATTGTAGATTACGGTCTTGTCTAGATGTCTTTCAAGGAATATGGGTTACAAGAAATCGCTAAGATCGTGACCTAACGAGAAGCAAAACAATAAAACAACCAAGTAAAATCAAAATGATCAAAGAATGTGGTTTGCCTTCTTGACAAGGAATGAGCTAAGATCGTGGAACAACATGCAAGTAAAAACAAACGAAAAAGAAACACAAAGAAGGTGGTGTGGGAGGGTGGGAATTTATATGGTATTTATTTGGACTGAACAAAGTGGATAAATGGATTTCTGGGCACGAAACGGACGAAATGGATATATAATGCCGAATTAGGGTTTTGTGGATGAATACTGCCAGATAATGAATAGTGACATTTTTACTATTCATGGATGAAAATATGGTGGTGAACAGTAACTAGGGGGTACTGTTCCTGATAATAAATAGTAAAAACAATTTTTTAGTTGATAAATAGTGTTTTTCGGGTGATGAACAGTAAATATAATTATTGTGATGTGAATAGTAAAAGGCTAAAATGGAATGAAAAGTAAAGGGTCGGCCTTTTTACTGTGCGAATGCGGCCCATTTCGGGCGAGCCAAACCGGCCTGCTTGGCCAGGCCTGTTAAGGCCCAGCCGTCTGTGCTCAGGCTTGAGCCGCGCGGTCGAAAGGCCCACGCGCTCGCCCGAGCCGGCGGCGACAGCAATTGCGGCGGCGGCGGGGAAGGGCACTGGGAGCACCACAAAGGCGAGGTGGACCCATTTTGGGGATTTGCAGGGGCGGAGGATGTGCGGAGGTGGGGTGGCGACGGTAACCGTGGAGGTGGCGGTGGTGGAGCTCGGTGTCGGCGAGCTCCGGCGAGGGAGGAGGTGGGGCGAGGTAGGGGAACGATTGGCGGCGGCGAGGTGGTGCTACCGTCGGAGGTGGGAGGGAAGGGGAGGAGGGAGGGTGGCGAATTTACCGAGGACTCGTCGCGGGAAGAAAAGAGGCGGCGGCGGTTTCTTCGAATTCGCCGGCGCCGGGGAAGGAGGGGGTTAGGGATGTGCTGGAGGTGGGGATGAAGAGGAAAGCGAGCCGGGGGAGGGATTTTATAGCTCGGAGAGGCGATGGTGCGATAGAGGGGCGGAGGCGATGGCGAGGGAAGCTTCAGGCGGCTCTAGAAGAGGGAGGTGGCGGCATGGGCGGGCCAGGTGGAGGTGGTGAAGGCAGTAGAAGCTGCGGGCGACGCGAGTTGGCAGCTGGCGGCAGCGATGGCATCGTCCGCTGACGCACTCGGGCGAAGAAAGCAGAAGGGAGAAGAAGGAGCGAAGGCGCTGGGAGGAGAAAGAGCTTCCAGAAGGAGAAGGCGGATTTCGGAAACGGAAAGCGGAAATTCAGCTGAAGTTTCCAAAAATGGGAAGATTTTGAATTTAAACCGAAAGATTCAAAAAATTCAAAATTTTCAATTTTTCTGGGCTATTTCAATCTACCCCCCTTAAAGGAATATCGACCCCGAGATTCACACAAAGCCAGGGCCTAGATTGGAAAATCACGCTGCATTTTCTATTCCTTTTCATGCTGCTCTCTCTGTTGCACAAATATGAAAAGATGGGTGACTCCCGGACTAACCAAATTCAATGCTGATATTGCACAAAGTAAAAACATACCGGCAATAGCGCTTGTGACCCTTTTTTTAATAATGCTGCAATCACTTTTTCCCGAACTAATCCTGTTGTTTCTCCTGGAATTTGTCTCGCTCTTCTTAGCTGTTTTCTGGGTTATAGCATACCTTTTTTGTAAGTCTGCTTTATTGGTGGTGTCTTGTTGATCTGTAGCTGACTTTTTGTTTGAGCTTTGGCTGCTTCTGATTTCATACTCTTTAGTGGGCATTGAACCCAGAAATGGCCTAGTTGCCAACAGTGATGACAGTCTATTGATTCCTGCCAACATTTTGTTTGGTAGCGAGTTTTATATCTATGACTCCGAACTGTGGTTGGTTGACTCATGTTGTATTGCGGTCTTGGAATTGGGTTGGTAGGTAGTTCCTGTTGGAATCGAGATGGCAGTACTACCATCATTCTAGCTTGAATTTGATATGCTTGGTATTTGTTTCTTTCCATCATGGCCATTAGCTCTGTCATGCTTGGCTGGTAATCCTCTGAGTTAGTCTCGCTTTGGTGATCGATATGACTTCCTACCCTTATTTCTAACATCTTGAGAATGTATTTCTGCAGCGATTTTGACCAAATATAGATAGGTAAGTAAGATTCAGACTTAGGTTAAGTTGAGAAAGATCAAGGTAAGAATTCAGACGAAAAGAATGAATTGAATTTTGACAAGGATGATATACAGGTACTGATAGAAAAACAAATTATCAACAAATAATATAGCTCAATTTATTTATACGAGTTGTATACGTACTGCTTAGAGCATATAATACAACTTGTGTTACAATCAAAAGATCGTCTCTTTAGGGTCTACTCTATTTAACACTACTTTAAACACTATTGACAAAAAGTTGAAAATTGGTTGAGACAGAGATAAATCTTTTTACAAAGATAAATCGAGATTTTTACAAATCTAAGCTTTACATGAGACAGAAAACAAGGGAAAAGACAACAATAATACTTATATTTTGTTTTGAAAATTCTTTCATAATTTTTCTAATTAATATTTTTGAAGGTCTTCACTTCCTAATTTCTATAACCAACCTAATGTCTCAATCTAGGGTCAAACTAAGCTTTGATACCACTTTGTAACAACCCCAAAATCTGGGGCTATCAAACCCTTCACAACCGCCCAGGATGTGCAGTTGCGAAGTAAGTAGTGTCTCAAGCAAGCTTTCGATTACAACAAAACCAAACTTTTATTACATAAAATTTAAGGTTTAACAACCAGTTTTAACGCGGACACGGACTTCCAAGCCCAAAGCTAATATAATACAAGACAAAAGAACTTCACACCACATGCATGCTTGAGCACGCTTGAGACCTAATAATAGTAGTCGCTGCCTTCTGGGGTCCACCAAAATCCTGCTCGTTGGGGTCCTCAGCATTTTTCCAATCTTCTTCTGTGGAGGGGTTGTAAATTTTGCAAGAATAAGTACTACTACCGTACTCAACAAGCCACATGGAAAAGCTAAATAATTACATGCAAGAAGTTCAATGGATGATTAGGGTTTACCTTAACAGGCATTTGTGGATGCATTTTTCAGTTTAAAGCAGTTTAACTTTAAAACAGTAAGACAATAATAAATAATAACAACAGGGGTTTATCAGCAAATGCACAAAGCAGATTCTCATCTCAAAAACTCTACTTATGCCTCATGTATTGGAATCACCCGTGAACACAGCTTCATTAACCGGTAGCACGGCGTATTCGAATATCATTTGATATACTCTGCAGAGTTGCTCAGCTTTACCCACAAGTTACCTCATGCTCATACTATCATATCATAGACACGCAACATGTTAGGGTGCGACTGAGCTAAGATAACAAAGCTTTTTCGCTGCTCAATCTTTCTAGCCTCTACCCGGTAGGATCTATCTCATACAGCCCTCGGGAAACTCCACCGGCCGCCGCTATGGATCTTTCACCCCGATGTTGACGGGACCATACCGTTGTTTAGACTACCGAGTGTTCCTTCAGGACCACTCCTGTCCAACCCTAGTTCCGCGCTGCTCTACCACACAAGAGCACACGCCTTTCCCTGTAGATATTCGATTGGAAGAGCAATGTACTAAGCTAGGGAGTAATGACCACACCTGTGGTTGAGCGGTTTTCTGTGTCTGCTACTTTGGCGCAAGATTTTTGACCTTACTAGTCTCTAGTGAGGAAACTGACCAACACCAACTCGTGGCTGTCCACCTGCTTGATCTCACCTTTGTCCCACTTTTAACACAAGTCTATTGGGTTGCCCAACTTCTTGGACACAACCCTCAACTTCACACTAAAACCATTGGCGAACTGCCAACACTCTCTTTTGATTGATAACCACATTTTTTGGTGACAAAGCTAGATAATAGTTTATGTGGACTAGTCAAGGTGAATATGGTTTACAACAAATCTTAACCTTGACAAGGTGAATATGGCATAGAAGTGCTAGGTAGGTTTGTATGTGGGGTAATAGGAATTATCTAAACATCATGGCATTCAAAAATATCATTTCAATATTTAAAGTAATCAACACAAATACAATAATGAAAGTAATAATAAATATATGAATTGTAGGTTCAAAATGATCAAAGAATGTGTCTTGCCTTCTTACACAAAGTCCTATAGATTCTGGTCTTGTCTGATGTCTTCTGCAGTGGTCGCTAAGATCGTGACCCAACGAGAAGCAAAACAATAAAACAACCAAGTAAAATCCGGCTTGACAAGGAATGAGCTGGGAACAACATGCAAGTAAAAACAAACGAAAAAGAAACATAAAGAAGGTGGTGTGGGAGGGTGGAAATTTATCTTGTATTTATTTGGACTGAACGGAGTAGAGAAATGGATTTCTGGGCTCGAAACGGACGAAATGGATATATAATGCCGAATTAGGGTTTTGTGGATGAATAATGTCAGATAATGAATAGTGATTTTTTTACTATTCATAGATGAAAATATGGTGATGAACACTAACTAGGGGGTACTGTTCATGATAATGAATAGTAAAAGCAATTTTTAGTTGATGAATAGTGGTTTTCGTGTGATGAACAGTAAATAGAATTACTGTGCTATGAATAATAAAAGGATGAAATGGAATGAACAGTAAAGGGCCGGCCTTTTACTGTGCGGACCGCGACCCGTTTAGTGGGCGGGCCGAACCGGCTGCTGTTAAGGCCCAACCGAACTGCTCAAAGCTTGACCACGCCGTGAAAGGCGCTGCACGCCGGCTTGAGTCACGCAATTGCCGAAAGGCCGCGCGACTCGCAGGAGCCCAAAGGCGAGGTGAACCCATGTTGGGGATTTGCAGGGGCGGAGGAGGTGCGGAGGTGGGGTGGCGACGGCAACCGTGGAGGTGGCAGCAGTAGAGCTCGGTGCCGGCGAGCTCCGGCGACGGAGGAGGTTGGGCGAGGTGGTGGAACGATTGGCGGCGGTGAGGGGGTGCTACCGCCGGAGATGGGAGGGATGGGGAGGTGGGAGGGCGGCGAATTTACCGAGGACTCGTCGCGGGAAGAAAAGAGGCGGCGACGGTTTCTTCGAATTGGCCGGTGCCGGGGAAGGAGGGGATTAGGGGAGGTGCTGGAGGTGGGGATGAAGAGGAAAGCGAGCCGGGGGAGGGCTTTTATAGCTCAAAGAGGCGGTGGCACCGTAGGGCGGCGGAAGCAATGGCGATGAGGTGGCGGCAGGGGAAGCTTCTGGGCGGCGCTAGAAGAGGGAGGTGGCGGCATGGGCGGGCCAGGTGGAGGTGGCGAAGGCAGTAGAAGCTGTGGGCGACGCGAGGTGTCGCGGGAGGTGGCGGCTGACGGTAGCGCGGGGAGGCAGCGATGGCGTCGGCCGTTGACGCTCGGGCGAAGAAAGCAAAAGGGAGAAGAAGGAGCGAAGGAGGAGAAGGCGCTTCCGGAAGGAGAAGGCGGTTTTCGGAAACGGAAAGTGGAAGTTCGGCTGAAGTTTACAAAAACGGAAAGATTTTGAATTTAAACCGAAAGATAAAAAAAAATCAAAATTTCAATTTTTCTGGGCTATTTCATCATCCTGCGTCTACTTGCTAGCGCTGCCGCCGCCGTTCTTCCCCTGCTGCTTCTTCTCCGCCGGCGCAAGCCTCTTGCTGCTGCTCTCACCGGTCAGGTCGTACGCGCCTCCGCCGCTGTGCCGCACGCCGACGGTGCCGAAGAACCAGTCGTTCATGAAGTCGACCAGGTCCGACGCCCCGTCCAGCTCCATGGCAGCTAGCTGGGCGATGAATACGTGGAACGGTTTCTGATTGGGTTTGATTATGGAGTAATAGTCGGGTTTTGTTGTAGAGAGCAGAGGGTTATGGGGATTTAATTTTGCGTTAATTGGTGCTGAGAGCGCGTCAAGTGACAGAACGCGCGGCCGGCCGGCCGGCCGGGGGCATCTGCTTTGTATTGTAGCGCCGAGTGATCATTCCGATGGCTTTTTATTTGCCCCGAACGGCTGGCTGGACACGGTATGCTAGCTGCAGATGGAGCTCGCCGAAGAGAACGGTTTTCCAACAGTTGGGCCAACGTGCCAAAGTGTTTACCATCAGTGGCGTAGCTGGTCCATCACTAGGATTCGAACCGGTCCAGTAATGGAGCTTAAACAGGAGTGATTATCGTCAACATGTGGGTCTCTGCTACTCGATCGATTCTGCATCCCTTCCCCAACCCCTTAGCTTCCAGCTACAAAAACGCTTTCGTATCAATAAACCACCCGACATTTGTCTTCGCGTAAATCGCTTTGATCTCAATAAAGAAATCCTAACAGAACTTGAAGAAGACATACCAAGCGAGATAATGACCAGGCCAAGATCAATAAGACATGAATGTTGTGTAACCACGCTCCATGGCTACGACCTCAACAACTCAACGCTTAAGGTTGGGTTACCGAAGATAAAACAAAGAAGCACAAGGGAAGAGAAAATCACCTCAACACCTCGGCACTAGGCATGTGCTTCACGTCGACGTCGGCAGACTGGCGCTACCCGGTGGTGGTCCACTAAAGCAGCACGACACGCATCTCCTCCACCTCGGTTTGCATGCTTTGTGTGCTCCAGAGGACGCCCATGTTGTCGAGTTGTCCACGGTGGCGCTTGGTGATGCGCATGTCCTTCCGCCTGCCTGTTGCACCCCTACAAGGCTACCACTCGGTGGTGGAGTACTTTGGAAGTGTTATTTATATGTTGAATGCGTATGCTATTTTTTCTATTGTGCGTACATGTTTCATTCATATATACATTTGATTGCATCACGACAACATGCGGTCATATGGCTAGACTATCATCATCATGTTTTCATTGTCCATTGAAAGGCCGAGGCTGGTGATCTGGACATTGGCGATACGACTAGGGAGGCATTGGCCACGTTGTTGGGCCACAGGTCTAATGTGTTCACTGCAATACGGTGAAGCGGGCGTAGCGCATGGCAACAGAGTCGAAGGTGCACCGCAAGCACAACGGTGGAGGTGCTACGCGGGGCCGCGTCGGAGTTTGATCATAAGTACCAAACACGGTAGTGGAGGCACAAAGTAGGCCAGGGCGAACCTCACCATGACACCCCAACGAGAGTAGATGGGATGACGTAGGATAAGCCTAGCGACGGCCAACAGCGGCTCAACATGTTGAGGTAATATGTTTTTTTTGGTAGCAACGCATGGGCATGTAGCTAGTTATTACAAAATGATGTTAGTTTGCTCGAAGAATCCAGTGGTCTGGCTTGAAGAATTGGCCCTGCCTTCAAATGATCCGTCACTAATCATACAGAATCATGATTATAAGGGTTACAATATTAATTGTAGTAGAAGATCACCCGCGCCAGCCGGCGCGGGCGTCTGGAGCATGACGGAAGGCCCGTGAGGCCACGGGGCCCATTAGACGCAGCGGCACGGACATGCCCGTGAGGCTAGGACGCGTGGACATACGAGCGACATAATCGGGCAAGCGCGATCGAACGGGCACGGCTTTTCAGGCGATGTGGAGCGTGCGGGACCGCGGCTTCCCACGAAGCGCAGCAGCTCGGATCGGACAGCACGGAGGCAAGCGAGGCGTGATCCGATGACGACCGAATTCCTATCGACTTAGCGGGCGCAAGGAGGTGCTCTTCCTCCTAGCCTTTAATGTTAGTAATATGTGGCACTACAGATCGCATCCCAGTAGAATCAAGATTATAAAGTTATGTACAATAGGCTTACATCAGCTGTATATAGTCTTTGCCACGTATGATTTAAATCGATGTGGATGAAAGAGGATAAAGAGAGAGAAATATATTATCTACAATCCTGTAGTCGACTGTATCACTAGAACCAATTAAGGAAGAAATGTCTTGTATCCATGAAAGCATTAAAATATTGTGTCATCTATAAACACATGTGAAAAGATAACACATTGTATGAGATGTCTATAGTGCTGTCTATAGGTGACATATAGAGTTGCTATAGACAGCAGTTATCTGTACCATTGTACATGCATTAATGGTTGCACAAGATCATACCATACATATCAGGATTTGGACAATCGATTTCTATTACTCTGGTTGCTATGCATGCCACACGCATCATTTCTTTCACCAACGATAGTGCTCTTAGTGGACATCACATGAACCTATGTTCCATGTCATCACTTTCGATGTATAGATTAAGACATGTGGTGAAATAATCTCAAGCTACATTTTTTACTTCAAAATACAGAAAAGGTAATTGTAATAAGCGAATGTTGGGTCTGTTTGGTTCAGAGCCAAACCAAAATTTTAGTATTGCCTTGAAAATTTAGCTAGTGTTTGGTTCTGTTCCAATATTTGGCGCTGCCCTCAAAATTTTGGTCATGCTAACTTGTTTCTTGCAATTATGCTGGCTTCGCACGGACGAATGCTTCGCCAAAATTTGGTTTCAGCAGAAGCAGCTGAGACATGACAGGTGGCATAAGCTGGTTGGCCGTTTGTAGTGGCATTAATTGCATGATAGTTTGTTAACAAGTTTGAAATGATCATATTGTCTAAACCGAGTATCCGATTTTTGATCCATTTAATCCGTTGTGTTCCTTATTATTTAATCAACAAAAAAAGACCCATGTTGACAGACTTTAATCAACAAAACAAGACTCATGTTGACATATTTTGGTGAAAAAATAGATGTCATGTGGGATCCACATGCTATACTCATAATTTTGGTAAATTTTGGCATGACTGCAATCCAAACACATCAATTTCGACATTGCCCATGAATTGGTATGGCTACAATTCAAACACCATTTTTTTTGCCCACTTTTGGCATTGCTAAAATTTTAGTGTGGCTACCTGGGGTCAGAAACCAAACATGCCCGATATGGTGGAAAAAATATGCCAAATTTATGCCAAGAGGACCAAGAGAGGATTTAATTAGGTTCGATGCTAGCAACATGAACCATCTAGTGGCCCTATTTAGCCCGTAGAGTTCCGTACCAAACTTATCAATATCGTTCTGGTACTGGACAATATATACTAT
Source organism: Hsuehochloa calcarea (assembly GCA_036346395.1). Classification (NCBI taxonomy): domain Eukaryota; kingdom Viridiplantae; phylum Streptophyta; class Magnoliopsida; order Poales; family Poaceae; genus Hsuehochloa; species Hsuehochloa calcarea. The sequence goes on along the minus strand of CM070593.1, from coordinate 60,767,160 downwards.
TCTGCTGCCTATAACAGTACATAATTGTCCTGTGTTCCATACCAACTATATCGGCTTCGATACCGGACAATGCAGACTATACCAGTGGAATTGAAAATATTGTCAATTGAATCATTAAAATATATGTTATATTTGATCCTACTACTATGTATTTGGAGTAATATTACCAGTGAAATTTAGTATACATACAATTAAACATATACATACTTATAAATATATATTATTATATTAAATTCTGGAACGGTACATCGCTATGCCGATACCGAAATGTAACATTCTAAGAGCCAAACCGTTATGACCTCCAGAATAGTATTGACAAGTATGGTTTATACAGGCATGCAACCCAATAGCCTAGCACAATGCTTCAAGTCCCCACGAGGCCACGACGCAGCCTCCCTAGTTAACCTAAACCTAGGCGTCACCTCTACACATGGATCATCTTGCCACCACCAACTCACCACAGCTGGCATTAGGGTCTGCACCATGTTCGAGTTCTTCATCGCCTCCAACGCTAGCCAGTCTCATTCTTTACCTCTTCATCCTCATATTGCCCTTCATCGATCAGCTTCCTCATTTCTCTCTTTTCCTTGATTTTTTTGGTGAAGTTTTCATGTTAATGAAGTAACTAAAACAATGGCTTTGACTGGTGTGGGCTTGTTTTTGCAGGTGTGTAGTGTTGTGCCCCATCAGGACTGAAGAAGTGGAAGACTGAAGACTGAAGGAAGAGGAAGTCTAAAGATCGAGTAGAACAATGCAAACTTCAATATGAAGCGGTACGCTGGATTGTGTGGCAGAGATGGAGCAATGTAGAGCTATTATGAGGATCTAACGGCCTAAGCGCTAGAAGTAAAAACTGTAGGGCGTCTTAGTGTAAACACTATTTCTTGTAATGAGTTGTCACTAATAGCACTTAGCTTAATGGTACTCTATCAACTGAGAGCTATATAAGCTAGTTGATGTCATTTGTAAGGAACATTCCAGATATTGTGCTAAGAAAAACCCTAGCAATCTCATCCTCTTATTCTCATCTCATTTTCATGTAGCATATCTAATCTATGTGCTTTTCTGATTCGATCGATTTTTGGGTTCTACCTTTACAATCCTGACAAATGGTATTAGAGTTACGTTCTTGGCTCCAGATCTAACCTCGAGCAGTGCAAGCAAGGGTTTGGGAACTTGTTTCCCTGTGAAATTCCGGAGCTTAATCTGTTCTTGAGTGGATTTGGGGAAACCGTGGAAGTGGAACAGAGATCTATATTAGGTTGTGGAAAATCTATTAATTCCTCGGTAAAATTCCTGGTTAGATCTGTGAATCTTGGAAATGGCTAGACAGGGAAGGATGGTGAGGTAGAAGAAGAAAATCAACCGTATGTCACCAAAGTTGAGTTGGAAGAGATGAAAAGAAGTGTGGATCTGATGAGGAAGGGTCTAGTGGAGCACAATCAACAAATGGAGCAGTACATCAAGCAAATGAGTTAATTGACTCTTTGTAAACGCCTTAGTGCTTCGATCGGCTCAGTGAGGCCAGGAGAATGAGGAACCTTCTGACATGTTCTCAAGCTACATAGGTAATTTTGGACATCACAACTCACCACCAATAGCTAATTTCTCTCCAGATAATGTTGTTCGTCCCGGTGGGATAGCTTTACCTGCTAGTAGTGTTAGTGCAAACCAAGTTCATTATGCTAGCACAACACAAATCCCAGAAATTTTGAACCATCATGTCCTTCTAGTAGTAGAGGGTACTATCAATCCTCCGTTAACCTGTGTGCTGATGATTACCCAAGTGCCTCCCTTGCTATCTCAGCCAATAGGCAATACTCCTCAAAGCCACAACCTGTAGTTTGGTACCGTGCCGTGCCCATTTCTAGCAGACCTACGATTACAACAACAATGGTCAACTAGGGTGACTAGTTCCCCTACTTTTAATGAGTATGCTAATCTAGAATGGGAAGAGAGAATGGAACATATTGGTAATAGAGGCCATCAGCCAGAGAACTACAATAACAGATCATTTGTCAGGGGACCAAAACTCACTTTTCCCGAGTTCGATGGAGATAAAGTGGATGCATGGATCAAAAAGGCCAACAAGTACTTTGAGATCTCTAAGGTACCAATGAATCAAAGGGTGGAAATTGTAGTGTTGTACCTTGTAGACAAGGCTGAAACCTGGTGGGAAGGGTCTGGAATCAGTATGGAGAACTTGTCTTGGCATCAATTTTGCATGGCTATAGGCAAAAGGTTTGCTCATCAATTAGTATATGATGAGGTGACAGCATTCCACGTAGTAAAACAACATACCATAGTCTCATGTTGTGAGTGGTTTGGTGTTCACCATCTCCGGAGTGGAGGAAGAGTAACCCTAGTGGATCAAGGTGTTGGTTCGTGTTGGAACCGGTCCAAGTGGTTGGACTTACCTCGGAGGTGTTGGCTTAATTTGTGGAGCCGGTCTAATTCGTTTGGGCTTACCTCAATGTGGATTAGGGGAGACCGGCAAGTCTCCAAACACCACGGTAAAACATCATTGTGTCATCTTGGTTTGTTCTTGTGTTTTACCTTATGCAATTTACCTTCATAGAATTCAATTGATTACTTGTATTTGGTTAATTGCTTATATTCAATTGTATTCATATTGTTGGTGTACTTAGTCAAACCTAGTTGATTTAGGTTTTAATTGTGCAAAACCAAAGTGTTATTAGCTTCCGCATTATAAATTGATTTTAGGCAAAGAGATTTTTAAAACCGCTTATTCACCCCCCTCTAGTCGGTCTCCTCGATCTTACAAGTGGTATCAGAGCTTGGTCTATCATTTATTAGACTTAACCGTCTAGAGAGTAAAGGATGGTGACTAGTGATATAGTACACCTGGGTGAAGCACCTTTATTTGATGGTACAAATTATGCTCATTGGAAAATCGCATGTCGTGTTATTTTAAGTCCATGAGCCTAAAAATATGGCGGATTGTAGATATAGCATTTTCTCCTCCATTGGATCATCTTGCTCCAACCATTGAGGGAGAGAAATGCTTACATCTCGACGCTCAAGCAATTAACGCTTTATTTAGTACTTTGAGTGTAGAGGTATTCAATGAAGTGTGCGATCTCAAGAGCGCTCATGAGATGTGGACACAAATTCAAGACAATTATGAAATGTCCACCACTACAAGTGATGATTGCATAAAAGGATGGACGTCGAAGAAGAATGCTCAACTTCTAGCTCCGACAATGATGAGTCCACAAGTTCCACCACATCAACTCATTGCTTTATGGCTAAAGGTAATAACGAGGTAAATGAAAATGACGAACCTTCATATGATGAGTTGATGGACATGCTAGAAGAACTTAATGAATACCTTGGCAAGGAGAAGTCAAAATTCAAAGTCTTGAAAAAGAATTTCTTTCTCTCAAGGATTCTTATGAAGAGCTAAAAGAAGCTCATGAGACTCTCCTTCTCAAGGATCTCAATAAGTCCAAGGTGGATATAGGCATCACATACAATTTACTAAATGATATGCCTTGTATAGCTTCTAGCTCTTGCATTTCATCTAAGGTTAACATATCCACTTCATGTGATGACTTGCTTGATATGCCTTGTTGCTCAAACATAGATGCTCATATTTCCTCTATATCTTGTGATACTAACCTTGTAGAGGAAAATAAAGAGCTCAAGGCCCCAGTCACAAAATTAAAGGGTGACTTGGAAAGAAGCTCCAAAGAAAAGGCCACTCTCGACGATATATTGAGCAAGCAAAGACGCTTGCAAGATAATAGTAGTATTGGCTACACTCCCAAGAAAAGGAAGAATAGCAAGACAAGGCACAACACAAAGCATACGAAGAAATAAGTCAAGTGCCATGGACGCAATGAAAAGGACCACTATACCTCGGTGTGCCCTAATCAAATGGATGTCAAAACAAGATATTAAAAAATGAGGCAAACTGGTAAGAAGTAAGAAATGAAGACAAGTAGGGAAGCAAAAGCCCAACTTGCTACAATTGCCGGGAAAATGGACATATTGGTAGACAATGTCCCAAAGGTATCTCTCCTAAGCTAATTATTTATAATGATCATTATTTGCTTAGAAAAGATAGATATGACAATGTGTTTGCTAGAATTGTTAGCTCACCAAAGTTTATTACTATGGCCATTTGGGTGCCTAAATCAATTGTGACTAACATTCGTGGACCCAACCAAGTATTGGGTACCAAAATGTGCTTTAACGCTTAATAGGTACTTGGAGAGGTATTGGAGGCTTAGCTTATGCATATAAAGGTGGAATCCATCACATATCAAAAATTAGAACCAAGTTTGAGGATAATAAGTACTTACATTGAAGTATCTAGCCCTTTATGCCTTGTGTAGGTCGCATTCCATGAAAATCTTATAAAAAGGGTGTTCTTACTTTTGTTCATAATCTTCTTTATTAATTAAAATCTTGAGCAAGATGGGAGTGGCACAATAAGGGGAAGTGTTAAGTTATAATCAAGTATATCACATTCCTAAGTGTGCCTAAATAAATTAAGTGCTAGTAATATTTTTCAAAATTGTGCCTTTTAGTCAAAAGTTAAAAATTTCATAACTATTAGTAATTATTTGAAAATCTAGTTGCAAAATGTATACAAATGTTTTTCAAGGATTTTTCAAAGATTTTGGTTCAAGAAAAATCTATTTCAAGTGAAAATGAGTTTCTAGCCAAAATTCTAGATCATAGTATCTTGTTTTTGACCAAAACTAGATTTTCACAAAAATCTATTCTAAAAGGAATTTGAAAATCTTCCCAAAAGGAAAACCCTAGAGTTGGTTATCCTAAATATTTTTGGTATTCAAAAGATTTCCAAAAGACCAACCTAGCTAAAGTTATTTGATTTTGAAACTCGTCCAAAATCATTTTTTTGACCTAAGTGGTCACTTTCTAGCACTTAAGTGAGTTTTGACATATGAGCCAAAATTATTCACATGAATAGGTCCATAATAGTATTTATGACTCATACATAAAATTGGATTCCTTGAAATTCTTCATTTGCTCAATTTGGATCTTTTGAAGATGTTTCATGAAAATGGGATTTCATTTGCAAAAACAAAAGCTTAATTCATAAAAATTATATTCTAAAATAGACATTAGTCTATTCAATGCACAATGACCCTGAAAGATATTTTTTTGAGTGCAAAAATAGGGATCATTTGCATATCTCTCAATTCCAAGATCAATCCTTGAAGTTCCAGAAAAATCGGAACTACCGGCGGTATAACAACGGTACATCTGCGTTGCGGTACTACCGGACGTTAAATAGTGGTACTTCCGCATTCCGGTATGACCGCTTGTTGCGCGTCGGAACTACCAATTTCTCTATCAAGACAGCCATTTCATTCTATTCGATTCTAAACCTACTTTGCTTGCTTTCTTTGGTCAAGATGATCCTTGATATATTTGTTAGCGACCCTCAAGTACATTCTTGACTCCATATGTCATTTTGATCGCATTGTGATATTTTATCATAAAATGGTATTCTTTCTAAAAGTGTTAGCTTCTCTTGGTCATCTTGACATCGCATGAGATTTATCTTTACAAGTGATATCATCTTATTTCTTCAAGTGATATCTAATATCCTTCCTTGCCGGTCAAAATCTTCTCTTATCTAAAGCTCTTTCCGACTTGTGGTATCTCTTCAAGTTGAAAATAAGAGGTATTCCCTACAAGTGCAATTCACAAGTGTATTTCTATTCTTCAACAAAAGATCAAGTACTCAAATCAACTTTGTGTTCACAAGGGATATCAGTCATGCATACAAGTGGTATCAAGTTTCTACAAATGGAATCAATTATCCTTGATATCATTTACTGTTACAAGTTGTATCAAATATCATCATAAGTCGTACCAATTTCAACATGGTATATGCTCTTCATGAAAGAGACAATAGAATCATTTGTGTGTCAAATGAGGAGAAAGTGTTGCCAAGAAAATTCTCTGTGTCAAAGGAGAAATAAGTTTTTCAAAAGAGATCATTTGTGTAAGGGGGAGTTTTTCTGTGTGAAAAACTTATTAAATATTTTTAAGCTTAATTAAAAATTGGGTAAATTATTAGTATTGATAAAACTATTTTACCTATTTGCCCAAAGTGATTTATGGTCTTTGTGAATTCATGTTTTTCATTCTCATTTGTTTCATTTGGTATTCTTGGAGTGACATTGTAAACCGTATGAAAATTTAGCCTTTCTAAATAGTCCAAAGCTAAATTCTGGAAAGTTTGAAAGAATTTGAACTTCATATGAAAATATTTTGACTTTTCTACTCGTGGAAAAAAATTATGCATTCAAAGCTCAATTTGGCATATCTTTTGAATGGAGACTCCTTTTTCGAAAATTCTTTTTGAAATAGTTTCTTAGCAGTCCAAAGTTTTTTCTACCAAATTTGAAAGAATTTGGACTTGATTTGAAAATTTTTAACTTTTTCTCTCTTAAATCAACATGCTGAAAATTTAGACTTTTGCATATTTTGAGTTTGTTTGTGATTTTTGTATCTCCAAATGAGTTCATAATTTGAGAAAACTACAAGGATGAACTTTGATCATCTATAGTTTATCTTCTATGCTAAATTTTCTCAGATTTATTGGATCTATTTTAACTAGTTTTTCAGCTATGTTTCGAAGCTCAAATGAAATGTCAAAATCTGAAAACCTAAAATTTTCAGTTTTTCTGAAACTGTGATTTTCATATCTTCAAAATGGTTGATATTTGGCTGAGCCTCACAAAATAAAAAATATGTGTATTTACAAGGACTAGCTCCATGATTTATCTCAGATTTTTTGTAGCTTGTTTCCATACATTTTCAAATGTTTTAAGAAAGTTTTTAAGCTCAACATGATTTTCAATTTGTAAAAATGAGCATCACATCTTCATGAAAATGAGCATCACAATAAAAGGATTTCAATTGCCATGCTCATTGTTTTACAAAACCTCTATGTTAGCTTTATATTTGTTTTGGATTTTTTGTGATTAATGCCAAAAGAGGGAGAATATTTATATGATCAATATCCCCACATTTAGATGAAAAATATATATTCTCCTTTGTAATTTGATTTATGCCAAAAAGGGGGAGAATAAAAATATTCTTTCTTGTGATTTCACCTTATTTTATGTATAGTACGAAGAATTCTTTAGGCTTTGAATTGCTTAGCAACATGCATGAAAATAGCTATATTGTTTAAATTCTTATCGTATGATGACTTATATCCAAATGTTGTTATTGATAAAAGATTTATCATCAATCATCAAAAGGGGGAAGATTGAAGGATCTAGACACGCTATTATGAGTTAATGTGGTATTTTGGTGATTAATGACAAATCTATTTGTGAGACTAACATTTTTATTGTTATATCTAGTGTGTTGTCTCATTTGGATATAAAGGTGAAATTCAACGAGGTATGCATTCGACATCATATTTCTATATATTGTTGCATTCATTGGGTCCAAAATATAGGTTGAACTCCACCATAAGTATAACTTGAATATGTGCATATGTTTCTATTACACATTTGTGTATGCACACATTTATGGAGAGTTCACTCTATATTTTGTGATTTCAGTAGTATTGATCCATATTCCGCTCTCCACATATACATTAAGGATCTTTACTTTGAAACATATCCTTGAGTATATAAAACTTGTGTAGTTCATATATACTCATTTGTTCTCTCATTTATCTACATTCAATTTATGTGCAATTAAAGTGAGTATTATCAATTACTAAAGAGGGAAAGATCGAAGTATTTTGTCCCACCATTATGAGTTAATGGTATGATGTGGTCATTAATGATAATCATATTGTGGAACAAACATTTTTCATGAGTTGGATGAATATGTTATGTTCCAGGGTAATGAAGACTTAGTATGACATCATGAGTTGATCGTCGTCAAGTCAAGGTTTAAGAAGAAGATACATCATGTGTTGATGCGTATGAAGAGCTTGAAGAAAAGAAAATCATCGTGTGTCGATGATGTTCAAGAAGTGGACCCATCATGTGTTGATGGAGGTCTAGTGAAGGATGCATCATGTGTTAATGCATATCAAGATTGGGGGTGAAGGATGTCATCATGAGTTGATAAGCATCGAGTCAAGATCCCGAAACAAAAGAGATCATCATGTGTTGATGATTATCAAAGTCGAGGACTAGGACTTGATGTAAGATCGAGGAGCCGACTAGAGGGGGTGAATAGGTGGTTTTAAAAATCTCTTAGGCTAAAACCAATTTATAATGTAGAAGCTAATAACAATTTGGTTTTGCACAAATAAAACCCAAATCAACTAGGCAAGACAAAGTGCACCAACAATATAAATACAATTGAATGAGAGCAATCATACAAACATATATAAGCAATTAAAGCAAGTAATGTAAATTGCTCAAAGTAAAGCACAAGAATAAACCACAATGGACACAATGATGTTTTACCGTGGTGATCGGGGACTTGCCGGTCTCCCCAAGTCCACGTTGAGGTAAGCCCAAACAAATTAGACCGGCTCCACTAATTAAGCCAACACCTTGATCCACTCGGGGTTGCTCTTCCTCCACTCCGGAGATGGTGAGCACCAAACCACTCACAACCACGCTGGGCCTTCTCACAAGCTTCTTGAGAAGATCACCGGTCACGATGCCTCCACGCCGTCTAGGTGTCGGCAAACACCAAGAGTAACAAGTCTACGACTTTCACTTGAACTAATCAAGTGTCTAAACTCAATGGATACACAATCCACTACCTAAGGTAACACATGCACTTAGGGTTTGCTCTATAAGCTCACTAAGTGCAACACATGCACATAAGAGATGAGAGGTTTGCTCTTTGCTCAAAGAATGAATATAGGCACCAGCAACAACTACCTCCAACCAGGTAAGATGGGTATTTATACCCTACACACAAAAACTAGCCGTTGGAGGAAAGATTCCATTGAATCAGAGACAGTCGGTCTGACCGCCAACTAATGGTCGGTCGGACCGCCCAAGAGCCAACGGCTATAAAACTAGTCGTTAGTCTCACTGCCGATCGGACTGCCAACTAATGGTCGGTCCGACCGCTTCATCCTGGTCCGACCGCCAAAGGGGAGGTGGTCTGATCGCTTACATAAATGAAACGACATTTCCAAAAAGTGCATTCTCTGGAGAGAAAAAATGTACCGCTAAACACTCCGGTACTTCCGCTCTCCGGTAGTATCGTTTCTTTAACGGTGGTACTACCGCACAGAGAATCGACTCAAGAAGCAATCGATCCGACCGCCCAACACATGGCGGTCTGACCGATATACCACGGTCAGACCGGTCAACACTGGTGGTCAGACCGTCAGACCATAGAGAGCCTTTGCACTTTGCTTAACTCAATTTGCAAAACACATTTGCCAATTTGAGTGCAATTCAAACAAGGGTTATAGGTGAGATTCTCAACAAGTTACAAAACACATTTGCCAACTTTTAGAATCAACACCACAAGGAATAAGGTACATGGACTTAAATCATTTGGAAAACATATTTGCAAACTAAAGTCACATGCTACAAGGATCATGCATGAGCATCAACTATTTGCAAAACACATTCGCAAATAATAGCTTAATGCAAAGATGAGCTAGAGCAAGCATAATGAGCTATCAACACATGACTAACTCATGCTACTAGTCAAGACCCCTCTTAATAGTACGACAACCTATACTAGCAATCCGGGCTTCTAACCAAACACCAAGACCGGTAAAAGACTAGGAACACATCCTTAGCCCTAGCTAGTCATACCTTTGCTTTACATCTTCTTGAAGCTTGATGACGCACATCATTACTTCAAGTCCGGGTCATTGACTTGATAATCATCAACACATGATGATCTTCTTCACTTCGGGATCTTATCTTGAACATCATCAACACATGATGATTTCTTCATCCCGAGTCTAGATATGCATCAATACATGATGCATTCTTTCACTTGACCTCATCAACACATGATGGGTCTTCACTTGACTTGATGATCAACTCATGATCATCTCACGTCTTCATCACCCTGGAACATAACCTATTCATCCAACTCATGGAAAATGTTAGTTTCACAATATGATTATCATTAGTTACCACATCATATACCATTAACTCATACCGGTGGGACAAGATACTTCAATCTTTCCCTCTTTGGTAATTGGTGATAATCACTTCAATTGCAAATAATTGAATGTAACACAACATGAGTATATATGAACTGCACACGTTATATATATACTCCAGGATTTGTTTCAAAGTAGAGATCTCAAATATATGTAGAGAATGGAGTATGAATCAATACTAATAAAACCACAAAATATAGAGTAAACTCCCCCTAAATGTGTGCATACACAAATGTGTAATAGGAACATATGCACATATTCAAGTTATACTTATGGTGGAGTTCAACTTATATTTTGGATCCGAGGAATGCAACAATATATAAGAAATATGATGTCGAATGCATATCTCGTTGAATTTCACCTTTATATTCAAATGAGACTACACACTAGATATAGTCAATAAAAATATTAGTCTCATAAATAGATTTATCATTAATCACCAAAACACTCCATTAACTCATAATGGCGGGTCTAGATCCTTCACTTGAAGTGAAGATGTGCGTCATCAAGCTTCAAGGAGTTGCTTAAGGCAAAGGTATGACTAGCTAGGGCTAAAGTTGTGTTCCTGGTCTTTTACCGGTCTTGGTGTTTAGTTGGAAGACCGGATTGCTAGTATAGGTTATCGTACTATTAAGAGAGGTCTTGACTAGTAGCATGTGTTAGTCATGTGTTGATAGCTCATTGTGTTTGCTCTAGCTCATCTATGCATAATGCTATTATTTACGAATGTGTTTTGCAAATAGCCGAGGTCCATGCATTCAATCCTTGTAGCATGGGACTATAATTTGCAAACGTGTTTTGTAAATGGTTGAAGTCCATTCATCTTAGCATTGTGGCATGATGCTATTATTTACGAATATGTTTTACAAATAGTTGATGCTCATACATGATTTTTGTAGCATGTGACTTGAGTTTGCAAATAGTTTGAGTCCATGTATCTTATTCCCGTGGTGTGATTCTAAAAGTTGGGAAATATTTTTTGTAACTTGTTGAGAATCTTACTTTTAACACTCGTTTGAATCACAAGTCAATTGGAAAATGTGTTTTGCTAATTGAGCTTTTATCAGGAATATCGGTAGTTCGATGTTAAAACAGCGGAACTACCGCTGTGCGATAGTACCGGCGTGTTGGGAGCGGAACTACCGCAACCCGGATGGACCGAAAATCCGGTAGTACGTTTTTTTTTTCCAGAAAGACGCCTTTTGAGTTTTATTGCTCTCTTGGAAGTGCGGTAGTACCGGCATATTGGGAGAGGAACTACCGCAGCTCGGTTATACCGAAAGATAGTGCGGTACATTTTTTCCAGTAGGTGCCATGTGTTGGACCTAAGTGCAAGCGGTAGTACCGCCCTTCATAAATGGAACAACCGAAGATCGAAACTACCGCGTGTTGGTTAGCGGTAGTACCGCATTGCACTTTTCAACGACTAGTTTCTCATCTGATATAGCCGTTATTGTGCTTGTCGTGTAGGTGCGGTAGTACCGGCCATTGAACGGTGGTAGTATTGCTTGTGCTGATTTTTTAGCATTTTATTTTCACCGGCTAGTTTTTGTGTGGGGGTTATAAATACCCACCTTGACTGGCCTTGGGTAAGTTTGCTTGTGCTATTATTCATTCCTTGAGCAAAGAGCAAGCCTCTCATCTCTTATGTGTATGTGTTGCACTTAGTGAGCTTGGAGAGCAAACTCTAAGTGCATGTGTTGCCTTTGGTAGTGGATTGTGTATCCATTGAGCTTAGACACTTGATTAGTTCAAGTGAGAGTTGAGACTTGTTACTCTTAGTGTTTGTCGACACTTAGACGGCGTGGAGGCGTCGTGGACCAGTGATCTTCTCAAGAAGCTTGTGAGAAGGCCCGACATGGTTGTGAGTGGTTATGTGCTCGCCATCTCCGAAATAGAGGAAGAGCAACCCTAGTGGATCGAGGTGTTGGTTCGTGTTGGAACAGGACCAAGTGGTTGGACTTACCTCGAAGGTATTGGCTTAATTTGTGGAGTTGGTCCAATTCGTTTGGGCTTACCTCAACGTGGATTAGGGGAGACCGGCAAGTCTCCAAACACCATGATAAAACATCATTGTGTCATCTTGGTTTGTTATTGTGTTTTACCTTATGCAATTTACCTTCATAGAATTCAATTGATTACTTGTATTTGGTTAATTGCTTATATTCAATTGTATTAATATTGTTGGTGCACTTAGTCAAGTCTAGTTGATTTAGGTTTTAATTGTGCAAAACCAAAGTGTTATTAGTTTCGCATTATAAATTGGTTTTAACCAAAGAAAATTTTAAAACCACCTATTCACCCCCCTTTAGTCGGCCTCCTCGATCTTACACCGACTCGGCCTCCCGGCGACCGGCCGCCTCGACTCAGATCCCCCCTTCCCCTTTTGTTCTTTGCTAAATTGATTCTTAGTATTCAAGGTTGAATCAAGCTCTAATGCTAGTTGGTTTTTCATGTATGCCTGTTTATGGTGATTGATTGGAGGTGGAGATGGCTACTGGAGGTGGTTTGCTACTAATGTACACTCCCTACTACCCCTCTATCCCTTCTCTAATCCCTTCCCCCCTGATTGTGATGAAGAAGCTGAGAGCTACTATTGACATTGAGGGGTTCGGCTTATGCCCAATGATGGATGCTGAGGGTGATGGGTCGGGATGTGGGCTAGGTTTGGTAGTTTGTGATGTGAATACTAGTTCTTGTGAGGAACTGACGACCGAAAAGGGCTATGGTATGAAGTGCATGGTGTGGCTTCCTGAAAACGATGGTCAACTGGCAATGAAAATGGATGTGGCTGCCTGGTCGGATGATGGTCGGGTTGATGCGAGGTGGGCTCAGCGTCGTGGTTGGGGTTGTGCACAGACTCCTTCCTCCTTCGGTTCCCTACCTCCTTTGCGCTCCCTTCTTGATGTGGGTTGCTTGCAAGCAGTGATGGGGGGAAACTCTGAGCTTGCCAACCGTGTGGCCTTGTGAGGTATGGTGATCTGGGTGGGTGGTAGGGTGTTGTTCTTAGCACTAGGATGTGGTGGTGGTTTCTTGTTCCTTCGGCTGAGGGGAAAGTGAAATGGTGGCTTGTGGAGTGGTGAGGGAGTGGAAGGCTTCTTATATGTTTTTCCTTGGATGTGGCTTTGCTAAGGGGCGAGCTGAATGTGGCTCTCGGCCAGGGGGTGGCTTTTGACTAGCAGTGAGCTAGCCTCCTGTGCTTGATATTTTGTATGGCTTGGATCTTATCCCCTTTGGCCCTATGCGCTACTGCTGATTGGTGACATGCTGATGGACGTCGGGTCCAAAGGATGCTTCTACTGTTGTTGGCTTATGGACCTTGGGTCTAAAGGTGGGCTTTGAGACGGTTTTTGAATATCTCTGCGAATGATGGTAAGTCCGTAAAAAGTGGGTATTGGGTTTAAAAGACGCCAGATGATGAAACCCACGAAAGTGAAAGGTGCCGACTAACTCTAGTTGGTCTGGGAATCCCACTAGACTTCGGGGATACTGATGGTAACTTCTTTTACTCTATCTCATATCTAATGCAATCGATTTTACTAATAACTTCCTATGTTCTATTTGACCACAAGGGACTGAGGGCTGTGGAAAGGTTCGATGGCTGACGATGAATGGACAATGCTCCAAGGAGGGCTTTTGGCGACATGAATGCAAGAATTGTATTGTAGTTAATTAGCTCTTGTAAGATATACTGCGGTTGGTTGTAACGCGTTCAAGATTGTAATATTTGCAGATTCCTTGATGCATTAGGCTTACGTAATTAACTTTGAGTTTGAGTTAATGTTTCAAATAGGCTTGTAATGCCATTCCTTTGCATAAGATTTTTATTTAGAGAGTTGATGAGGTATTGCTGCAACCACTCCTGTTGTTAACTGTGTTGATTAAATGTTCGCTACCAAACTGAGATTACACTTTGATCTTGACTTGATGGATTTTAATTACTGTTAAATTATCGATTATTGTTACTTAGTTTAATTTGTTAGGGTTCTCACAACAACTCCAAAGAATGAGGGTAGATGTTTCAGATGCAATGAGAAGCGGTACCCAGGTCACAAGCAGAAATGCAAAATGAATAAGCAAGTGAGGGCTATGGTTACTCAGGAAGAAGAGTAGAGGATGAAGGAGGGGGAGAAGAAGACCTCAGGAACCTGAATAGTTGGAAGAGGAGGTTCAAGGAGAAGAGGGATCTCCATTTTAGATATCAGTACATGCTGTCCAGGGTACTAGCTCTGCCAAACAAACCTTCACTCTCATGGTTTATTTGGTCAAGATCAAGGGAACTGCTGTGGTAGACAGTGGAAGCAGTGATACCTTCATTGATATTGATATGACACTTAGGGCTAGTTGTCCAATCCAGAACAACTCAACTGTGAGAGTTATAGTAGCCAATGGGGAAAATTGTGGAGTAAAGCAAAGTGTCATAACTGCAAATACACTGGATTGGAGTTTAGCAATACTTTCAGAGTTTTGGACCTAAAAGGATATGATTTTATATTAGGAACAGATTGGATATATACACATAGTCCTATCGACCTCAACCTCAGGACTAGGGAACTTTGTGTGAATCATTATGGCAAAAGGTAAAGTTACATTCAAAGATGAGACATTACTAGCAACAAATTGCATTGTGCCAATAGAAAAGTTGCAAAAGCTGATGGACAAAGGGGTGATGGGGGTAGTAGTATATGCTTGTGACACCATGGAGGAATCTCATAAAGGGGTAGCCACTCCTGCTAGGATAGTACCCATTCTGTAGAGATTACAGTGTGTGTTTATTGAACCGAAGGAGCTACCTCCTAATAGGAAATATGATCATTCCATTCCTTTGAAGTCTGAAGGGAATCATGTCAATCAGAGGCCTTACATACTACCTTTCCACTAGAATGCCATGGAAGAAATCATTGAGCAACTACTGAACTCCAATACTATTAGACCTAGTGCCAACCCTTACTCTTCCCCTGCCATATTAGTTAAGAAAAAGAATGGAATATGGAGAATGTGCATTGGTTATAGACAACTCAATGCAAACACCATTAAAAACAAGTATCCAATTCCAATGATAAAAGACTTGTTGGATGAATTGCATGGAGCTCAAGTATTTTCAAAAATAGACTTGAGGCCTAGATACCACCAAATGATGACTTGATTGGCCAACTGTCTTCTCTGCAATAGACCTCTCACTTCTTCATTTAGGGAATCTTGTAATATAACCTCAGTGAACATTGGTGGAGTCATCTCCAGGCTGGTGTGATAACTTGTGTTGTAACACCACTCAGTTAATGACATCCAGTTCTTCCACTTCTTAGGACTAGTAAAAGACATTCATCTGAGGTAGCCTTCTAAACACTGGTTGACACTCTCGATCTGTCCATCCGTTTGGGGGTGATAAAATGGGCTAAACCTCGGTTTAACTCCTAGAGATTTGAACAACTCTTGCCAAAGATGACATGAAGATCATGTCCCTGTCGGATAACAGCAGGTAGTCTATGAAGCTTATATACCCCATCAAGGAACTCATGAGCTACTTATTGTACTATAAATGGGTGGCTCATTGCGAAGAAATGTGAATACTTGGTGAATCTGTCCACTACTACTAGTACCACCTCTTTCCCCTCAGATTTAGGTAAACCCCTCGATGAAATCCATTGACACGTGAGTCCAAGCCTTCTCGGGTACCAGCAGAGGCTACAACAACCTAGGGTAGGGGTGTGTTCACTCTTGTTCTTTTGACAAATTGGACATTCTTTAACAAATGTGATAATTGCTTGCTTCAGCCCAACCCAATGAAAGAGAAGCTTCAATCTTTGATATGCTGCTCTCTCCCCTGAATGACCCTCCAGAGATCAAGTGTGACAGGACATGATGAGTTGTTGTCTCAATTCAGAATTTGCACCCACTGAGGTTTTCCTCCACTAATGTTCACTGAGGTTATATTACAAGATTCCCTAAATGAAGAAGTGAGAGGTCTATTGCAGAGAAGACAGTTGTCCAATCAAGTCATTAGGCACGACTATCAACGTTGTGCAGTGCAAAAAAAAGCAAAACAAGACACGTGGGGCTAGCCGATCCAAAGGGGGAAGGGAGGCCCTTTCTCGACGGGAGGACATACCTGTTGGAAATATGCCCTAGAGGCAATCATAGAGATGATGATATTTTATTATGTTCATGATTTTGATAATATGTTATCGTGTTCCTTGAATGAATCATTTGTTATAGATCAATAAGTATGTGATTTGTTGGTGGAACTCTTTAACTTATATGATATCATTCTAAATGTATCCCTGGTCGGAAGTCACTGGTCGGAACACCAGTGACTCTATGACTAGTACATGTATTGATTGATGATCTTGTTTCACCGGTCATGGATATAAGGATATCGAATCAATAATGTGAGCTCATGTTAGAGAACATAGGGCTGGATAGACCCATCATTGAGACACTATTGAGATTGTTATGAATCTTTGTGTCATTAGTTGGTCTCAAGTAATGATGATGTATAATCCTTAGACCTGAGATTAGCATGGTTCCCTACATGTGTAATAGCACTCTTAGGGGTTGCCAAATGCTACTCGTAACTGGGTAGTTATAAAGGTAGCTTTTGGGTATGCTACGAAACATGCGGAGGGATGTGATTGGTCGAGATGGGATTTGCCCCTCCTAACATAACAGGAGAGATGTCTCTGGGCCCCTCGTGGTGATCGGATAAAGAAAGTGCATGGCCATGCCATTAGTGATCGAAGTGTCGACCACATGAAGTTATCAGACACTCGATCGAGAAAGTATTGAACAGTCCATGGATGACACATCATCTCACCTAGAGTTCAACTAGACATCGTGAGGCAGAGGGAGAATGCATGAGTAAGTCGCTTAGTTCGATCAGTTACGGACCAGTCATATGGAGATACATGCTGGTCGAACGTAATCACAGAATGGTAAAAACCTGGTCGTAAGGAGTTACGTTCTCGATATGGTCGTATGGAGATACGAACTAATCGTTAGTGATGAGGGTCGGGACCAAATACGATATGGTCGTATGGAGATACGAACTAATCGTTAGTGATGAGGACTTGATCATAGATCATATTACATCAAGGTTCGTCCGATATATTCTATGTGTCTTTGGGAATCGTTATGTGCTGCTAGGTACCGCTAACGATTAGTGGTCGGAAAAGAGTTTCCGAGTCATAACCGATTACACATGAACCTGTGGGGTCACACACTTAAAGGGCTAGGATTTGTTTTGGATGGTGATCCGAATTCGTATAGGCCACAAGTTCCTAATGGACCTCAAGTTTGAGACCCATCATGGATGCCTATATAAAGAGGCGGTCAACCATGATTTCAACAATATTTGATTTTTCCCAAAATTTGACCTAGGGTTCATAAGGATGCAAATCCAAGAAAGGAATTGGAAATACCTTGAGAGAAGGAGAGATTGAACCCTTGGGAAGCAGTTGATTGGTTCGATTGAAGGAATCACCGAAGAGGAACACGAATTTCGGTGGAGAAAGAAAAGGAGAAGAGGAGGGCTCGGGACGAGAGGATCATGGTTGGAGAGGATAAGGAAGCGGAGCGACCGCAGTAATAAATGCTTCTCACTACAGGAAAGCGGAAGTTCCGCGGAACAACAATGAAGTTCCGAGAAGGAAGTTCCGCACTGGAGGGCGGAAGTTCCGATTATCCCGACGCGGAAGGAGCGAAAAAGCGGAAGTTCCGCAACACACGGAAGTTCGGACTCGAAGTTCGCGCTGGGGCGGAAGTTCGATTATCTGACACTTGAGGAAGAGGAAGTTGAATTTGAAGATTTTGCAAATAATCCTTAGTTTTTGCACTCAACCAAGTATCATTCAGGATTATTATGCAATAAAAAGACTAATGTCTATATGATAAAGTAATTTTTACCAAAATATCACATTTGGAGCGAAAATTTGAGTAAAAACATCTTAAAATAGACAAAATGCAATTAAGACCCAAAGTGCATGTGATAAGAGTTCAAGCGACATTAGAATAGTCAATGACATTTAACTCATTCCTCAATAGGCAAAAGCGACCTTCATCTAAAGGTTTGGTAAAGATATCGCTAATTGATTTTCGGTGCAAATGTGGCTAATTTCAATATCTCCCTTGCACACATGATCTCTAAGGAAATGATGGCGGATATCTATGTGCTTGGTTCTTGAATGTTGGGCATAGGGTGAGAGAAGAGGATGATCTTTGCCTATAAAGCTTTAAATCAACCGATTTACCTCCTTCGTTTAGATCAAGATGTCCATTTGTAGCCATGGGAGTCTTGATGGGCTTTGCGTCATCCATGCCAAATCTTTTGAGTAAGTCCTTCACATACTTGGATTGGCTTATGAAGACTCCATCCTTGAGTTGTTTGATTTGAAGTCCAAGAAAGAAACTGAGTTCTCCTATCATTGACATCTCAAACTCCCTAGACATCATATCACCAAACTCTTTGCAAAAATCTTGATTAGTAGAACCAAAAATTATATCATCAACATAAATTTGACAGACAAAGAAATCACCATCAATAATTTTAGTAAACAAAGTTGTATCAACCTTTCCGATTTTGAATCCCTTAGAGAGTAGAAAATCTCGAAGGCGCTCATACCATGCTCTAGGAGCTTGTTTTAAACCATATAGCGCCTTTGAGAGTTTATACACATGATTAGGATTTTGGGATCTTCAAAACCGGAGGTTGTTCAACAAAAATAAGTTCGGATATTTTGCCATTTAGGAAAGCACTTTTAACATCCATTTGAAATAATTTAATATCAAAGCATGAAGCAAAAGCAAGTAAAATGCGAATAGACTCAAGTCTTGCTACGGGTGCAAATGTTTCATCATAATCTAAGCCCTCAACTTGAGTATATCCTTGAGCAACTAACCTTGCCTTGTTTCTTACCACAACTCCATTTTCATCTTGTTTATTCCGAAAGACCCATTTTGTGCCAATAACATTATGCTCCTCGGGTCTTTTCACCATTGTCCAAACATCATTTCGGGCGAAGTTATTTAGCTCCTCATGCATAGCATTCACCCAATCCGGATCTTCTAGTGCTTCATCTATACGCTTTGGTTCCAAAGAGGAAACAAAAGAGTAATGTTCACAAAAGAAGCAATACGAGAGCGAGTTTGGACACCTTTGCTTACTTCACCCAATATTTGGTATATTGGGTGGTCTTTGGCTATTGCGTTGTGGATCCTTTGAGGTAGGAAGAACTCCGAAACCCTAATAGCCAAGCCTTCTCAACCACGCTGCCGGTGCTAGCACTCCAGCGCGTGGTAATCCTGCCCCGTACGTGTGATACCTCGGAGGTGTTGTTGCGAAGCATCAACACTAGGACGATCCGCAACTCGTGATGATCACCGGAGTCGGAGGAGAAGTCACGTGGTGAGTACGACCACTCGGAGGAGCAGACGCGCGGCGAGTACGACCACTCGAATGAGGAGACGCGTCGTAAGTACGACTACGACTGCATCAACTCGCTATGACGACTCTACTTCCGTTACGAGTCGGCGCGTCTAGCGGTAATCTCGTGATCTATTTCTAGCGGTGGTTCTTTGGTTGCACGGTAATTTTTGTTTGTGCTATCGTAGCCTTACCGCGTTCCCCAACAATACCCTACTGCAATCCTGGAAAGGAGAATGGTGCCTAGGAATAATGGACCTATAATACAATAGTTGATTCAGTGGGTAAATCTGCCACTTGAAGCTGCTACATGGGAAGACTCGGATTTCATAGCGAGGGTTTTTCAGACTTCCATTTTTGAGGACAAGAATGTTTTGAAGAAGGGGGGGGGGGTTGTCAGGACCAAATGAGTAGAAGACCGAAGGAAAAGGAAGTCTAAAGACCGAGCAGACCAATGCAGATTTCAATATGAAGCGGTACGTTGGATTGTGCGACTAAGATGGAGCAACGCAGAGCTATTATGAGGATCTGACAGCCTGAGCGCTAGAAAAAAAAACTGTAGGGCATCTCAGTGCAAACACTGTTGCTTGTAACGAGTTGTCACTAATAGCACTTAGCTTAATGGTACCCTGAGAGCTATATAAGCCAATCGATGTCGCTTGTAAGGAATATTCCATATATTGTGCTAAGAAAAACCCTAGTCGTCTCATTCTCTTGGTCTCATCCCATTTTCATTTATCATATCTCGGCCCTCTTTGTTAGACTTTTTATTTGGTTTAAAAATAAAAAAAGCTCAAACTTAAACAAAGAGGTGTCATCCAGTTTATAAAAAACTTAATCTATTTTAAGCTTAAGAGTCATAAACCATGAGAAGTATTTTTTTTGCAGAATTAAATATTCATTTGCCATTGAATTTTGTTAAAATTACAATTCAAATGCTATTCGTAAACTTTTTTTTTAATCTCGCTTTCTCCTCTTCACCCATTCATCCCCCTTCGGCTCCCAGCCTCCCACACCCGACGCCGCCACCCGACGCCGCCTCCGCGGCTCCCCCCAACGCAGCCGCCTCCCCTCCCCTCCCCATCCCCAACGCCACCGCCTCCCCTGCCCCGCCGCGGCCTCCCCTCCCCCAACGCCGCCGCTTCCCTCCCCAACGCTGCCGCCTCCCCTCCCCTCCCCTCCCCTCCCCCAACGCCGCCGTTTCCATCGAAGCTCTGAGGGTTGCTGCTGAGACATGGTGTACGTCGTTACAAGAAGTCATTGGTACCTCTGAAGCTAGAAGGGCATTCTTACCAATCAAGTTTTTCTTAATAAATGCTGTAAGGATTTGTTCTGTATATCTTAGCACAGAATCCTGACATGCCCTCTCTGTGCTTTTTCTGACTTGATGATTTTTCGGGTTCACCAGTCCAAGTAGAGGCAAGTACTCCTCGCTTCAAGCCCGTCTTTTCCCGACCGAACACTAACCACTGAGATCGATTCGGGAGGATTCCCTCATGGCCGAAGCGGGAGCGGCGGGTGGCGGCCGAGATGAGGCGATGGACGCCGCCGATCCCGCGGCGGTGGAGGCTGCTGCCGTCGCCGATGGTAACCGCCGCCGCCTCGGGAAAACATAACTTCCGCATGGTTTTATTTTGGGGGCTTTGTATTTGCTTTCGTTTCCGGTGTAGCGTCTGCGATGCTGTGCTGATTAGATCGTGATCAGGTCGGGGTTTTGTAATGCATGCTTGATTCCGTTGATTACTGCTTCTATTGCGTTAGTGTGGGTGAATTGGAGCGTGTTGCGATCTGTTTCACAAGCTATGGTGCTTAAGGGCCTGTTTGGTAGGGCTCCGGCTCTCGGATTCTCATCGGGAGCAGCCGGAGCCGACCCAAACGCACTAGCTCCAAGTTTACGCGAATCACAGTTCAGAAACTAGAGTTCAGAAACCAGATCAACCTCACAGTTTTTATTCACAGTCACGCCCGACCACTACTGGATTGATGATACTGGTTTCCTATCTCATTCATGGAATGCCTGCATGGTCATGTATGTGTGTGTGAGTGGTGCTGTGGTGTTCAATGAAATGCCTTTTTGGTTGTGTGAGTGTGATGCTTGATGAAAGTTGTACATTGTCATACACACCGCGCCTTCTGCTTGATTTGGTACCTACATTGTCATACACACCGCTCCTTCTGCTTGATTTGGTACCTTCATGGCAATACAAATGCTTGTTGTTTGGTTTAATCCATATCCGTTTATGTACCAGTGATGTTCACTTCACAAATATGTGTTTCTGGTACATTGATTTGACTTTTGGTGAAATGGTTGTCATGATAGGGAGCTAGACTACATTCGTATGATGCAACATTCAAATAGAATATCGATCAGTCCCGAGAAATTTGTAGCTAATAAATTTCAGAAATGAAAGGTACAAATAGAAATAAGTAACAAATACACTTGAAGTGTTAAAACCAGGGGTATGATGGTTTCGTTGCCTCAAATCCCCACTTTCAGAGTTTTCGGAGTCAACCTCCTTCCAAACGCTTCTCCTAGCCAGCTCTAGGTTCTCATAGGAGTGGATCTTCTGAGAATCAAGAGTTGAGAGCTGAAAAATGAGGAGCGGAGCTCTACCAAATAGGCCCTAAACCGGGGGCCTGTTGTGGTTTCCAAAAGCTTCTAGAACAGTTGGTCAGGCGCCGTTTGTGGCGACCGTGTCTTCGTTCGGGGTCTCTACTTTGCTGGGGTTTTTAGGAGGGTTTGGGGGTTAAGTGACATGCGAATTAGCTCTGTCATATGTCAGAACTTGGCCTTTTTTCTTCTTTCCCCCTATCCTTGCGTGCTTTATGAGTTATTGATTATGTCCGATTTTGTGTGGGGGTTCCTAATGGTGGATTGCCATTGACCTCTCTTGATAAACTGTTGTTGGATTGACAGTTAACATGAACCCTTTGAAGAGGTCATCGGAATCATCTGCTAAAGAAGATGAAGCAGACAGGCAGAAGTGGCAGAAGAGAGAATGTCAAGGTTTCACACCCAGAAGGTTCTGCACAATTTTTTTTTTTTTTTTCACGATTACTATCTTCTATGATCCGGTAAACAGTATTATCCATGATGGTGCTTTGTGATGTTGAAATTGGTCAGATATCAGCTTGATGTCTATGAGGTTGCAATGCAACGAAACACAATTGTGATGCTTGACACAGGAGCCGGGAAGACAATGATTGCTGTCATGCTCATCAAGGAGTTTGGGAAGATCAACGGAGCAACTAATGACCAAAAGCTCATCATATTCCTCGCACCCACAGTTCAGCTTGTCACACAGGTTGCACTATAGTCTGTTCCCCATCATATTCCTTGCACCAACAGTTCAGCTTGTCACACAGGTTGTACTGCTGTCTGTAGGCTGGTAGTTGTATGTAGTCTAACTAGTTTGTTCTGACACTCTTTGTCACAGCAATGCGAAGTGATTAAAATCCACACAGATTTTGAGGTGGAAAACTATCATGGTGCCAAGGGGGTTGATCAATGGACGGCTCCTAGATGGCAAGAGCAGCTCTCGAAATATCAGGCAAGTGGTGATTCTTTGTTTTCAAGGCTCATTGATTCCTCATTTGTTATAAAGGAAATGTGCTTTCCAAGCAAGCAACAGTGCTGATCTGCAGTCTTTAGTTCTTCATATTTTATGACAATAGATGCTTTTTTTCTGACCTCTTGATTTGTGTTCGAAAGGTCTTGACATGTACTGTATGGCATGACTTGTGGGCTGTGAATTGGACCCAGAAAGGAAGTTCTTTTATACGTATTCACTCCTAATTTTTAGTTTTCCCCTCAAAAAGTATTTTCAGATATGATTGCTCAGTGCTTCCTTCATGATAACTTGTGTTCACTTATTATATGGGTTAACGATACATTTACCTTGTCACTTTATTGATACCTTTGGACTGGCTTCCTTGGTTCCTTTTCTTACACTGTGCATATTGACTATTTACTATAATTTTGTTTCATTTATTTGTTATATGCTTTCATCACTTACTTTGTAGTGCTAATGAAAAATTGCAGGTCATGGTCATGACACCACAGGTGTTGCTACAAGCTTTACGCAATGCTTTCTTGATCTTGGACATGGTTAGTCTCATGATATTTGATGAATGCCATCACGCAACTGGTAACCACCCTTATACTAGAATAATGAAGGTATTGTGAAACATCATTTATATATCATGGTATTTTTATACTAACACAACACTTTCTTTTTATTTGTTCATTCTGAAGTTGTTGTTTTTGTCTTCATCTTTTGAACAGGAGTTCTATCACAGATCTGAACATAAGCCAAATGTGTTTGGTATGACAGCATCACCTGTTATAAGAAAAGGCAAGCATTGGCAAAAAATATATATTACTCTTTTTTTTTACATTGAATACATCACAACATGTTCTGATTTTTTCTATTTACATGCTCAAATATTGAATAAAATGATGAACTTTATGTCAGATACTGAATTTGAGTTGATAAAATGATTGTTAAAATTAATCATGATGGCATCTATTAACTTGATTGGAGAGTATGATGAAAGATGTTGATGGCAGATCCAAGAGATTTGCCTGTGGTTGACGAAATAAAAATCGAAGAAGATCAGTAATACCTTTTTCTATTAACAATGGCATTTAGGTCATGTACTAAGCCTGACCTGTCATGGCCAAGAGAAGAAACAGGAATCCAGAAAAGGAACACTTCAAAGGCATAATCTTCAGTTGTGCTTCTGCCATAGATTTCACTACTGTCAATATTTCTGGCATTTCTCTTGTTTTCTAACATATATTTGATTTGCTCTCTTCACTTCATAAATCTTCTCTGATGATTTGAAATTTTCTTGGTCATCTGTGCAGGTGTCTCTTCTGATTTGGATTGTGAAAGTCAGCTCTCTGAACTGGAAAACCTTTTAGATGCTAAGGTACATCCTATTTTTCTGGTTTGACACATGTAAGGTGAACAAGCTGGGTCAGATTATACAGGACATTCCAGTTGTGATCACTGCAATATTCTATTGTCTATTGAACTGCAAAGATATAGCCATTCCCATATCCGAATGTGCTTCTAGATTGTGGCTTTTAATTTTAACTGCAATTGTTAATTGTTTGGTTGTATGTTCCTCTTGAGAACTACACCTGTCTTTTTAAGTGAATATATCTGTTTTACCCATGTAATTTTGGGAAATGCATATGCACCATCAAAAGAGTTAGTTGCATTCTGATCTATGTTTATCTTTTAACCCAACAGATATACCTGTTTTAGACTGCTAGTTGCATTCTCATCTATATTTATCTTTTACTCTAACAGATCTACACAGTGGCAGATAGAGAAGAGATAGAACTTTGTGTTCCTTCTGCAAAAGAAGTGAACAGATACTATGACCCGAAAACAGTTTGTTTCGAAGATTTAAGTGAAGAGTTGGGACTTCTGTGTTCCAAGGTTTTCTTTCCATGCTCTATTGTTCAAGTTTGTTACCAAAGTTTGCAGCTCAACATTTTATGTTTCTGAGAACAGTTTCTTTTTGTTTGCACAGTATGATGCATCAATAGCACAGTTGCAGAATAAGCCAAACTGCCAGTATAAAGATGCAGATGAAATAACAAAAGAATCACGGAGGCGTCTCTCAAATTCTTTAGCAAAAATCTGCTATTGCCTTAATGATGTTGGTCTTCTTTGTGCTAGCGAGGTATTTATAGATTCATTGGTTCTAATTTTTCATGTCTGTCCCCTTTGTTCTTTTGGGCTTGAAATGTTAATTGTCTTATTTTTCTTTACTTTTTATCATCATTTTACTCCCTCTGGCCACAAAAAAGTTACGTTTTTGACTTTTCAAAGTCAATAAGATGCTCCTTTGACCACTAAATTCTCTTAGCAGATATCCGAAAAAAAGTTGTTAAAGTCCAATATTATGAAAGTATTTTGTTTGACAAATTCACTCGTATCATTTTTATATATCCAAACCACATGTTTTAAACAATATCTTTTGTCAAAATTAATAGAGTTTGACTGCACTCATTGTAGGGCATCACTCTTTTCCAACTGGAGGGAGTACTTGTGGAACTTCCTGGCATAGTGAACTAATTTATATTTCTCGCAGGCCACCAAAATCTGCATTGAAAGGGGTCAGAGAAAAGGTTGGCTGAAGGGAGCCTCTGATGCTACAGATCGGCAAAGTGACGCAAACGGATCGTGCCTGTTTGCAGAAAATTCAGCTCTTCATATGAAGTTCTGTGAGGAAGTGTTGCATGTAATTGAGAAACGCCTCCAACAAGGTGTAGCTGTGTAGCTAAAAATAGTAATGTATTACTAATTGCTGTTGACTTATTTTGCAACCTTATTCTGTTATGCAAAGCTGTTAGCCAAAGGATCTAAGCAGATATAGCATTGTAACACCATTTATGAAGTATGATATATCATCTATTTGATGAATTCCTGTCATTCCAGGTATTGACACACTTTTAAACTCGGAAAGTGGATGTGTGGAAGCAACAAAGATGGGCTATATTTCCCCAAAGCTTTACGAACTCATCCAAATCTTTCGATCTTTCAGGTAAATTTTTTCTATAAAAAAATCGACCTGTTGATTTCCAACTATGCGCCTTTACACTGACATGACATACTTCTTTGCCTAACAGTAACTCTGATCATGTTCGATGCCTCATTTTTGTGGATCGAAAGATCACTGCTAGAGTCATTGATTGGACAGTGAAGAAAATTGGGCACCTCTCACATTTCACAGTTTCTTTTCTTACTGGAGGGAGTTCTTCAGTTGATGCTCTGACCCCTAAAATGCAAAAGGACACACTGGATTCATTTCGCTCTGGAAAGGTTCTTAAATTTGTTTCAACATTTGGTGAAACTGAAGCATAGTTCTCATGATTTAACACTGTTGTGTCCTCCCCTTCTAAACTAAAATGTAGGTCAACCTACTATTTACTACAGACATTGCAGAAGAGGGTATCCACGTCCCAGACTGCTCATGTGTAATACGATTTGATTTGCCAAGGACTACCCGTAGTTATGTGCAGTCATGTGGACGAGCACGCCAGAAGGACTCTCGGTACATACTCATGGTTGAACGGTAAAGTCTTCATTTGGCTATCCTGTCTATCTTTTTATGCTTGTGGTGATAAAAGGATTGACAAAAAAGGGAACGAAGTCATAATTTCGATGTTCTTTGCAGGGGAAATGTGAAACAAAATGATTTGATATCTGCCATTTTAAGAAGTAAGACTTCAATGGTTGAAATTGCTTCAAATAGAGAGTCTGAGGATCTATTGCCTGGTTTCTTCCCCATTGAAGAAATAAATGAATACCACATTGGCACAACAGGAGCAAAAGTAACTGCTGATTCCAGCATTAATGTTATTTACCAATACTGTGATAGGCTTCCGAAGGATAAGTATGATAATCACATTTTCCAATTCTGTTTCTTTTTTAACATGGCTACACATATTATACCTGCAAACCTTCAATACCCAGTTTGTTATTTTTGTGTGGAGGGCTCCAATTCAATTTTCTGACATTTTGGCTCATATCACAGGTATTACACCCCAAGACCTACGTTTCAGTCCACCCATCATGCTGATGGTTGTGTGTGTATGTTAACATTACCATCCAGTGCTGTGTTTCGACTTTTGGTGGGTCCAAAAGCAAGAAACATGCACAAAGCAAAACAACTTGTTTGCCTTGATGCATGTAAGAAGCTGCATCAGCTGGGTGCACTTGATGACCACCTTTGTCCATCTGTTGAAGAGCCACCGCTGGAAATTTTGAGCAAAACTAACTTCCGCATATCTGGTGCTGGTGTTGGTACGTGATTACTAAGTTTGAAAAGATGCAATCTGTCAGCTAGTTGTTCGTAACCAGAGTATATAGTATATCTGGTTTTGTAATATTGACTTCCGAGATAATTCTGGCAAAGAAATAGCCTTTATTTCTGACGACAATATTTTTCCCCTTCTTGGAGGTACAACCAAACGAAAGGAGCTACATGGTACAACCAGAGTTCGTGCCTTGTCTGGCACTTGGGCATCCAAGAAAACTGTTATTAAGCTTCAAGGCTACAAATTGAATTTTGTTTGTGATCAAGTTGGCCAGAATTACTCTGATTTTGTTCTGTTAATTGATGCAAGTATAGCAAATGAAGCTTCTACTTTGGAGACTGGTCTATATCTGCATGACAAGATGGTAAAAGCTTCAGTTTCTCCTTGCGGACCTCTTGAGTTGGATGATCGACAGGTCTGACCAAGTTTCTATTTTATTTTCCCTACGTTTGTTGTTTATTTTCTTTTGATTTGATATGAAAGATTTTTTTTTTCTTAGTTGGAACAAGCAATGCTATTTCAAGGGCTTTTGTTTAATTGTTTGTTTGGAAAGCTGTTTACTGGATCAAAATCATCCAACACTCCAAGGGAGTTCATTCTGAAGGAAGACGGTGCATTCATGTGGAATGTCGCAAATATGTATTTGCTTTTACCTGTGTATCCCACTCTTGACTCTCATGACAGTATTTGCATTAACTGGAGTGTTCTTGATGCGGCGGCTACTGCTGTTAGACTTATGAGAAGCATTTATTTTGAGGACAGAATGAATTTACTCAGAATATCTGATTCCGACCAAAATGTTGGAGATCTAATTCATTTTGCTAACAAGTCATGTAAGGCTCATGGCCTTAGAAATGTGGTAGTTCTAGCAGTTCACACAGGGAAGATATATACTGCTCTTGATGTTGCTGATTTATCTGCCAATAGCTCATTTGATGGTGCATCTGATAAGAAGGAATCAAAATTCCGGACATTTGCAGAATACTTTGAAAAGAAGTATGTTTAATTTTGTGCATATTCTTGTGCTCACTCAAGTATACACATGTTTCACTCAGATTGGACTAATATATTTCATTTGCAGGTATGACATAGTTCTTCGTCATCCCTCTCAGCCATTGCTAGTGTTGAAACCCAGTCATAATCCTCACAACCTTCTTTCATCAAAGTTCAGAGATGAAGGTCCTTTTCTCTCCCTCTACAGCTAGTTGTGTACTTGTGTTTTCTCCAAGCACAATCGGTCACTTGGTTGTTCTTGCAAGAAAGATTACTTAAAGCAAAAATTTTTTAATAAAAAGGCTATTTGTAGCATATCTGTTTTTGTACTTAAACTATGTTTGACGATGAACCCGTTTGGTTATACTAGATCCTTCATTATATAGGCTGCTCTCATTGTTTATGCTTGCTTGTTGCTTTTTTGTAGGTAATGGTGTGGAAAAGAAAAATAATGGCACATCATCTGTAAATAAGGTGAACAACCGTGTTCACATGCCTCCGGAGTTGCTAATTCCCCTTGATTTACCTGTGGACATTTTGAGAGCATTCTATTTGTTTCCGGCTCTGATGTATCGTATAGAGTCATTAATGCTGGCCAGTCAACTAAGAAGCGAAATTGCATATGGCGATTCTAATATATCAAGCTTCCTGGTATGGAATTTAGGTCAATATGTTTGGTCACTTCTATACATACACCTATTATTTCCTTGAAATGAAATAATAAATTTGCATAAGTTCTTCAGATTCTGGAAGCTATTACGACACTTAGATGCTCCGAGGACTTCTCTATGGAGCGTTTAGAATTATTGGGGGACTCTGTACTGAAGTACGCAGTGAGTTGCCATCTTTTCTTGAAATTTCCTAATAAGCATGAGGGGCAGTTGTCATCCGGAAGGACTCATATAATATGTAATGCCACACTTCATAGGTTTGCAATTGAATGCAATATACAGGTAAATTTCTTCTCATCATGGCCAATAGATACAAATGTTGCATTTGTTGAACATTGTGAGATTTAATATCATTGTAAGCTAATAGGTAATTTGTGGAATATGACCCATAGGGTTACATACGTGATGCTGCATTTGACCCTCGTCGATGGCTTGCACCGGGACAGTTCTCTATCCACCCCTCACCTTGTAAATGTCCAGTAAATTCTGAGATTGTGACTGAGGATATTCATGTCATTGATGACAAGACTATTGTTATAGGCAAGGCGTGTGACAAGGGACACAGATGGATGTGTTCCAAAACCATTTCTGATTGTGTTGAGGCTATAATTGGGGCATATTATGTAGGAGGTGGCTTAAGAGCAGCCATGGCTGTTCTCAACTGGCTGGGGATTGAGGTTGAAATTGGGGAAGACTTGGTTATGCGTGCCATCTTAAGTGCTTCTATGCATACTTATCCTCCGAAAGTTAATGAAATTGAAATTCTTGAAGCAAAACTAGGCTATGCCTTTTCAGTAAAAGGTCTTTTGATAGAGGCTCTCACGCACTCATCACATCAGGAATCAGGAGCAAGATACTGCTACGAGGTATTGAGTTGATATGAACTTTATTTACCTGGTTCCTCATGTTAGGTGTGTTATAATTTTATGCAACTTCTCTAATGGAAAATATTCCTTTTTGTTCCAGCGCCTGGAGTTCCTTGGCGATGCGGTCATGGATATTCTGTTAACGCGGCATCTTTTCAATAGTCATGAAGACACTGGTGAGGGAGAGTTGACAGATTTACGGTCTGCATCAGTAAATAATGAAAACTTTGCACGAGTTGCAGTAAAGCACAAATTCCACCATTTTCTCCAGCATTCTTCTGGGCTCCTACTAGACCAAATTACTGAATATGTGAATAGCCTGGAAAGTTCATCCATGGATAAAATGTCAATTTTATCTAATGGATCGTCAAGAGGGCCTAAAGTATGTTTTTTTTCTCCTTTGGTTTGACGTGTGTGTGGTTTACTCCTACCTTGACCAGGATAACATATAAATGATAGAATCGATTGATTAGTGTTTCAGATCATATGAATGACATGTGCTTTCAGTTAGGGCTTTCTTATTAGTACATAATTAATTTCCTTTTCAATTCATTGGTATTCTATTGTTATGCATCTTTTTTGTCTTATTTGTCAGACAGCAATTATATTTGGACCAACTATCTATATGAAGATATCATATTTTTCTTGCCTTTGTCATGCAGGTTCTAGGTGATATTGTAGAAAGTATTGCGGGTGCAATTCTTATAGACACCAAACTTGATTTGGATGTAGTTTGGGGTGCTTTCAAACCTCTCCTTTCCCCTATTGTCACACCTGAGAACTTGGAGTTACCTCCATTCAGAGAGCTGCTTGAATGGTGTGACAAAAATGGGTACTTTGTAGGAATTAAGTGTAGAGATCAAGGAGACAAAATAATGGCTACTCTTGATGTACAACTCAAGGAGATGCTCCTTGCGAGGCAAGGTTGTGGCAAGAATAGAAAAGATGCTAAAGCACACGCAGCTTCCTTATTACTCAAGGACCTTGAGGTATCTCTTTCTTTTTATGCTCCATTATTTTGATAGCTCATGTTACAATGATTGTTTAGGGGCTAGCAGCTGAATGTTTATTCATGTTGACAGGTAAAAGGACTTCTAATCCCAAAGAATGCAAGTAGGATGAAACAATTTGAAAAGCAATGTGGTAGCGCAAAACGTTCCAACAACTTTCTTGATGCAATGGATACACCGATTCCAAAACCAACCAGTGTAAAGGAATCGGCTGGTTCAAGAATAGCTGCTGGTTCCGTGCTTGATAAACCATGTATGTTTTCAATTCTCAGTAGTTTTGTTTTCTTTGTTATCCCGTGTTCTTCATTCGTATAATATCTGGACCTCATCTATGCACATCACATTTATTAGTTTAATAGATTTTGGTATTTTTGTCTTATTTGTGCAGTGCATGTGATGGTGAAAATGAGTAAAGGAGGACCTCGCATAGCATTGTTTGAGCTGTGTAAAAAGTTACAATGGCCAATGCCTACGTTTGATTTTGTGAAAGTACAGCCATGGTACTATGGTTTTAAACTGGCCTGCGAGTATCCTTTTTATTTTGAAGAATTGCGAGTATCCTTTTAATTAACTTGCGTGTGTAAAATAACCGGCTAATCTAATCTTTCCTGTTTTTGCAATAGCAGCGTGCCCTCTTGTGGTGATTCCTCGGGGAAAGCTGCACCCCAAGCTTTCGCGTTCGCCTCAACCATAACGTTGCACATACCAAATACTGATGTGATCAGCCTCACAGGAGATGGGCGTGCGGATAAGAAGAGCGCACAGGACTCTGCTGCACTGCTCATGCTCTACGAGCTTCAGCGGCGAGGTAGATTGCAAGTCCAAGAGGTATGAAGCAGCCACCACAGATCCGTGGCCTGTGAAAGTTGCGGTGCTAGTGATTATTACTCCATTCACTGGGCATGTTGGAATTACTCAGTTCTCTCCGGTTTAGGAAAATAACGTAGTCTTCTCCTGTGTTCCTCTTCTGAATTATGATACGAGGGTACTTGTTAGAGGGAGGGCACAGCTGAGCTGGTTCTGCCGTCAGTCGTTATGTATGTTGTACTTGTACATATGTTATCTGTAGCAGAAATTGAATGAGCCAAAATTATTGCAGGCCAACAATAATACGCCTGTCCATCTAGCGTTTCACGAGATAAGCAGCTTCTTCATCTCTTTTGCCGTTGCACCTCGGTGCTTAGATTCAGTCCAGCTGCGATCGGCATGGACTCTCGGCTTAGGGCTTCGACATTTTTCCCATGTATTAAGATACTGTCGCTCAGTTAAGCGTGTATTTTTTTTGTGAAATAAATATGTAATTTTTTTAGATTATTACAATGGCATATTGCCATATTGGCATAACACGCGTACCGGACACCGCCACGCGTGGCCGCGTGGGCAAGAAATGTATTAGCGTTATTAGGCTCACACAAGACGACGAATTTAAAGTTGGGCCCAGTGTGGATCATAGTGGCTATACCTTGTGGAGGAGCAATGCAGAAGCAGCAGGAGGTGCAGCTGTGTACTTCACTGAGCACGCCTAAGATTGGCGTGGATTGGAGGACCTTCTCTTGGTTTATAGGCTTTATGTGTCAAGGTAAAGCTCCATTATATCCAGTTTGTTTAATGATCAAAGCCATAATGTAAGGTGCAAAGTTTATTCGCTTGACTCGATCATTCTTTGTTCCTCGCTATCTCTCTTATGATAACATCCACAACATCAAACTTCCTTCCATGCATGATGCATTCCAATATATTCCAAACATGCCCTCTAATTGCATCATAATTCCCGCTCTTTGGTAATATGGTATGGTTAATGATCCTATTTACCAAGCTGGGAATAGGAAGAAGTCCTGTGATCTTACCAGGGACAAATCTTTGAGTGGAGTCATAAAATTCATTCCAAGCGTAAAGGGAGAACTGTGCCATCATAAATTTTCTCATATCCGCCGACTCGACATCCAATGCACGCTCAAACCCACGCCTTGAGCAGGAATGTCTCACTGCTCTCGCCATCCAAGTGAGGTAAGAAAATCAGGAGGAATGCATACTGTGGCATAGAATTGACGGATGATCTCATCACTATAGTTGCACTTTATTGCCACAAGGTTGTGAATCCCAGCTCGCTGGAAGAGCCTGATGTACCCTCATATCTGTCAAGTCCATTGAGGTAGGACCAATTGATGTACTTGTGATCAGCGAATGGTTTGTTTGGTCCATAAAAGAGATCATAAACTTGCCTTTGAAATTTGGTATGAAAACGAGGGTCATCACTGTTTTCTGAAGTGAGTATTGATCTTTATCCCTAAGAATAGTGTAGTCGTCACGTGAGTCCTTTAAGATCAATTTCAATCTCTTCCGGTTCTCCTAGTTCCTCATCAGATTCATATTCAGATTCTTCTCCTGATCCACTTTCTTCTGATCCTGAATTATCCGATTCTTCCTCATTTCTTGAAGAAGATGCGCCAAAGATCTCGAATAGTGCCGGACCGACATCTTCATCCTCGGCATCTTCAGAACAACAATGGATGAAGTGTCAAAGTTGAATCAAATGAAAATGGGATTTTCTGTTGTCAGACAATCGAAGCTCAAGTTGCACTCCTGAATCCACTCATTGGCGGAAGTTCCGCGCTTTCAACACGGAAGTTCCGATTATCCCTGAGCCGATTCTAGGTTAATAGGAATTTT
Organism: Hsuehochloa calcarea; assembly: GCA_036346395.1. Taxonomy (NCBI): domain Eukaryota; kingdom Viridiplantae; phylum Streptophyta; class Magnoliopsida; order Poales; family Poaceae; genus Hsuehochloa; species Hsuehochloa calcarea. The sequence continues at coordinate 60,733,563 of CM070593.1, read as the reverse complement.
GGATTTTTCAGTATTTGGATGGATTGAGTCCATGGATTCGATGCAAATACATCATATGATACTGAATAAACCTATTTTCCCAAGAATCAACCACAGATTTCAACAATATTTGATTTTTCCCAAAATTTGACCTAGGGTTCATAAGGATGCAAATCCAAGAAAGGAATTGGAAATACCTTGAGAGAAGGAGAGATTGAACCCTTGGGAAGCAGTTGATTGGTTCGGATTGAAGGAATCACCGAAGAGGAACACGAATTTTCGGTGGAGAAAGAAAAGGAGAAGAGGAGGGCTCGGGACAGAGAGGACTGCGGCTGGAGAGGGATAAGGAAGCGGAGCGACCGCAGGCAATAAATGCTTCTCAGCTACCGGAAAACGGAAGTTCCGCGGAACAACAGCGGAAGTTCCGATAGCGGAAGTTCCGCGCCTGGAGGGCCGGAAGTTCCGATTATCCTGACGCTTCGGAAGGAGCTGAAAAACGGAAGTTCCGCAACACAACAGCGGAAGTTCCGGACACCGGAAGTTCCGCGCCTGGGGGGCCGGAAGTTCCGATTATCCTGACACTTCAGGGAAGAGGAAGTTGAATTTGAAGATTTTGCAAATAATCCTTAGTTTTTGCACTCAACCAAGTATCATTCAGGATTATTATGCAATAAAAAGACTAATGTCTATATGATAAAGTAATTTTTACCAAAATATCACATTTGGAGCGAAAATTTGAGTAAAAACATCTTAAAATAGACAAAAATGCAATTAAGACCCAAAGTGCATGTGATAAGAGTTCAAGCGACATTAGAATAGTCAATGACATTTAACTCATTCCTCAATAGGCAAAAGCGACCTTCATCTAAAGGTTTGGTAAAGATATCTGCTAATTGATTTTCAGTGCAAATGTGGCTAATTTCAATATCTCCCTTGCACACATGATCTCTAAGGAAATGATGGCGGATATCTATGTGCTTGGTTCTTGAATGTTGGACAGGGTTGTTGGCTATTTTCACTGCACTATCATTATCACACAAAAGAGGCATTTTGTCAAATGTTATTCCATAGTCCATCAAAGTTTGCCTCATCCAAAGCAATTGTGCACAACAACTACCTGCAGAAACATATTCGGCTTCGGCGGTGGAAAGGGCAATGAGTTTTGTTTCTTGGAAGACCAAGACACTAAGGATCTACCTAAAAATTGACAACTCCCTGAGGTGCTTTTTCTATCCACTTTACAACCCGCATAATCCGAATCCGAATATCCAATCAAATCAAATTTTGCACCTTTTGGATACCAAAGGCCAATACTTGAGGAATGCTTTAAATATCTTAATATTCTTTTGACAGCCATTAAATGACATTCCTTTGGAGCCGATTGAAAACGTGCACACATGCAAACGCTAAACATAATATCGGGCCTAGATGCGGTAAGATAAAGCAAACTACCAATCATAGACCTATAAAGCTTTAAATCAACCGATTTACCTCCTTCGTTTAGATCAAGATGTCCATTTGTAGCCATGGGAGTCTTGATGGGCTTTGCGTCATCCATGCCAAATCTTTTGAGTAAGTCCTTCACATACTTGGATTGGCTTATGAAGACTCCATCCTTGAGTTGTTTGATTTGAAGTCCAAGAAAGAAACTGAGTTCTCCTATCATTGACATCTCAAACTCCCTAGACATCATATCACCAAACTCTTTGCAAAAATCTTGATTAGTAGAACCAAAAATTATATCATCAACATAAATTTGACAGACAAAGAAATCACCATCAATAATTTTAGTAAACAAAGTTGTATCAACCTTTCCGATTTTGAATCCCTTAGAGAGTAGAAAATCTCGAAGGCGCTCATACCATGCTCTAGGAGCTTGTTTTAAACCATATAGCGCCTTTGAGAGTTTATACACATGATTAGGATTTTTGGGATCTTCAAAACCCGGAGGTTGTTCAACAAAAATAAGTTCGGATATTTTGCCATTTAGGAAAGCACTTTTAACATCCATTTGAAATAATTTAATATCAAAGCATGAAGCAAAAGCAAGTAAAATGCGAATAGACTCAAGTCTTGCTACGGGTGCAAATGTTTCATCATAATCTAAGCCCTCAACTTGAGTATATCCTTGAGCAACTAACCTTGCCTTGTTTCTTACCACAACTCCATTTTCATCTTGTTTATTCCGAAAGACCCATTTTGTGCCAATAACATTATGCTCCTCGGGTCTTTTCACCATTGTCCAAACATCATTTCGGGCGAAGTTATTTAGCTCCTCATGCATAGCATTCACCCAATCCGGATCTTCTAGTGCTTCATCTATACGCTTTGGTTCCAAAGAGGAAACAAAAGAGTAATGTTCACAAAAAGAAGCAATACGAGAGCGAGTTTGGACACCTTTGCTTACTTCACCCAATATTTGGTATATTGGGTGGTCTTTGGCTATTGCGTTGTGGATCCTTTGAGGTAGATTAAATGATTGATAACCTTCCTTGACATCTTCTTGATTTTGATTAATTTCATTTGTCACGGAAGAGTTAGGTGGCTCCACTCTCATGGATGATGATGGTTCACTTTGATCTTCTTTAGGCTTAATGTCCCCAATTTGCATATTCTTCATTGCTTCCATAAGAGCTCCATTACCTACATCATCAAGATCTTCTTGCTCTTCTTGAGAGCCGTTAGTTTCATCAAATTGTACATCGTGCCTTTCTTCAACAATACTACTTGTTTTGTTAAAGACACGATATGCTTTGCTATTTGAAGAATAACCTAGCAGAAAACCAACATCACACCGACTAGCAAATTTAGAAAGTCGAACACCCTTTCTTAAGATATAGCATTTGCACCCAAATACTCTAAAGTAAGAGATGTTCGGTTTTCTTCCAACAAGGAGTTCATAGGAAGTCTTTTCAAAAGTCTATGCAAATAAAGACGGTTTATGGCATGACAAGCAGATTAATGGCTTCCGCCAAAAGCGATCTAAGTATTATACTCATCAAGCATTGTCCTAGCCATTTCTATTAATGTACGATTTTTCCTTTCTACTACTCCATTTTGCTCCGAGTGTAGGTAGTGGAAAACTCATGCTTTATTCCAAGTTCATCACAATAATCTTCAATATTAGTGTTTTTGAACTCGGAACCATTATCACTACGGATTTTCTTTATTATAAAATCAAATTCATTTTGAGCCCTTTTTGCAAAACTTTTAAAAATCTTGGAGGTTTCACCTTTGTCATATAAGAAGAATACCCATGTATATCTAGAGTAGCTATTGCCCCCAATGCTCTTATAGGTTGTTGGCCCAAACAAATCCATATGTAAGAGCTCCAATGGCCTAGAAGTTGACATGATACTTTTGGAAGGATGAGAGTTAGCAACTTGCTTTCCGGCTTGGCAAGCACTACAAAGTCTATTTTTCTCAAACTTCACATCCTTCAAGCCAACCACTAAGTCATGTTTGAAAAGCTTTTTAAGTTGAATCATTCCCACATGACCTAGTCTTCTATGCCATAACCAACCCATTGAAGTTTTTGCAATCAAACAAGTTTTCAAACACGATTCATTTGAGGAGAAATCAACCAAATAAAGATTGCCGAATCTAAAACCTTTAAAAATCATTTCTTTTTCTTTTTCTTTAAAAATAGTGACCTCCTTTTTAGAGAAAGAGCAAGTTAATCCAAGATCACATAATTGAGCAACGGATAGCAAATTAAAATTCAATGTTTCTACTAAAGATACATTTGAAATGGAAAGGTCATTTGAGATAGCAATTTTACCTAAGCCAATTACCTTTCCTTTGCTATTGTCACCAAAAGTGATCTTTTCATTTCCGCTCCGTTCTCAAATGAGGTGAACATTTTCCGGCCTCCGGTCATGTGTTGAGTGCATCCACTATCAAGCACCCAATGCCTTCCACCGGTCTTGTAGTTCACCTACAAAAGAGATCAAGTTCTTTTAGGTACCCATATTTGTTTGGGTCCTTGGAGGTTAGTTATCAAAGATTTGGGCACCCAAATAGCATTCTTTTTAACACCTAAAATTGAGGTGCCAACAAACCTAGCAAACACTTTTCCATCTTTGGCCTTTTTGAGCATATAACAAGAATCAAACAAGCCAATTGATGAAACCTTACCAATAGGACACTTTTGTTGAACATGTCCTATTTCCCGGCATTTTTGGCAAAACTTGCCATTTTGATTAACAAACCTCACGGGCTTGTTTACCGGTTTCTTACCTTTCTTGGGTACGTACCCAAGTCCTTCCTTATTGAATGAGCACCTTTGCTCACTCAAAAGCTTGTCAAGGGTAGCTTTACCTTTGAAACACCTTTCCAAGCTCTTACTTAGCTTGGTGACTTGCTCCTTTAGCTCACTATTTTCTACAAATAGCTTATCACAAGATTTAGCATTTTCAATTTTAGAATCAACACTTGAGCTACATGGTATAGCAAGCAAATCATCGCAAGAAGTGGATATGCTAGTTCTAGCAATGTTTACACTAGGCATTTTTTCTTGAATATCACAAGCAATACCAATGCTAGTGTAAGACTTATCTTGGACAAGCAAATCATGAGCATCTTTCAATTCATCATAAGAGTTTTTTAAAGATATATGCTCTTTCTTTAAGACTCTAAATTTAGCTTTTTCCTTTCTAAGATATTCATTTAATTCTTCAAGCATATCCATAAGCTCATCATAGGAGGGTTCTTCACTATCAAGAGATTTTACCTTTTCTCCTTTTGCCATGAGGCAAGTGGGAGTAGAGAATAGCGATGGAGCCTCTTTGATAGCAATACCAACAAGTCCTCTCTTCTTGGAGGACCCCTCAATATCGGAGTCGGAGTCGGAATCCGAAAACTCCTTGTCGGAGTCCCATTCTCCAATATGAGCTTCATTCTTGCCATCCTTGTGAAGCTTCTTGAAAAGCTTCTTCTTACCATTGAATTCCTTCTTCTTTGATGACTTCCCCTTGTCATCCTTCTTGGTTGGGCAATGAGAGGCAATGTGCCCCTTCTCATCACACTCATAGCAACGAATGTTGCTATAGCGCTTCTTCTCATTGGATGATTGCCCTTTTGTAATCTTATCGAAATTGAAGCTTCTATGAGGCCGTCTCCTCATGAACTTCTTCATCCTCCTCACAAGGAGGGCAAACTCTTCCTCGGAGTCTTCATCCTCATCTTCTTCATCGCTTGATTCCGCTTTTGCCTTAAAAGCGGTAACTTTCTTTCTTGAAGAAGTGGACTCCATGAGCTCTTCTTTGTCTTTCTTGTAGAGCTCATTTGTGATGAGGTTTCCAAAAGCCCGGTTGGTGTCATTCTTGGCAACTCTGAGAGTTGAGAAACAACGTCACCAACATTTCAGACTTGTCGGAAGAGCCCTAAGCATCTTGCGCACTACATCAATATCAAGCAAATTAGTACCAAGACCCTTGAGCTCATTTACAATGTTGTTGAGTCTAGAGTACATTTCGGTGATACTCTCTTGAGGCAACATTGTAAATGTCTCATATTTGATCCTAAGCCTATGCAATTTGGCTTCTTTAACCGTGGATGTGCCCTCATGAATTTCAGAGAGCGTGGTCCATATCTCGTGAGCAGCTTCAAGGTTGCTCACGCGATTGAACTCATCGCGCTTAAAGCTCCAAAGAGAGCATTCATTGCTTGAGCATTGAGGTGAGAATTTCGTTCATCTTGATCCGTGGGGTGTGTGGGATCAAGTGGCATAACGAAACCTTCACTTACAATTCTCCATACGCTTGGGCTCATGGCCTTTAAATAGATTGACATTCTAATTTTCCAATAAGAATAATTTGATCCACAAATAGAGGAGCCTTGCCTATAGACATTCCTCGCTAGCCATCCTTTCTCTCCTAGACGGTTAAGTCTAAAAATGGAGAGTCCAAGCTCTGATACCACTTGTAGGATCAAGGATAACCGACTAGAGGAGGGTGAATAGGAGGTTTCTAAATTTTCTTGATCAAATTACCGAAATTAGCAAGATACTCTAATCAAAGATAATTATCACAATCTAAGCTCTACAAAAGTAAGTGCAATAAGTAAAGACAAGAATTAACCGCACAAGGACAAGGGGGTTTTTCCCGTGGTATCGAAGATTTGTCGATCTTCACTAGTCCACGTTGAGGAAGCTTGACCACTCAAGCCGGCTCCACAAATTGAGCCTACCCTCGATCACTTGGTTGTTCTTCCTCCTCTCCGGAGTTGGTGAACACCGACCAATCACAAACGGCAACGGGTCTCTTCACAAGCTTCTTTGAAGAGATCACCGAGCGACCTTCGCCAAGTCGTCTAGGTGCCGACAAGCACCAAGAGAATAGAACTTGAACTTCACTTGACGATAATCAAGAGCCAATGGATCAACTAAGAATGCAATGCTCTTGTTCTTGCTCACTTCTCACAAATGTGTGCAAAGAGAGTAAATGAGGATGAGAGGAGTGCTCAAGGCTCAAATGAATTGAATGAATGCTCAACGACACGCCCTGAGCTGGTGGGGGTGTATTTATACCCCCAACAACCAAATATGACCGTTATGCAGAAAATCAGGCAAAACTCAGGGAAATCGGAACTTCCGCAGCACAAAGTGCGGAACTTCCGCCCTTCACTCGAGTGCACTGTAACGGTCATTACAAATGAGCATTAAATGCTCAACTAGCCGTTGATTTATGTGCGAACTTCCGCCAACTAAATTTCGGTTCTTCCGACAATCGAAGATCCGCTTTACACAATGGAACTACCGCACTTGTGAAAACGGCTAAGTCCCAAAACGGGTGCTCTCTGGAAAAAATCGACCGCGCATAATTCGGAGCAACCGATTAATCGGAACTTCCGCTCATTTCATTGCGGAACTTCCGCGCTTGAGAATTTGGCTAAGTCCCCAAAACGGATGCTCTCTGGAAAAATTCGACCGCGCATATTTCGGAGCAGCCGATTAATCGGAACTTCCGCTCATTTCACTGCGGAACTTCCGCACTTGAAAAATTGGCTAAGTCCCGAAAAGGATGCTCTCTGGAAAAATCAAGCCGCAGTTTTTCGGAGCATCCGATTAATCGGAACTTCCGCTTATACCATTGCGGAACTTCCGATTGTGTTCTGGAAAAATGATTTTCTTTTTAAACCAAACCAAAAGAACATGCATGATCCTAAGTTGATCCAAAGGCATAAATGAGATGCTTTCAAGCTACTAGACAAGCTCCCCCTTAATAGTACGACATTTATCCTATAATCCGGTCTTCCTTCATACTCCGAAGACCGGTAAAATCAAAAGGGGTCCTAGTCTATTTATACCTTGTCTTTGAGATCAACTCCATCTTTTGAACATTCTTTGACATGCAGCTCCTTGGATTCACTTTGTCATTTGGGACTATGCCTTGTAAACACTTCAACAAACATGTTAGTCCCATATTCACATAATGTCATTAATTACCAAAATACAATTTTTAGGGGCCTAGATGCTTTCAACCCTAATAGCCACGTCTTCTCAACCACGCTGCCGGTGCTAGCACTCCAGCGCGTGGTAATCCTGCCCCGTACGTGTGATACCTCGGAGGTGTTGTTACGAAGCATTAGCACTAGGACGATCCGCAACTCGTGATGATCACCGGAGTCGGAAGAGAAGTCACGTGGTGAGTACGACCACTCGGAGGAGCAGACGCGCGGCAAGTACGACCACTCGAAGGAGGAGACGCGTCGTGGCACGACTCACGATCGCATCAACTGCCATACGACGACTCTACTCGCTACTTAGCCCGGCGCGCCTAGCAGTAATCTCGTGATCTATTTCTAGCGGTGGTTCTTTGGTTGCACGGTAATTTTTATTTGTGCTATCGTAGCCTTACCGCTGCTTCCCAACAATACCCTACCGCAATCCCAGAAGGAGAATGGTGCCTAGGAATAATGAACCTATAATACAATAGTTGATTCAGTGGGTAAATCTGCCACTTGAAGCTGCTACATGGGAAGACTCGGATTTCATAGCGAGGGTTTTTCCAGACTTCCATTTTTGAGGACAAGAATGTTTTGAAGAAGGGGGGTTGTCAGACCAAATGAGTAGAAGACCGAAGGAAAAGGAAGTCTAAAGATCGAGTAGACCAATACAGATTTCAATATGAAGCGGTACGTTGGATTGTGCGACTAAGATGGAGCAACGCAGAGCTATTATGAGGATCTGACAGCCTGAGCGCTAGAAAAATCGTAGGGCATCTCGGTGCAAACATGTTGCTTGTAACGAGTTGTCACTAATAGCACTTAGCTTAATGGTACCCTGAGAGCTATATAAGCCAATCGATGTCGCTTGTAAGGAATATTCCATATATTGTGCTAAGAAAAACCCTAGCCGTCTCATTCTCTTGGTCTCATCCCATTTTCATTTATCATATCTCGCCCCTCTTTGTTAGACTTTTTATTTGGTTTAAAAATAAAAAAAGTTCAAACTTAAACAAAGAGGTGTCATCCAGTTTATAAAAAACTTAATCTATTTTAAGCTTAAGAGTCATAAACCATGAGAAGTATTTTTTTGCAGAATTAAATATTCATTTGCCATTGAATTTTGTTAAAATTACAATTCAAATGCTATTCGTAAACTTTTTTTTAATCTCGCTTTCTCCTCTTCACCCATTCATCCCCCTTCGGCTCCCAGCCTCCCACACCCGACGCCGCCACCCGACGCCGCCTCCGCGGCTCCCCCCAACGCCGCCGCCTCCCCTCCCCTCCCCTCCCCCAACGCCGCCGTTTCCATCGAAGCTCTGAGGGTTGCTGCTGAGACATGGTGTACGTCGTTACAAGAAGTCATTGGTACCTCTGAAGCTAGAAGGGCATTCTTACCAATCAAGTTTTTCTTAATAAATGCTGTAAGGATTTGTTCTGTATATCTTAGCACAGAATCCTGACATGCCCTCTCTGTGCTTTTTCTGACTTGATGATTTTTCGGGTTCACCAGTCCAAGTAGAGGCAAGTACTCCTCGCTTCAAGCCCGTCTTTTCCCGACCGAACACTAACCACTGAGATCGATTCGGGAGGATTCCCTCATGGCCGAAGCGGGAGCGGCGGGTGGCGGCCGAGATGAGGCGATGGACGCCGCCGATCCCTCGGCGGTGGAGGCTGCTGCCGTCGCCGATGGTAACCGCCGCCGCCTCGGGAAAACATCACTTCCGCATGGTTTTATTTTGGGGGCTTTGTATTTGCTTTCGTTTCCGGTGTAGCGTCTGCGATGCTGTGCTGATTAGATCGTGATCAGGTCGGGGTTTTGTAATGCATGCTTGATTCCGTTGATTACTGCTTCTATTGCGTTAGTGTGGGTGAATTGGAGCGTGTTGCGATCTGTTTCACAAGCTATGGTGCTTAAGGGCCTGTTTGGTAGGGCTCCGGCTCTCGGATTCTCATCGGGAGCAGCCGGAGCTGACCCAAACGCACTAGCTCCAAGTTTATGCGAATCACAGTTCAGAAACTAGAGTTCAGAAACCAGATCAACCTCACAGTTTTTATTCACAGTCACGCCCGACCACTACTGGATTGATGATACTGGTTTCCTATCTCATTCATGGAATGCCTGCATGGTCATGTATGTGTGTGTGAGTGGTGCTGTGGTGTTCAATGAAATGCCTTTTTGGTTGTGTGAGTGTGATGCTTGATGAAAGTTGTACATTGTCATACACACTGCGCCTTCTGCTTGATTTGGTACCTACATTGTCATACACACCGCTCCTTCTGCTTGATTTGGTACCTTCATGGCAATACAAATGCTTGTTGTTTGGTTTAATCCATATCCGTTTATGTACCAGTGATGTTCACTTCACAAATATGTGTTTCTGGTACATTGATTTGACTTTTGGTGAAATGGTTGTCATGATAGGGAGCTAGACTACATTTGTATGATGCAACATTCAAATAGAATATCGATCAGTCCCGAGAAATTTGTAGCTAATAAATTTCAGAAATTAAAGGTACAAATAGAAATAAGTAACAAATACACTTGAAGTGTTAAAACCAGGGGTATGATGGTTTCGTTGCCTCAAATCCCCACTTTCAGAGTTTTCGGAGTCAACCTCCTTCCAAACGCTTCTCCTAGCCAGCTCTAGGTTCTCATAGGAGTGGATCTTCTGAGAATCAAGAGTTGAGAGCTGAAAAATGAGGAGCGGAGCTCTACCAAATAGGCCCTAAACCGGGGGCATGTTGTGGTTTCCAAAAGCTTCTAGAACAGTTGGTCGGGCGCCGTTTGTGGCGATCGTGTCTTCGTTCGGGGTCTCTGCTTTGCTGGGGTTTTTAGGAGGGTTTGGGGGTTAAGTGACATGCGAATTAGCTCTGTCATATGTCAGAACTTGGCCTTTTTTCTTCTTTCCCCCTATCCTTGCGTGCTTTATGAGTTATTGATTATGTCCGATTTTGTGTGGGGGTTCCTAATGGTGGATTGCCATTGACCTCTCTTGATAAACTGTTGTTGGATTGGCAGTTAACATGAACCCTTTGAAGAGGTCATCGGAATCATCTGCTAAAGAAGATGAAGCAGACAGGCAGAAGTGGCAGAAGAGAGAATGTCAAGGTTTCACACCCAGAAGGTTCTGCACAATTCTTTTTTTTTCACGATTACTATCTTCTATGATCCGGTAAACAGTATTATCCATGATGGTGCTTTGTGATGTTGAAATTGGTCAGATATCAGCTTGATGTCTATGAGGTTGCAATGCAACGAAACACAATTGCGATGCTTGACACAGGAGCCGGGAAGACAATGATTGCTGTCATGCTCATCAAGGAGTTTGGGAAGATCAACGGAGCAACTAATGACCAAAAGCTCATCATATTCCTCGCACCCACAGTTCAGCTTGTCACACAGGTTGCACTATAGTCTGTTCCCCATCATATTCCTTGCACCAACAGTTCAGCTTGTCACACAGGTTGTACTGCTGTCTGTAGGCTGGTAGTTGTATGTAGTCTAACTAGTTTGTTCTGACACTCTTTGTCACAGCAATGCGAAGTGATTAAAATCCACACAGATTTTGAGGTGGAAAACTATCATGGTGCCAAGGGGGTTGATCAATGGACGGCTCCTAGATGGCAAGAGCAGCTCTCGAAATATCAGGCAAGTGGTGATTCTTTGTTTTTCAAGGCTCATTGATTCCTCATTTGTTATAAAGGAAATGTGCTTTCCAAGCAAGCAACAGTGCTGATCTGCAGTCTTTAGTTCTTCATATTTTATGACAATAGATGCTTTTTTCCTGACCTCTTGATTTGTGTTCGAAAGGTCTTGACATGTACTGTATGGCATGACTTGTGGGCTGTGAATTGGACCCAGAAAGGAAGTTCTTTTATACGTATTCACTCCTAATTTTTAGTTTTCCCCTCAAAAAGTATTTTCAGATATGATTGCTCAGTGCTTCCTTCATGATAACTTGTGTTCACTTATTATATGGGTTAACGATACATTTACCTTGTCACTTTATTGATACCTTTGGACTGGTTTCCTTGGTTCCTTTTCTTACACTGTGCATATTGACTATTTACTATAATTTTGTTTCATTTATTTGTTATATGCTTTCATCACTTACTTTGTAGTGCTAATGAAAAATTGCAGGTCATGGTCATGACACCACAGGTGTTGCTACAAGCTTTACGCAATGCTTTCTTGATCTTGGACATGGTTAGTCTCATGATATTTGATGAATGCCATCACGCAACTGGTAACCACCCTTATACTAGAATAATGAAGGTATTGTGAAACATCATTTATATATCATGGTATTTTTATACTAACACAACACTTTCTTTTTATTTGTTCATTCTGAAGTTGTTGTTTTTGTCTTCATCTTTTGAACAGGAGTTCTATCACAGATCTGAACATAAGCCAAATGTGTTTGGTATGACAGCATCACCTGTTATAAGAAAAGGCAAGCATTGGCAAAAAATATATATTACTCTTTTTTTTTACATTGAATACATCACAACATGTTCTGATTTTTTCTATTTACATGCTCAAATATTGAATAAACTGATGAACTTTATGTCAGATACTGAATTTGAGTTGATAAAATGATTGTTAAAATTAATCATGATGGCATCTATTAACTTGATTGGAGAGTATGATGAAAGATGTTGATGGCAGATCCAAGAGATGCCTGTGGTTGACGAAATAAAAATCGAAGAAGATCAGTAATACCTTTTTCTATTAACAATGGCATTTAGGTCATGTACTAAGCCTGACCTGTCATGGCCAAGAGAAGAAACAGGAATCCAGAAAAGGAACACTTCAAAGGCATAATCTTCAGTTGTGCTTCTGCCATAGATTTCACTACTGTCAATATTTCTGGCATTTCTCTTGTTTTCTAACATATATTTTATTTGCTCTCTTCACTTCATAAATCTTCTCTGATGATTTGAAATTTTCTTGGTCATCTGTGCAGGTGTCTCTTCTGATTTGGATTGTGAAAGTCAGCTCTCTGAACTGGAAAACCTTTTAGATGCTAAGGTACATCCTATTTTTCTGGTTTGACACATGTAAGGTGAACAAGCTGGGTCAGATTATACAGGACATTCCAGTTGTGATCACTGCAATATTCTATTGTCTATTGAACTGCAAAGATATAGCCATTCCCATATCCGAATGTGCTTCTAGATTGTGGCTTTTAATTTTAACTGCAATTGTTAATTGTTTGGTTGTATGTTCCTCTTGAGAACTACACCTGTCTTTTAAGTGAATATATCTGTTTTACCCATGTAATTTTGGGAAATGCATATGCACCATCAAAAGAGTTAGTTGCATTCTGATCTATGTTTATCTTTTAACCCAACAGATATACCTGTTTTAGACTGCTAGTTGCATTCTCATCTATATTTATCTTTTACACTAACAGATCTACACAGTGGCAGATAGAGAAGAGATAGAACTTTGTGTTCCTTCTGCAAAAGAAGTGAAGAAGATGGACTCGGTCTTGGAGAAGGACCGAGAAGGGTATTTTGGTAATCTTACCAAATATCACCTTGGTGACCTTTTGCCTACCCACGGCGCAAGGCGGCGCAAGAGAAGCGGTTTAGGTTAAGAGGTGTTGTAGACGGCGCTTTAAAATGCGTCGTGTGTGACCCGTTTGTGTTGGGCCTTAACGGGAGCCCATTTGAGTTAATCTTCTAGAAAGTCTAAGTCTCCACTATAAATAGAGGAGGGAGGTGGTGCGCACCTCTCCAACTCTTTTATCATTATTGAAACCCTAGTTTTGGCTTAGGAGAGGATTAGTGGAGGTTAGGGTTCTAGAGAGTTTTGATTTGATCTTGTGCTCTCGGATTGAGCTTTGTCCTCCATTGATGGAGTGGTGTAAACCCAAACCCTATCAATCAATCCAAAGAAAGCTTTGATCAAAGATGTGTCTCTTTGCCCTTCTTCTCTCTATTTGGTGATTTTGAGTCTTTCTTTGATTCGCATGTTTTGATTGATTTCTTTACATGATATAGCTTGCGTGACATGTGGGAACACATCTAAGATCATCTTGATCATCAATCACCCACGAGCAAGTTTTTGGGTCATGTTTTCGTTTTGACTCGGTTTTGAACCATCCATCTCTCAAACTGAAAAATGTCGTAACTTTTCCATGGATCTCCATGATCTTCGATTGGAATAGGTTCCGACATCCTAGAGAAGGTGTGTTCCAAGTTTCATGAAGTTTGGAGTTGTAGATCAAAAGTTAGACCTATTTGCAACCGTTTTTGGGTGATTTCACTGTTCATCTTGGAGGTCGACCGCCCTAGCTAGAGGTCGGACCGCCCCTTGGAGAGGTCGACCGCCCGAGTAGAGGTCGACCGCCTTCTCTTAGGAAATTAAGTTTGGTTGTTTTGGTTGTTTTGCTTTGGGGTTTTGATTGGATTCAATCCTAGTCTTCCACAGATCTTGGTATATCGATCTTCATAGCTTCTATAGCTATTGGAGTGAAATTTGTTTTGAATCTAATCGTGGTTGAAAAAGTGAGCGTGCTCCTATTCACCCCCCCTCTAGTCGCCTTTTCGGTCCAACAAGTGGTATCGAGCCGGTTAGTTCAATCTTGATCTTAACAGGTCCTTTGAACTTGGCGATGGATAAGTACTCGACAAAGCCGCATGTCTTCAATGGGCTCGACTATGCCTATTGGAAGAATCGCATGCGAGTCTTCCTTGAGAGCGAAGGACAAGCTATATGGGAGGTTGTTCGAGCTCCGCTTTTTTACTGAGATTGCCACGCAAGCTTGGCAATACTTTGGCTAACAACAACAAGGCAAAGAATCTCCTATATTTGGGCTTGGTAGACAAGAGTATGACAGATTTGCAATCTTACGACCGCACATGAAATTTGGCACACCTCGAAACTTACCATGAGGATCGTCCCAAATTAAACAAGTGCGCCGAGACGGTCTATTTAGAGTACAACAAATTCGAGATGCGTCTGGCGAGAGCATCGATGACGTTTTACTCGCTTCAACAAGGTTGTCAATCGGATGAAAGTCGTTGACATTGAGTACTCTCAATCTGAGAATGCCACTCACCTCTTGGCTGCAATCAACACCAAGGAGTGGGAGATGAAGGCTACTGCCATAGAGGAGAACGTCGATCTCTCTACTCTCACCTTGGAGCTGCTTTATAGTAAGCTCAAAACTCATGAGATCAAGAGAGGTAGTCTTCCTAAGAAGGACAGTATGGCTTTGGTAGCTGATCCTCTTTCAAGAGCTTCTGATGGTTTTTCTGAGTCCTCTTCGGGTTTTTCTCTTGCCTGTTTATCCACAATTCGTGAAGAGGATTTTGAGAGTCTTCCTGAGCCCGAGCTAGCCCTCATAGTCAAGAAAGTCACACGGGCTTACAACAATGTGAGAAACAAAAAGAGAGGTGGCCCTGTGACTTGCTACGAGTGTGGTGAGCTTTACCATATTCGGGCGAACTGCCCCAAGCTGAAGGGTAAGGGTAACCATAAGGAGGGAAAGCCAGCTTGGAAGAAGCCTCAAGGGAACAAATCAAGGTTTGATGCTGCCAAGCTGATGAAGGCTGCTCACCGGGTCCTTGCCGCTTTTGGAGATCAATCCTTGAGCGATGTGGACTCTGGGAGCGAGGAGGACAAGGAGGAGGAGGAGCCACCTCAAGACAAGAAAGGAAGGCCAAGGACTTCACCGGCATGTGCTTCATGGCTGACTCCGTCGACGTCGATGATGATGATGAGGATCGTCGCGGAAGGAGGAAGAACACGTGGCTCGTCGACTCCAGCTGTTCACGCCACATGACCGGAGACTCTACATGGTTCACTTCCTTCACGCGGGCGACGGGTGATGACTTCATCACCTTCGGAGATGATTCACAAGGGCGGATCGAAGGAACTGGATCGATCGGGGTGAGCAGCGGTGTTCATTCTCAAGGATGTCGCTCTTGTGTCCAAGCTAAGGTACAATCTCCTTTACGTCTCTGACTTCTCGATGATGGCTATGAGACTAGATTTAAGAAGAACGCTTGTCGGGTGCTTGATTCTTTTGGTGAGCTCATTTTTGGAATTTCTAGAGTTGGTAGAATATTTGGGTGATTTTTCGAATCTCTTGCGGATCTCTCAAATGTTTAGTTGCATCTTCTTACGATATCGGCTTTGCACCGAGCGGCAGGGCACATTGGTTTTGATCATCGACACGAGTTAGCGGCCTTGATCTCATGAGAGGCTGCCTAAACTCAAAGTCATCAAAGATCTTGTATGTGCTCCTGTAGGCATGGCAAGCAAGTTGCCGCCTCACACCCTTCATTGACTATGGTCATGGTACCGGACGGACCGACAGTTGCTTCATATGGATACTGTTGGTCCTGCTAGGGTTCGGTCAGTCGGTGGCAATTGGTATATTCTTGTCATAGTCGATGATTTTTCGAGATATTCTTGGGTGTTCTTTCTTGCTTCGAAGGATGAGGTCTTTGATCATTATCATGATCTTGTTCTTCGTTTGGCTTCGAACTTCTGGTGCCTTGAGAGCAATCGCAGTGATAATGGCACGGAGTTCAAGAATGCCTCGTTGCCTCTTTTTGTCTTTGGCTGAGCGCGGTATTGAGCATCAGTTCTCTTCTCCACACGTCCCTCAACAAAATGGCGTTGTGGAAAGGAAGAACAGGACCTTAGTCTCGATGGCTAGGACGATGCTAGATGAGTATAGCACAGGAGGAGGTTTTGGGCGAAGCTATTGCTCTGACTTGCCATATTTCAAATCGTGTCTTTACGAGACCGTCTTTGGGCAAGACTTCTTATGAGCTTCGTTTTGGCGAAAACCCTCGGTTTAGCACTTTCGAGTCTTTGGATCAAGTGTTTTATTCTCAAGACAGGAACCTAGATAAATTTGAATCAAGAACTTGTGATGGTTTATTTCGGGTTATCCGCTCATTCAAGGGTTTTCGAGTTTTAATCTTGAAACTTTGGTTCGGGAGACATGCAATGTCACTTTTGATGAGACTAGCCACGAGCTAGATCGGATATTTCGGGTGATACGGTGTGAGAGAGTATATTTGTAGAGGAAGATGATGATGGACTCGATGATACTCTTCCACCTGCTGCTGTTGACATTCCTATTCCTGCACAAGAACCCGCCGTGACTACTTCGCCTTCGGTTGAGGCACCTGCTGCATCTTCATCATCAGCAGTACCTGCGGAGGTCGAAGAGGTACTTTCTTCTCCGGGTGCGCCACTTCACATTCAAAAGCAGCATCCGCCGGATCAGATGATAGGTAATATCCATGAACGAGTCACTCGCTCCAGGTATCATGATCCAAACCTCTATTCTCATTCTGCTTTTGTAGCTTCTTTTGAACCCCGCGATATATCACATGCTTTATCTGATTCGAGTTGGGTCAATGCCATGCATGAGGAGTTAGAGAATTTTGAGAGGAATAAGGTTTGGAACCTAGTAGAACCTCCTAGTGGTCATAATGTTATAGGAACCGCTGGGTCTTCAAAACAAACAAAATGAGGATGGTTACGTGGTTAGAAACAAGGCGAGGTTAGTAGCTCAGGGCTTTAGCCAGGTTGAGGGGTTAGATTTTGATGAGACCTTTGCTCCTGTTGCTAGACTAGAAGCTATTCGCATTCTTCTTGCATTTGCTGCCTCTAAGGGCTTTAGATTATATCAGATGGATGTTAAGAGTGCCTTTCGAATGGTTTTATAGAGGAGGAGGTTTATGTTAGGCAACCCCTGTGCTTTGAGAATCCCAAGAACCCACATCATGTCTTCAAGCTATCCAAAGCCTTGTATGGTCTTAAACAAGCCCCTAGAGCACGGTATGATAGACTTAAGACCTTCTTGCTTAAGAATGATTTTGAGATGGGTAAGGTAGACAAGACCTTGTTCATTCTTAGGCGTGGCAATGATTTCTTACTTGCTCAGATTTACGTTGATGATATTATCTTTGGTGGTTCTTCTCATGCTCTTGTTTCTAGCTTTTACGAGACTATGTCCAGGAATTTGAGATGAGCATGATGGGAGAGCTCAATTACTTTACGGGGCTTCAAATCAAGCAATGTAAGGAAGGATCTTCATCCATCGACGAAGTATACTAAGGATCTGCTCAAGCGCTCGACATGGGTGATCGCAAGTCGATCGCCACTCCCATGGCGACTTCGACGCGCTGGATCGGATGAGGAAGGAGAAGCCGTGGATCAACGCGAGTCCGCAGACATGATCGGCTCCCTCCGTACTGACGGCATCAAGACCGGACATCCACTTCACGATCGCCTCTGCGCGAGGTTTGAGCGTCTCAGAGAACTTCCCATCGCCAAGCGGTTAAGCGCATATTCGGTATTACACTCTACCTCCGCGTATGGCATTTGGTACTCTGTTCTTCTTCTTTATCCATTCGGGGTTTTCGATTCGATTTTGCGGTCAGTCGGCTTGATAGGAAGAGTACCTCGGGCACTTGTCACTTCTAGGCACTTCTCTTGTTTCTTGGTCTTCTAGGAAGCAGTCCTCTGTTGCACAATCTCTCACTGAGGTGAGTATGTAGTCTTGCTAGTTCTTTGTAGTCGATTTTGTGGATGGTATCCACTCTTAAGGACTACGGGTTAAATTTTGCTAGTGTTCCTCTTTTACGTGATAACATACGCTATTAACATTGCTAAGAACCATGCAACACTCTAGGACCAAGCACATAGACATTCGCTATCACTTCCTTAGAGACCATGTAGAGAAGGGTGATATTGTGCTACACTTCGTGGAGTCAGAGGCTCAATGGTGATATCCTCACCAAACCTTTAGACCCAACTAGGTTTGCCACCTTAAGAAGCGAGTTAGGGTAATTTATCCCTATGGGTTGGTTTGAGGGGAGTTCGATCTTTTCTGATCTTACCTTGTTCTTTTGATCTTTTATTGTTCTTTTTCTGAACTTGTTGATCTTTTTGAACTTTTTAGGTTTTTAGGCTTCTTATTGCATCGCATTGTATCATATTGCATTCATATGAAAAATACATCAAGTGGTATGAAAAATCCAAAAAGATGCATTGTAATATAAAATTTTCTGCTTATCTTTTAAAATTGATGAAGCTTTGCCTATTACCCTTGGAGCTTTAGTATTTCAATTCTTGCTCAATGTCATGTCTAGTACTTTGACTTGCTAGAATTATCATGCTTTCACATGTGTAGCTAAGTCTTTGCTATATGAGCTAGAACTTTAAAAACAAACTCGAACTAAGAAATTGCAATTTGTGGATGTTTTAGCGAGTTGCGCAATTAGTGCTCCTTTTGTGACATTGGCCCTGTCAGAATTGCTTTGTTAGCTCTTTGATCTAAAATTGACCATTACTTGAGCTCTTGTGTTCTTGAGATTCTAAAGCGCTCATGTGAAAAATAAAAATCAAGATTGTCTTATGCTTAAAATGTGCCAAACTATTCTTACGAGGCCTTGTCAAATGACATGAACTTGGAGATAGTTTGATGATCGGAGACGATCTCATGGGGATTGCTTGTCGAAATGACATGAACCTCAAGATTTGTCGCATACAGTAGAAGCTTAGAAAGAGTTTGTGGATGGCTCCTAGTCCGGGATCTTCTTTACTAAGATATACCTTTAATCAACTTTTGGTGAAGCTTAGGATGAGTTTGTGGATGGCTCCTAGTCCGGGATCTTGTCACTAAGTTAGATCATTAGTCAACCTCAATATTCAATGCAAATGAGAAAATGTTGACAAATGGGCGTTTATAAAAGATTGAGCAAAATGATTCAATACGGGACTTGATTGACTCTTAATGTGGTCTTTGTTAGATTTTTGATCTCACTTTGACATTTTGACATGGCCAATTTCATTTTAGGATCCCTGTTGATGAACTTGCTGAATTTGAAGCTTTGCTTAAATTGATCAAATCCATTGCTTTACTTTTGAGCCTTTATGCTTAGCTTTGTTATATATGTCTTACCATGATCTTGCTAGCTATTTATCAGCTTGATATGCTGTTTGTGCAATATTAGAGATACTAGATTGTTCTTTTGGGTAATCTCCAAAGCTTCTTGTAATCAAAAATTGAAAAATACAAAAATGAAGCCACTCCATTGCACTTCATGCATACTTCTTCTTTTTGCTTCCTTCTTCATTCTGCAAATTGCTATCTCTGGATGAGAGGAAGGCGTGATTCCTTGATGACTCCATTGTCAAAGGGGGAGAAGATATTTCGATGTTGGGGAGAAGTTTATACAAAGGGGAGAAAGTTGGAGAATTTGAAATTTTCTGAAATCCGAGGATCATAGTGAGGGGGAGTTTTTGAATTGCATTCTTATTGTCTTATTGACTCTTCTGAACTTGAATTGCATTTATTACTCCTCACAATGATCAAAGGTCAATTGAACAATTGTTCTTTCATATGGACCTTAAGTGAGATTTTGACTTTTTAAAATCAAAGTTTTTATGCTTTCTTTTGCCTTATCTCACTTGTCTATGCTATTCGATGCCGACTTGGTCATTTCTATTGCTTTCTCTTGCTTATGGACCAAGTTGTGCCTTTGTGCAGCGAAAGTATTTTACTTTTCAAACCTTCAAATTACATTTTACGGATTATTGCCAATGTGTTCATCAAGGGGAGATTGTGGATATCATGGGGATATGCTCCGGATCTTAGGATGATGTGACAATTGGCAATGGCGTTAATGGTTTGTCGTTTCACGGGTTTTCGACAAAGTTTGACCTTTATTCGGACTTTACGGGCGGCGGTCTGACCGCCATAACGCGGTCCGACCGGTCCCAAATCGGTCGGACCGGCCATGTCGCCGGTCGGACCGGCCGTGACAAAGTGGTCAAAGCAGTGGGCCAAAAATAGAGGTGTAGGCAAGTGAGGATCCCATTGTTCTTGCTCCCATAATTTTTGGAGTCTCGATAAAAAGTTCTATTGGTTTAAAGTTTCCGATGAGGTTTGGATTTTGGGGTTGAAAATTGGCTAAGTCCCTACGGACGGTCGGACCGACCTTTGGCGTGGTCCGACCGGCAAGGCCGTGATCGAGGCCGCCCCGAGGTGATCGACCGATCATCATCGGAATGTCGCCCTTCGTGGCGGCGTTGCTCATTGGTTAGGTCAAAGTCATGAGTTTGATGCATA
The DNA here is from genome assembly GCA_036346395.1 of Hsuehochloa calcarea. Taxonomy (NCBI): domain Eukaryota; kingdom Viridiplantae; phylum Streptophyta; class Magnoliopsida; order Poales; family Poaceae; genus Hsuehochloa; species Hsuehochloa calcarea. The sequence continues at coordinate 60,713,023 of CM070593.1, read as the reverse complement.
TGTGTTGCATGATGCATGTTTTGACTAACGTGGGTCAAGTTGCGAAGAACTTGTTCCGGTTTCGATTTGCTTGTCTATTGTTGTGCGAGTTGCTTGGTGGTCAACGACGGTCACGGCGAGGATGATCGGGACGAGGCTTGGAGAGCTTAGGTCGAGCGATCGGCGATCTTTGGGTGAGTCAATGAAATCAAGTATGGCAGAATGGACAATGATGACCGAGCAGGCGATTCGGTGCGGCCGGTTTGATCAAGCGGCGCGAGTCGGTGCAAGTGCCATGGTGGTTTCGGTGGGAGCCGGATGGGAGAGACTTGCCGAGCATGGAGAGAGCCGTTGATCAACCTACGTGGCGAGCATGTGAAGTGCTTGCGAAGATGGACTCGGTCTTGGAGAAGGACCGAGAAGGGTATTTTGGTAATCTTACCAAATATCACCTTGGTGACCTTTGCCTACCCAGCGCAAGGCGGCGCAAGAGAAGCGGTTTAGGTTAAGAGGTGTTGTAGACGGCGCTTTAAAATGCGTGCGTGTGTGACCCGCTTGTGTTGGGCCTTAACGGAGCCCATTTGAGTTAATCTTCTAGAAAGTCTAAGTCTCCACTATAAATAGAGGAGGAGGTGGCTGCACCCTCTCCAACTCTTTTATCATTATTGAAACCCTAGTTTTGGCTTAGGAGAGGATTAGTGGAGGTTAGGGTTCTAGAGAGTTTTGATTTGATCTTGTGCTCTCGGATTGAGCTTTGTCCTCCATTGATGGAGTGGTCAGAACCCAAACCCTATCAATCAATCCAAAGAAAGCTTTGATCAAAGATGTGTCTCTTTGCCCTTCTTCTCTCTATTTGGTGATTTTGAGTCTTTCTTTGATTCGCATGTTTTTGATTGATTTCTTTACATGATATAGCTTGCTGTGACATGTGGGAACACATCTAAGATCATCTTGATCATCAATCACCCACGAGCAAGTTTTTGGGTCATGTTTTCGTTTTGACTCGGTTTTGAACCATCCATCTCTCAAACTGAAAAATGTCGTAACTTTTCCATGGATCTCCATGATCTTCGATTGGAATAGGTTCCTGACATCCTAGAGAAGGTGTGTTCCAAGTTTCATGAAGTTTGGAGTTGTAGATCAAAAGTTAGACCTATTTGCAACTTCGTTTTTCGGGCTGATTTCACTGTTCATCGGCTGGAGGTCAGACCGCCCTAGCTAGAGGTCGGACCGCCCCTTGGAGAGGTCAGACCGCCCCTGAGTAGAGGTCAGACCGCCCTTCTCTTAGGAAATTAAGTTTCGGTTGTTTTTGGTTGTTTTGCTTTGGGGTTTTGATTGGATTCAATCCTAGTCTTCCGCTGTACTGGTATATCGATCTTCATAGCTTCTATAGCTATTGGAGTGAAATTTGTTTTGAATCTAATCGTGGTTGAAAAAGTGAGCGTGCTCCTATTCACCCCCCCTCTAGTCGCCTTTTCGGTCCAACAGGTGGCACTGGCGAATGCAAGGCGTGTGAACTACTCGAACTATGGGGTCCAGCAAATGTCATGTATTCCAACACCGAAGATAACAGGGGGTGTGTGTTCCACAAGTGTCCGTATTTCTCGATGAGTTTGATTTCCGCAAATTCTTGTATTTATATTTTTTGTTTGTTTGTCACTTTTTTCACTATTTGGTGTTGTTTTCAGGCCTGCGGTTACTAGTGCTTTTAGTGGGCAGACTCTATTGGTGTCGTGGTGGAAAGAGCAGTTGAACGTCCAGATATAGTTCCATATGGTCCAATGGTGAATATGCCACCTGCAAACGAGCGCTTGGACATGATTCTTGGCCACCTAAAGTAGCTCCAGAAACTTGTGTATGTGTGTGTCCTACTGGTAGTGTGTTCAATATGTATTAAATGGTAGTCACTGTCTGCATAAGGGATTCATGTATGAACGATGTTGTATGCTTGTTTATGAATTGCAAGATATCTTTAACTTTTGGCAACTAGATCTGTATGAATGTAACATGACAAGGGATTCACATATGAACTTCAATACCGCAATGAAATTAAACTTTGTAACCAGGTTTAGCGGAAGATGACAACACACTACGACGCTACCTTATCAGATCGAAATGATCACACTTTGTCGTGCCCCCTTTTTAGACCGAAAAGATCGCACCCTGTCACACCACACACTGCCACTTTTGCAGACTGAGATGACAACACATTGCGACGCTACCTTTTCAGACCAGAATGACCACACTATGTACGCCCCCTTTTCAGACTGAAGAGACTGTACCCTGTCACGTCACAAACTGCCACCTTTGCAGACTGACATGACAACACACTGCGACACTACCTTTTCAGACTGAAATGACCACACTCTGCTATGACCCCTTTTCAGACCAAAAAGATCACACTCTTTCACGCTACACACTACAACCTTGGTAGACCGAGATGATAATACACCGTGACGCTACCTTTTCATACTGAAATGACCACACTCTACCACGCCACTTTTTCAGACCCAAAAGACCACACCCTGCCATGCCACACACCGCCACCTTTGTAGATTGGGATGACAACACACTACGACGCTACTTTTTAAGACCAAAATGATCACACTTTGCCACGCCACCTTTTTAGACCAGAAAGACCGCATCCTGTCACGCCACACACTGCCACCTTTACAGATCGAGATGACAACACACTGCGATGCTACCTTTTCCAACCGAAATGATGACTCTTCTCCCTCGACCCTCAGTACTACACCCTATCCACTTATAAAAGGAGGAAGAAGATAGCTGGAGGAGAACACTACAGCACCACACACAACACCTCACTCCAAATTGTTTCACATAACAGAGAGGAAGGAGATGCCAAACTTATATGCGAAGATACCACAAAAGCGCAAGTGTCTTCCGAGAGGGCTAAACTCAACCCAGATTGTTCTATGAAGGATGCGTCGGTACCACCGAAGTTCCCACGCCCGCAATGTGTGTGTAAAGAACCAGCGAAGATTATTCAGTCGATACACCCGACGACCACCGCCTGGGTGAACTACACATGCGGGAATATCCCCGTAAGAGAATCTTACGCACACATAGTTTTTTTCACATCTGACGTTACATTTCATATCTCGCTAACTTCATCTTCACATAATGGCAGCCGAATATGTGTTGCAACTTCTTCCAATAGATTGACGGCCCGGGCATGTACGATACGACGTTCATCGAGCAGAAGTACATATTCAACTACGCGAAGCGACCCGAGATCTTCGAACGCTGGAAACCTTACGCACCCAACCCTATTGAAAAGGCACTAGAGGAGCCCAAGAAAGCAGGGTGGTGGTGGAGTCCCCACGAATAGGAAGCTATGTATGACCGGGCCAAGCGCGTGGCGTACAAGGGGAATGCTACTGCTAGTGAGACTGGCAGTCGTCCTAGCGCTCCCTATCACTCGGCGCACTCCATATCGAAGAGATAAGTTATGTTCAATTTGCATCCTGATTATTAATTTGGTCATACGTTCTGCTATCCTAACATTATTCAATCGTCCATACCGTCTCGCAGAACATGGCTGACTTTGAGACTGGCAGCCGCCGTGAGTAGTCCCGAGACAAGAGGAATGGACCGATGGGCCGCCAAGACTAATTAACTTCGTTTCAATCCACCTCTTTTCCGATTCCAAAAAGGTGAACATGTATGTATTTTCTGGTTTGTTGATTTGTGCATGATGTCGTTTCTAATGCACACAACCAAACCCTGCACGTCATGTAATTCACAACTAAATTATGAAGTCTTTCAAATTTTATTCCCAAATATTTTGTCTATTTCAAACTTCGTACTCTTTTCCCAATAGAATCGGTTTTGCAAACAATACAATATGGACAACAGCGTGTGTGGCAACCCTAATCCCAATTATGTCATTTCGCTCAAAGTGGGCTATTTGTGTTATTGCGCCACAGACTCGCATTCCAAATTGCGCCGTCGACCTCACATTCTCTACATCATATTTTGTTATCTTTTCTAATTTCACATTCCAAACTACGCTGAATTCTCTACATATAAATAATATTTTAAAAAATTATTACAAAAACTTCGTGAAATCCACTAAAATTTGAAGTTGAATTCTCTTCATATAAATATATATTTTTTTAAAAAAAATTACAGCTCCTGTCGCTAATTGAACTGACGCCAAATGGTGACAGGAGCGTGTCGCTCATTCAATTGGTGACTTAAGCCTCTCAGAACTGTGCTACTGGCAACAAGGCTCCTATCGCCATTCCAAATGACGACAAGGAAATTTCGTCATTTAGAATGGCAACAATAGCCTATTTTTGTAAAAAAAAAAAGTTGACTATTTATTTTTGTATTTTTATTAAAACAATATTATTTTAAAAAATTCCTAGTAGTACTAGTGTAAGCAACATAGACATGGCTACGTTGCTTGCCCCGGTTACAAACCCAAGGATACCTTCCTTGCCTCCCTTTCCCTCCAAAATTCTCACTATGTGTCTTCTTCTTCAAGTGCTTTTAGCTACAACCTCCCACTCTTCAATCTTCACCTCCACCTCTCCTTGCGTTGCTTAAAGCAGTTTGTAGTTAATACTTTCCCATTCTCCTTACCAAAGCCATGAGCAAACAGCCGGCGGCGCCAAAGGTGGGCGGCGAGCCGTCGAGCCGTGCCCGTGCAACAAACACAGCGCTGTCGCGGGGAGCGGCGACAGCGTAGCCACCGACCCGCCATCGCAATGCAAGTATGCAGAGCGAACGACAGGCTGTGGTGGGGACACCGTGCGACAGCGCCCCCAACAGGACAGTTCGTCCCCACGTTCCTATATTTAGGGCAATCTATGACGAACAGCAAGGAGACCCACACTGGGAGCGTACTGGCGAGGGACACTCCCGGCCGGAGCAACCGCCGGGTGACGAGGCGAAGATGACGCCACTCCAGCGAAGTCCCCACCACGCCTCAAGCCGTCGTATGTACCGACGTCCCAGAGAAGACGGGAGCAACCTCATGTAAGATTAATTTAATCTTTTATGGCCTATGTAATGTTATTGGATTAATTCTTAGTATAAAAGATCTAGTATGATGGTTGCTAGATTTAATGTATTAGAATTACTGGGTTTTAAATCCCTCATGTCTCCCTTTGCATGGCATAAATTGTATGTGTGTGATCAGCATGTTGTACGCGTAAGAGTTGTTGCATGCAATTGCATGAAAAATGCAATTAACTAATGGCATTTGCTAATGGCAGCCTTAACGGCAAGCGTCATGCAGTTGCATGCGAGTGCTCATGCGGCTCATGCGACGGCAGTTTCTTTATGCATAGCCGAGTGAGTGGGTGATATTCACGTAGCAGAACGACGCGACTGTTCGACTTCTATATATAGGATGCTCCATCATCTTTTCAGAAATAGACAGAACAAGCAACATGATAATGCATGTACACACATGCACGTGAGTGCTAGTTCTTTGATCATCAAAAGAACACTGAGAAGTATAGGCAGAGACAAGAGAAAAAGCTCACTGCAACATGGATCAAGGTATGTTCATACATAATGGAGATTGAACAAAACAGTGTTGAAATTATAGTTTTATCTATCACCTCATACAACACCGCGTCCCCGTCACGGCCGGCGGTTCAGCAACCACTGTAGCAGTATGAAAGCGTCCCGGAAGGACAGCCAGGAGCATCGCCACGCGGAAGCAGGTCCCCCGCCACCTTAGCGCCCATCGAGCGCGTTAGCACGCTCAAAGAAGAGGACGGCTATGGGCGTGATGCACATACACATTCACCGCAGATGAGACCGGGGAGCAAGTTGCACGGAGGGCAACTGTCGCCGATTATTCTCCCGTCGAAGCGCAGGAAGAGACAGCCGATGGTGTTCTGCTTCATCGCGTGCTGCATCCTCTTCTGGCTGCTGGTCATCACGGTCGGTGTGGCCATGCTTGTCATTTACCTCATATACCGCCCGCAGCCGCCCGCGGGTGACCTCAGCCACCCTCAACTCGGGGTACATTGACAAGCTCGGCGGCGGGATGATGCTCAACTCAGACCTCACCGTCCTCGCCGCCATCTCCAACCCCAACACCAAGATCCACATAGTGTTGTACTACATGCAGCTGGACCTCTACTTCCAGGGCAGTCCGATCGGGACGCAGGCGGTGTGGCCGGCGCCGCTGCACGAGGGGCCCAGTGACTCCGTGCTCCGGAGCGTGCACCTGGTGGTGAGCGAGGTGACCATGACGCAGGAGGACGTCATGGTGTGGCAGAACGCGACGGCCAAGGGCGGGCCCGTGACGCTGCATCTCTACGGCCGGTTCCACACGCAGCTCTACTTCGGCCGGTGGCTGCCGTTCAAATACTGGGTCAACCCGCGCTGCACGCTCTGGCTCGACCCGCCGCCGAGCGGCGCGCTGCGCCGGGCACGGTGCTGATCGTTTGCTCTTGATCATCACTGGACTGGTCTGATCAATTGCTTTTTTGTGCTCGTTCCAACTTCGAAGAACAACTCGTGTATTTCCGTCTAGATATTTTTTAAAAATTTCCGTTGAAGAAATATGGAGATTTGCTGTATTTTTGTTAACCGAATGAAATTATGGAGATGTTCGGTACAGAAGAATATTGGAAGTACTAGTTGAGAAGATGTGAAAATAAAGAATGTATGTATTGTCAAATAATGTCCATTATATGCGGGACGCGGAGCACAAACATACAGTCTGAGCGCCAGCACCGTACGCAACGCTCCGCCATCCAATCCGGCGCGTCTAATCTCACGCGTTAACAAAACTCCTCCCGACACACACTTGCAAACATCACGCCCCGCGACAACAAAAAAATCCCTCATAACTTCGCCCGATCTCGCTCGTCGTCGCCCAAGCCTCCGACAAAGCGTGCAATATTTGTTACTGCAAAATCTAGAAGGTATAGTTCCAATATTTCAAATCACCTATTGAAACAATAAGAAGCTCCCAAGATTTTGATACTGGAACATCCAGAAGATATCTTTTCAAATCACCACAATGAGCAGCAACAATCACGAGGGAAAAAATCCACCTCATGAAGCAACATCCAAAAGATACGACGCCAACATTTGAAATCACCTATTACAATATTTTAAAATAATAGTTGCAACATTCGAATATAATTACTGCAACATCAAGAAATTTGCAAATTTTCAAGCTAGTAGTAAGTAGTAACTGGTTACTAAACCAAGGTGCTTGATTGAATGATTGTCAATTGGCTAATGTGACAACGTCAACTCTATATGGAAGTGAATTCAGGAGGCAATGCAACAGTCACTCGAAAACTCATAAGCAGCGATTACAAAAACTCTCGTATTGATGAGCATCTCCTTTATAAAGTGAAGCATACTTGAGAATATAGACGCAAACAAAGGCACCAGGACCAGGTTGAGTCTGGCTCAAGTTGCTTGTCCAGGTCACAAATCAAAGGATACCTTCCTTGCCTCCCTTTCCCTCCAAAATTCTCACTCCTCTTCTTCTAAGTGCCAAACTGCAGCCTCCCACTCTCCACGTACAACCCATCAATTTCATTCCAATCCTCCTCTCACGTGAGGCACGTACCCCTCGATCTACCTCTTGCTGCATGTCTTGATTAGTTTGTAGTAGTAATTCCTTTTGCCACTCTCCTTGCCAAGCCATGAGCAAACAGCCGGCGGCGCCAGAGGCGGGCGGCGAGCCGCCGAGCCGTGCCTGTGCAACCAACACGGCGCAGCCGACCCGTGAACTCAATGCAAGTGTGCAGAGCGAACGGCAGGCTGTGGCGGGGAGAGCGCGCGACGGTGCCCCCATCAGGGCAGTTCGTCCCGGCGTTAATACTGTGCCGACCTACGACGTTGAAGAACAGCAAGGAGGCCCGCACTGGGAGCGTACTGGAGAGGGACGCTCCCCCCATGGGCCGGAGCAACCGCTGGGTCAGTATGGCCCGGAAGGACGGCCGGGAGCACCACCACGCGGAAGCAGGCCCCCCGCCACCGCAGCGCCTTTCGAGTGCGTCAGCACGACCAAAGAAGAAGACGGCACGGAGGCTCACGCGCACTGGCAGCACCGGCGGCCACTTCTCCTGCCGGTGCGTGAGAGCCGGCGGCCACTGTTGGCATGGACCCTCACCGTGTGCTGCGTCCTCTTCTGGCTGCTGTTTATCTCCACCGGCATCACCATGCTTGTCATATACCTCGTGTACCGCCCGCACCCTCCCCGCCTTACAGTGGCCGCCGCCACGCTGAGCGCGGGAGATCCCGGTCAGCAGCTCAACGGCAGCCTCCCGCTCAACTCCACCCTAACCGTGATCGCCAACATCTCCAACCCCAACGCCAATATCGATATCGTCGTGCGCTCCATGGAGCTGGACCTCTTCTTGGAGGGCGACCTCGTCGCCACGCAGGCGGTGCAGCCGTCGCCGCTCCAAGAGAGGCCCGGCGAGACGGTGCAGCGGCGCGTGCGCCTAGTGGTGAGCAAGGTGGCGACGGGGCGACACGACGACGTGCTGTTCTGGGGGCTGTGGCAGAACAGGACGGACAACTCCAGCCTAGTGCGTCTGCAGCTCGCCGGGCAGCTCTGCACACAGCTCAGGTTCGGCCGGTGGCTCCGGTACACCTACTGGGTGTATCCTGGTTGCAACCTCGAGCTCGACCCCGCACGGAACGGCACGCTGAGCTCGGCACAGTGCTGATTGATTTTGACTTTTAAGTACTTTTTCAGCGAGTTAATTTAAGGATCTATCTACACAGAATGCGTCACATTTTAAAAGTTTATTTACAACATCATTATACATAAATTACAGTAAATTATTTATGTAATTTTGATTCTTGATCGCTGTAATTATTTTTGAAAGTCTTAATAACTCATAATTTCATTACATAATTCAAAATCTCATACGTACTTTGAGAGGTTGAGCAAAAAAAAAATTATATACCAATAAAATACGGCAATGTGGTGAACCCGTTATGTTATTCACATGTACTTTGAGAGGTTGAACAAAAATAAAGGCAAAAAAATAAAATTATATATCAACAAAATACAACAATTTGGTGAACCCGTTGTGTTCCGAATAAAAAGTCATAATAAATTCGGACCTAATTCATCAAACAGGAAAAAACAATGCAAATCTCAGTATATCGGATGAATGAAAATTCAACTATTATAATTTTTTCTTATAGCATATCAACAGCACGAATCATATCTAGCTTTGTGAATAAAGAGGGAAAAACTTTAATCAATCTCTTATGTTCAACAAAAGATTAAAGGGATGCATGCATGGTAAAGAGAGTTGAAGGGCTCAATGAAAGAGTCTTTGCCGTTCTTCAGCTAGTTGTTCCATCCGACGACGTGCATTCTTTTTAGGATTGAAAAGCGAATATATAAAGCTTTCTGTCTAAAGGTTATACCACTATGTAACTTATAAGAAAGCGTCTAAAGTCTAAAGGTTATACTACACATGGTAAAGCATGCGTAAGTGATAAAAAGTGCATAAGTGATTGGAATAAGGACCAGTTAGCCGAGCGGTGAGCTGATCAATGTCAAAATAGTAGCTATTAACGCGAATCTTATAGCACATCTAACGAATAAAAAAGTGACAGATTTAGTTTCAAAAAACTGTCATAGGTTGTATAGCAATTCCCTTAATTTATTCAGGTTTGCTAATTTTCAGTTGCCTGAAATTTTATCATCTACAATTGCATAGTAATAAACTTAAAATTACAATACTAAATGATGTGTAATTTTAGCACAGCTATACTGTAACTTTTAGTTCTATTTAGTTTTGTATATTTTTTTATATTTGTAAGGTTCAACTACATTTACTTTTATCTAATTTAAAAAAAATTGTATTTGTAGAGTTCACCAACATTGTTTTATCTAATTTAGATTTTTTTTAATCTCAACATAGATACCATTAGATCAGAATACTACGACTAAGAAAAGATGATTGTTGAATAAAGAAATTTCAATCACCTAAAGTATAGACGATCCCTAATTTATTTCATTTTTTATTTCTTGGATACTGCTCAAAGATTACATAAGAGTGAGGTTTGATGATTTTTTTCCTCTTGTACTGTAAATTTTTATGTGAATGGGAACACATGTATGTGCTGGCCTGACATAAACAGGTACTATAACATGGCAGCAAAGTAGAAGCAGCTCTTACTATATTATGGCAAATTTTATTCAGAGGGGTATCAAGAAAACTTTGATCATGATCCATATATACTTCAGAAGATTTGCTCTAACCAGGAAGGAACCAGATCCAGCATAGGTTACTTCGAAAAACTGATTGATGAGAGAAAATAAAATGACCAACCCCAACGCCAATATCGATATCGTCCTGCGCTCCATGGAGCTGGACCTCTTCTTGGAGGGCGACCTCGTCGCCACGCAGGCGGTGCAGCCGTCGCCGCTCCAAGAGAGGCCCGGCGAGACGGTGCAGCGGCGCGTGCGCCTAGTGGTGAGCAAGGTGGCGACGGGGCGACACGAGGACGTGCTGTTCTGGGGGCTGTGGCAGAACAGAACGGACAACTCCAGCCTAGTGCGTCTGCAACTCGCCGGGCAGCTCTGCACACAGCTCAGGTTCGGCCGGTGGCTCCGGTACACCTACTGGGTGTATCCTGGTTGCAACCTCGAGCTCGACCCCGCACGGAACGGCACGCTGAGCTCGGCACAGTGCTGATTGATTTGACTTTTAAGTACTTTTTCAACGAGTTAATTTATTCAGGTTTGCTAATTTTCAGTTGCTTGAAATTTTATCATCTACAATTGCATAGTAATAAACTTAAAATTACAATACTAAATGATGTGTAATTTTAGCACAACTATACTGTAACTTTTAGTTCTATTTAGTTTTGTATATTTTTTTATATTTATAAGGTTCACCCACATTTACTTTTATCTAATTTAAAAAAAATTGTATTTATAGGGTTCACCTACATTGTTTTATCTAATTTAGATTTTTTTTAATCTCAACATAGATACCATTAGATCAAAATACTACGACTAAGAAAAGATGATTGTTAAATAAAGAAATTTCAATCACCTAAAGTATAGACGATCCCTAATTTATTTCATTTTTTATTTCTTGGATACTGCTCAAAGATTACATAAGAGTGAGGTTTGATGATTTTTTTCCTCTTGTACTGTAAATTTTTATGTGAATGGGAACACATGTATGTGCTGGCCTGACATAAACAGGTACTATAACATGGCAGCAAAGTAGAAGCAGCTCTTACTATATTATGGCAAATTTTATTCAGAGGGGTATCAAGAAAACTTTGATCATGATCCATATATACTTCAGAAGATTTGCTCTAACCAGGAAGGAACCAGATCCAGCATAGGTTACTTCGAAAAACTGATTGATGAGAGAAAATAAAATGACAACTATGTGGATACTATCATCACAGAAACCAACTGATATACTTAAGAAACAATGCAGAGAATATCAATACTCAAGCCATTGGATATGTCTGAGAGACAATGTTACTAAAAGGGCATTAAAATCAAAATACTTGTTTCATGATAGATACACGCTATTGAACTTTGATAATAAGAAAACAACTGAATTCTCCTGATGGTCAAGATCCATGAAGGATAATGAAGTAGATTACCGCTGCTGAGTTGTGATTTGAGAAACATGATCCACAGAAGCGCTGATTGATGTGCATGCAACATTAGTTCCCCTGACTTACCAACCATTTCTCGAAGTGATTAAACAGGAGCACTAACCTTGTCGGCCTTGCCAATCCAAACACATCCCATTGCCTTGTGCAACCCATTGAGAAGCCAATCTTCCAACTTTCTGTGCAGGCCCAGTAAATTATCTTCTTGTATAGCATTTTTTTAAAACATTTCGCAATGCCTCATCCTATGAGGTATTATGATCAATTGACAGGTAGAACTCCCACGGATATGTAACCTTTGGGAGCTATCATACTATAGTCTTTTCTATGTCTATGGTCTCCAAATATTGTAACAGCCCAACTCATGCAGATCAGGGAGCTATAATATTTGGAAACACTAGACATAAGAAAAGATAACAGTAGGATAGCTCCCTAATGAGGCTATTCAGCTCAGGGATTAAAAAACCGGCCGGTAACCGCCGGTAACCGGTAAAAAAAATACCGGCCAAAATTTTTAAAATTCGAATTTGAATTTTTGACTCCATAATGTCCTTCCCTAGTTGGTTTAGGCATTCTTATGCTAGATTATGTATTGAAACATTAGTTTTTAGTATATTTAGCACTATTAAAACATAAATGAGGACTTTTTATGTACAACTTGAAACACTTTCTCATTAATTGGATTGCATGCAACTATGAGAGAATTTGATTGCATCATTATTTGCTCAGGATTGGATTGATTATTTAATCCTATACTTTCAAATCATTTAGTGTGATATGATTAATAAGAATCTGAAAAGTATTTGCTAATAGTTTGTTCGTGACGAGTTTCATATGTATGATTACTAGTATCAATATCACGGCATTTGTTTGGCAGGATGTGGCCGAAAGTCCAACTTTCATATTTACGCTAAAAATACTAGCTCCTAAGGGTAGCTCATGTAACTAGAAAGCTATCCTTCTAGGAGGTGGAGTCATATAACTAGAAAGCTATCCTTGGAAAATCAAGCTTTTATGTACAACTTGAAACACTTTCTCATTAATATTTGCATTATTCCAAATTTAAATTTGTTAATTACCATTTTCACCATTTTCGGTTTTCCGGTTTTGGCCGGTTTTTCGATTACGGCGGTAACGGTCGGGAAAATCCATATTCAAATTTTGAAATTTGAATTCGGGCCGGTTTTTTTTTAAAATTTACCGGTAACCGGTACCGGCCATCGGCCGGGATTTTCCCCGGTACCGAGATTTCAATCCCTGATTCAGCTCCTACCTCATTATTATCTTTCCTTTCTCCAATATCTCCAAATATTATAACTCTCCGATTACTGGATATTGGGGGGCTATAATATTTGGTGACGCTGGACGTAAAAAGATAACAGTAAGTTAGGTAAGCCTGTGGGACCCAAGAAAGACAATATTATAAACTGGAAACAAGGAGGCCTTCAAACCCGGTAAATGAAACATGTATTATAAATTAGAGTCTAAACAAATGCAAAACCTCTGCTCAAACATCACATTCAAATTACAGTACAAACAGCGCAAAACGTCACATAAATCATTACCTACTAGGATTGCATTTTAAACATAAATCGGCGAAAGAACAGTATTGATACAACATTGCAACCAACTTAGGCTACATATCAAACAATCCTAAAGAAAGACAAGCATGCGAGTTGCAGATACAAATTTCAGCAAAGTAATACATCTGATTCTGATTGGAATCAATTTGAGAAAACATGATTTCTCTCTGATGTTTTGAGATCTAGAACTATTGTAAGTACCATGTTTGAAGCTAGGGTATTTCATTATGACACCACTTGATAATTTACACAGATCAAAAACTCTAGGAGAAACACCCTTGAAGACACTAACCTTTTCATGTCTTGCTTACTAGGAGTTCAAGAAAAGTGATTAACAGAGTTAACATAGATCCTGTAGGAGGATGGACAAATCAGTGAATCACATAAACTGTTTACTAATACCATGAGACAGTTTATACAACACCTAGTGAAACTTTTACTAAGAACGTGTAAAGAACAACATAATCAGAACTAGTTTTTGCAGTTGACGAGCATAATCAAAATAATACCTCATTGCAAATCCTTGCAACTTCAGTTACTTCACAAGTTCTGTCAGTGCAATTGTGAGCACCACTGGTCTCATCTGGCATCTCCCCCATCTTTCGTTGTATGTTCCTCCAAAAAACTGTGAACAAAAATGCTAAGAAAAAACTCTTGTGACATCATATCGATTTGGTGCCTGCTTCAAAAAAAAAATCTTCTATTGCGAAGATCTCCCATCTGCTTTCAGTTTGGAGCTTTCACATGCCTTGAAAAGTTCTCTTGCAATTGCAAAGATCTCCCCATATGTAAGGTATCAAGAAGCCTATTGTAAGCCGCAATGTTTGGTATAAATCCTAAATCGAGCATTTCATCCAACACAGCCTCCCCTTCCTTCCTCCTCCCCTGCCTACCAAACCCCTGCACCAGCATGCTATATGTCACACCATCGGCCTCAAATCCCTTCTCCTTAGCCAGCATCCTCAGCATGTTTGCATCAGATGCCCTCCCAGCTTCACAAAGTGCCTCAAAGATACAGTTACAAGAAATGGTATCCGGAACAATCCCATCCCCAACCATCCTGCCCATCAACCGGCACACCTCATCCAGCTTCCCCGCCTTCATCAGACACTCCAAAACTGTTACACCTGCAGGGACACTCAAGAAACACGCCCTATTCCTCTCCAATACCAACTCCACCACTTCCACTGCTTTCTCCACACTCCCCACATGGCACAGAGACTCAACCAGATCCAAGCAATCAAACCCTTCGGGCACCACCATATCCCCAAAAAATTCGACAAACACCTCAGCCGCCTTCAAAGCCTCGCCTCCACGGCACAACCCACCAATCAAAATCTCCATAGACGCAACCGACAGCCCCACCCCAAGCTCCAGCATCTCGCGTGCGACCTTAATACCCTCCTTGTGCCTTCCTTCTCTGAAGAACCCGCGCATAAGAGTGTTAAAACTCACACCAGTCGGTGCACAGATCCGGTGCCGCATCTCCTCAAACCACCGCATGGCAGTATCGACGCCTTCCGCGCGGCAGGAGCTGTTGATGAGTATGTTGAAGGTGTAGGCATCCGGGGCGACGCGGTGGACGGAGGTCATCTCGCCGTAGAAGCGGATGGCGTCGTCGTGGCGGCGGAGACGGGCGAGGGTGTGGAGGATGATGTTGTAGAACTCGGCGGGGAGGGGTGCGTCTGCGACACGGCGAAGGGACGAGAGGGTGTCAGATGCGGCGGGGATGTCGCCTGAGGCGGCGAAGGCGAGGATGGCCTTGCGGAAGGTAGGGAGGAGCTCGGGGCAGGCGAAGATGGAATCGTCGGCGCAGGGGCAGGGGCGGGAGAGGACGAGCTGGAGGAGGCGCCGGAGCGAGGGGAGGCGGCGGGAGGCCGCGAGGCGGGCGGCGAGGAAGGACGTCAGGCTGTGGTCGGGGCGGAAGGCGGGGGAGTCGGATGCGGCAGCGAGCAGGAGGTGGAGGTCGAGCGCCGCGAGGCGCGGGTGGTGGCGCGAGTGGCGGAGGAGGCGGAGGAGCGCGCCGGGGGTGGACGCGTGCGCGGAGGGGAGCGCCGGGAGGGGGCTCTGAGGCGAGAGATGGGAGACGGCGAGCGGGAGGAGAGGCAGGGAGGGGTCAAGAGGGATGGAGTCGGAGGCGGTGGGGCTTTGAGGAGTCTCCGAGGTTCCGATCTCCGGCGAGATGAGGCGCTGATGCTTGGAGATGATGGCGGGGAGCTTCCGCGCAAGGCGGCGGGAGGCGGCCATCGGCCGGCCGCGGAAGGGAAAGTTTTAGGGTTCGAAGAAGAGGGGGTCAGAGGACTAGGTGACCACCGCCCCCACCGGCCAGAATGTGTGTGGCGACTGCCGTAGCTAGACCTGAGCACCGGGCCGTGCAAGTGTGCAAGGGCTGGCACACCGGCGAGGCTCGACTCGGCTCGGTCTAGAGGCATATAGTGCTACTGTTATACCGATCTAAATACGGTTCTATTATACTGTGAAAACGAAGGATGGAGGGACCGTACGAGGAGATGTGACCTGGGGCACCATCGCTGTCGTCGTGGAGGATTGTCGCTGTCGTCATGAAGGATTGTCGCCGTCAACCTCGACGCACCTGAGGGCGACATGGAAACGCCACCACGATCTCCTTGCGCCCGCGTCACGCAGAACCAACAGCAGACGCCTTCCTCTCCCGCCCATCCTCGACGTGCGCGGAGGCCTACGGAGGTGCGAGCGGAGCGAGGGGGCCCGTGCGCCTCACGGAGGGTCGCCGGGCGATGAGGAGAGGCGAGCAGGCGGCCGGCGTGAGAAGGCGAGCAGGGGGCGAGCACGTGGCTCACGCGTGAGAAGTGTGTAGGCGGTGGCGGAGCGCAGGTCCAAGCAGGAGGACCGGAGGAGGAGGTGGGGGATAGGGACGGGGGAGGTTGGTCGCCACCGCGGATGCATGGAGAGTGGAGGTGGGGCTGCGTGGCGGCGGAGAAGGAAGAGACGGGAGGACCGAGGAGGAGTGGAGGACAGGCGGCGCGAAAGGAAGGGGAAGAAGAGGGGAGAACCGAGAAGGCTCTCGGTTTGTCTCGGGAAGGAGAGAAAAGCATAGGGAGAAGGAAAAAAGAGGAGGGAAAAAAAGAAAAGAGGTTAGGAAAAAAGAGAGGGAGTGGGAAAAAAGAAAAATGGTTAGCGAAAAGTGGGGAAAAGAAAAAATACGATAGTAAATGAAAAATAAAATAAAAATTATTCCGTAACGTGGCAACACATAAATACCAGGGGAATAACTAAATTTTATTCATTGTTCGGTACAGTACAAATACAAAGATGTTGCCTCGTTAAAAACCTTACACCCAGTGTGGGGTACCCTAGTAAGGAAAAGAGTGCAACAACTACATACACATAGATAGACTAGTTAACGTTGAGATTCTCTAGGTCGGCTATCGCCTCCGCGATATCCAGATCATCGAGTTGATGTTGTGTCCATTCATCTGCGCTTTCCCAGTCTTTGAGGCATGTGAGTGCCTCAACCATCTCAGATGTGAGAGACAACCTCCTTGGCTCGATAATCCTCCCCTACCATACTAAAAGTGGCTTCCGATAAGACAGTTGACACCGGAACCACAAGTACATCTTATGAAAAATGTGAAAGTACGGGATAAATACGCTGGTGGTTCTTCCACCACAAGAGGATGTTGACATCATTGCTCTCCACGAAGTCAAGCTCGGTGTCCACGAAAGGTGTGTCGAGGTAGTGGTTGATCTCTACTCTTAGATTCCATTGAGACCTAGTCGCGCACGAGACGACAAATTGGATGCCGGTCCTTTTAGCTTCTTCAAGATGTTGGAAGTGCTCACATTGTGTTGTCCTTGTTGCGTTGTCGAAGCAGTTGTTCTCGATTGACTTCTGCTGCTAAACTTTTCATAATACAAATCAAAACTCGAAAAAGTTCGCCATGAATGTGAGTGTAAACCTCAGAAAAATCAAGACCAAATGCCTCCCAAATTTTCTTGTAAGCCCCCCTTCAGATCTGCTAATTTTCTCTGATAGTCCATAATAGTACCAAAACATAAGAGATGTAGGATAGCTTGGAAATATTTTAAAAAGTTATCTCCATTGGTTCAATAATATGTCTCGGAAGGGTATCATTTCTGTTTTCCTTAAATTTGTTAGCAATAGTCCAAAACCACTCGATGACTAAGAAATAAGTAGGATAGTAAACACCGGATAAAATTGTAGTTGCATCGTAAAAAACTTTCAAAAATTCACAAAAATGACCAGCAACTAACCAATCCGCTTCAATAATCAACTGCTTGCCAGAATTAGTATCGACGAAGAGAGTGATGATGTACTCGTACTCCTTGCACCGCTCCAACAAAGTATACGTGGAGTTCCACCACACCTTCGTGTCCAGGTTGAATTTTTTTTGGCTTCTTATTGTTGGTATTGAGATATGTGATCCGAACTTCTAATATGGTCGAATTCAAACTTGCCATATTAGCATATTAGTTTTCTTACTTGTACTCCAAGTCATTTTACACCTTTATATACCTCTTGTAAGCCGCATGGGGAGAGTTGACGCCTTATTGTAATCTCCCTGCGTTTTGTAAACACTCCTCATATAGTGATCATCGCTGATTGGCGTCGGTGGTTTTTTCCCGCATGGATTTTCCATGTAAAATTTGTGTCTCATTTTGTCGCTATTTTTCTAACAAGTGGTATCAGAGCACAGGAGATTAGGGTTTGTGAGAGATACGAGAAAAAAATAGCAGATCCAAAAATCGACACCGCCGTCTAGGGCAGCGCGTCGTCTCGCGAGCAAATCGATTCGCGGCAATGTGGTGGATCGTCGCCTCGACCCAAGCTTCATTCGCTGCGTCCACCCGTCCACGGTCCAGTGCGCGTCGTTCGTCGCCTCGGTCTAAGCATCGCCAATTCCCGACTTCTGCCCGCGAGTGAACGAACAAAGACAAGCGATATCAACGCGTTCTCGCCTGCGGATCGTCGATGCGTCATCCACAGCAGACCAAACCAAGCAAGGTCGTGCACTCTAGCAACACAGGTCCCTAGTTTTTTTTATTATTTTACAAATCACCAAGTAAGTCATCCTATTGAATCACCAAGCAATCACGTGAAGTTTATCAATTCCAGCGATTTTTGTTACGTGCACACGAGAAGCGTACCAGGAGTTTCGAAGATCTTTGATTCACGTACACAGAAGGTGTACCAAAGAGGTCGTGATTTTTGCTAGGTTTACACAGATCGGTACTAGTAATTTCAGGATTTATTCCTCATAATGACTTTGAAGTATGATCTTCCACTCCTGGGTCGAGACATAAGATTTTCGCTGTGGCAAGTCAAGATGAGTGTTGTATTC
The DNA here is from genome assembly GCA_036346395.1 of Hsuehochloa calcarea. Lineage (NCBI taxonomy): Eukaryota > Viridiplantae > Streptophyta > Magnoliopsida > Poales > Poaceae > Hsuehochloa > Hsuehochloa calcarea. Next base: position 60,694,494 of record CM070593.1, on the reverse strand, counting down.
GCACAGATGGATTTGGATGATGCATTGGAAGGATTTGAGAAATAACCTATCACATGGACCGCAGATAAGAAGCGTAAAGATCGTAAGGCTTTATCTCATATTCACCTTCATCTATCAAATAATATTTTTGCAGGAGGTTTTGAAGCAGAAAACATCTGCTGCATTATGGCTGAAACAGGAATAAATTTGCATGACAAAGGATCTCACCAACAAGATGCATCTCAAGCTGAAGTTGTACTCTCATAAATTACAAGAAGGAGGATCAGTGCTTGATCATCTTTCGGTGTTTAAAGAGATTGTTGCCGACCTAGAGTCGATGGAGGTAAAATATAATGATAAGGATTTGGGTCTCATTTTTTGTGTTCCCTGCCTAGTTCTTTTTCAAATTTTAGAGATACCATATTATATAGTAAAGATACTCTCACTCTTAATAAAGTTTATATAGCTTTGCATGTAAAGGATAAGATGAAACAGATGGTACCTTCTGAAAATTCAAGTTCGCAAGGAGAAGGCTTGTTTGTTCATGGCAGGCAAAAAGAGAATAACTCAAACAATGGATCTCGAGGTAAAAGTTCGAATGACTTCAAGAATCGGTTAAAATCAAGAGGTAAGTACAAGTTGTATAAATATTACAAGAAAAGTGGGCACAACATCTCTGAATGCTGGAAGCTACAGAATAAAGAAAAGGGAATTGGCTATTATAAACCAAAAGGTAAACCAGATGATGGAGGTAAAGCCTCCCTTGTTGCTGATGATAGTCCTAATGGAGAAGTCTTTGTTGCCTTTGTTGGATGTGCTAAGACCAATGATGAATGAATTCTTGATTCCACCTTTAACTTTCATATGTGTCATAATAGGGATTAGTTTAGCACCTATGAACATGTTGAAGGTGGTACTGTGTTGATGGGTGATAACTCATCTTGTAAGGTTCTTTGAAATTGGTTGATTCGGATCAAGATATTTGATGGCATTGTCGAGAACTTGACGGATGTGAGACACATTCTAGATTTGAAAATGAACCTCATCTCTTTGAGTACTCTTGATGCTAAATGGTATAAGTATTCTGGTGAAGGTGGAGTTTTGAAGGTATTAAAAGGCTCTCTTGTTGTGATGACAACTGATATTAAATCTGTCAATCTGTACCATCTGCGATGTACTACAATATCGAATAATGTTGTTGTAATTTTAAGCTCATTATCTAACTCGATGCTATTAATCTTTAGCATATCGTCTTAGGCATATAAGTGAAATTGGTTTGGCGGAATTGAGCAAGGAAGACTTCTTGATGGATATAGCGTCAGTGGTGAAATTTTGTGAGTATTGTGTGTTTGCAAAGCAGAAAAGGTGAGGTTCAATACTTGATTCATACTACATAATGTATTTTAGATTATGTGCATTCGATTTATGGGGGCCATCTACATAAGACATCGCTAGGAGGTGCTCGTTATATGTTAACAATTATTGATGATTACTCTAGAAGAGTGTGGCCTTATTTCTTGAAGCATAAGTCGGAAGTATTTTGACATTTAAAAGTAGAAGACTATGGTTGAAAGGCAAATTAAAAAGTAAGGTAAAGAAACTTAGCACTAATAATGGGATAAAATTGTGTTCTAATTAATTTGAATCATATTGCAAGATGAAGGTATTATCGAGCACTACTTTATTCCCCACTCCTCAACAAAATAGTGCGGTGGCGTATGAAACAGGACCATTATTTCCAAGGCCCGTTTCATATTGTCTAATGCGAGTTTGCATAGATGTTTTTAGGTTAAAGCGCTTCCTTGTTTATCTTATTAATCGGTCACCCTCTATTGCAATTGAAAAGACTCAATTGAGGTATAGTGCAGGTTCCCAGATGTAATTATTCAGAATTAAAGTTTTGTTGTATTACTTATGCTCATGCGATAATAGAAAATTAGAGCTTAAATTGTTAAGTGCATCTTTCTTGGTTATAAATCGGTGTTAAAGGATACAAGTTGTGGAATCTGAAACAAATAAGGTTGTGATTAAGAAAGCGTTGTCTTTAATGAATGCACTTTATGGTTCATGATAAGCGCCTACTAATGTTCGATTGAGAGTGCGCGAGAAATTCAAGTGTTGAGATGGATCATTTGGTTATTGAGATAATACATCGGATAAGAAAAATATTATTGTTCATGATGCACCTATTGTTGAGCATTCATCACAATAGTTTATTGCGATTGTGAGCCTAAGAGGAGATTAATCCACCTAAGAGGTTGATTGAAGAACCTAATGTTGTTGTTTACGCTTTGAGTGTGGCGAGAAGAAATTAAAGTATCTGAGAACCTTCATCATACTACGAGGTTATTAACTCCTTGATTGTAATAAGTAGATAAGCGCTATGCATGATGAGATAGAGTCACTTGATAAGAATGGAACTTGGGAATGAATAAAATTGCCAAAAGAGAAGAAGCATGTTCATTGCATAAGTACAAGTTGTATAAATATTACAAGAAAAGTGGGCACAACATCTCTGAATGCTGGAAGCTACAGAATAAAGAAAAGGGAATTGGCTATTATAAACCAAAAGGTAAACCAGATGATGGAGGTAAAGCCTCCCTTGTTGCTGATGATAGTCCTAATGGAGAAGTCTTTGTTGCCTTTGTTGGATGTGCTAAGACCAATGATGAATGAATTCTTGATTCCACCTTTAACTTTCATATGTGTCATAATAGGGATTAGTTTAGCACCTATGAACATGTTGAAGGTGGTACTGTGTTGATGGGTGATAACTCATCTTGTAAGGTTGCTGAAATTGGTTCAGTTCAGATCAAGATATTTGATGGCATTGTCAGAACTTCGACAGATGTGAGACACATTCTAGATTTGAAAATGAACCTCATCTCTTTGAGTACTCTTGATGCTAAATGGTATAAGTATTCTGGTGAAGGTGGAGTTTTGAAGGTATTAAAAGGCTCTCTTGTTGTGATGACAACTGATATTAAATCTGTCAATCTGTACCATCTGCGATGTACTACAATATCAGATAATGTTGTTGTAATTTTAAGCTCATTATCTAACTCTGATGCTATTAATCTTTAGCATATGCGTCTTAGGCATATAAGTGAAATTGGTTTGGCGGAATTGAGCAAGGGAAGACTTCTTGATGGATATAGCGTCGGTAAGCTGAAATTTTGTGAGTATTGTGTGTTTGCAAAACAGAAAAGGGTGAGGTTCAATACTTCATTCATACTACATAATGTATTTTAGATTATGTGCATTCTGATTTATGGGGGGGCCATCTCGCAAGACATCGCTAGGAGGTGCTCGTTATATGTTAACAATTATTGATGATTACTCTAGAAGAGTGTGGCCTTATTTCTTGAAGCATAAGTCAGAAGTATTTTCAGCATTTAAAGAGTAGAAGACTATGGTTGAAAGGCAAATTAAAAGTAAGGTAAAGAAACTTCGCACTAATAATGGGATAAAATTGTGTTCTAATTAATTTGAATCATATTGCAAGACTGAAGGTATTGTCAGGCACTACACTGTTCCCCACACTCCTCAACAAAATGGTGCAGCTGAGCGTATGAACAGGACCATTATTTCCAAGGCCCGTTTCATATTGTCTAATGCAGGTTTGCATAGATGTTTTTGGGTTAAAGCTGCTTCCACTGTTTGCTATCTTATTAATCGGTCACCCTCTATTGCAATTGAAAAGAAGACTCCAATTGAGGTATGGTCTGGTTCCCCAGTAAATTATTCAGAATTAAAAGTTTTTGTTGTATTACTTATGCTCATGCTGATAATAGAAAATTAGAGCTTAGAGCTGTTAAGTGCATCTTTCTTGGTTATAAATCTGGTGTTAAAGGATACAAGTTGTGGAATCCTGAAACAAATAAGGTTGTGATTAGCAGAAACGTTGTCTTTAATGAATCTGCTATGGTTCATGATAAACTGCCTACTAATGTTCCAGTTGAGAGTGCGCAGAATTCAAGTGTTCAGATGGATCATTTTGGTTATTCAGATAATACATCAGATAAGAAAAATATTATTGTTCATGATGCACCTATTGTTGAGCATTCATCACAATAGTTTATTGCAGTTGACAGGCCTAAGAGGGAGATTAATCCACCTAAGAGGTTGATTGAAGAACCTAATGTTGTTGTTTACGCTTTGAGTGTGGCAGAAGAAATTAAAGGTAATACAGAACCTTCATCATACTCTGAGGTTATTAACTCCACTGATTGTAATAAGTAGATAACTGCTATGCATGATGAGATAGAGTCACTTGATAAGAATGGAACTTGGGAATGAATAAAATTGCCAAAAGAGAAGAAGCATGTTCATTGCAAATGGATTTTCAAAAGAAAGGATGGTATTTCTCCTACTGAACCAGCAATGTATAAAATAAGCTTGGTTGCTAAATGTTATAGTCAGATTTCAGGTATTGATTTTAATGATGTCTTTTCCCTAGTTGTGAAGCATACTTATATTCGCACTTTAGTCAATATTGTTGCTATACATGATTATGAATTTGAGCAATTAGATATTAAAACTGCATTCCTACATGGGGAGTTGGAAGAAGACATTTATATGGACCAACCTAAGGGTTTTGTTATTCCTGGAAAAGAACACCTTGTTTGTATATTGAAGAAATCTCTTCATAGTTTGAAGCAATCTCCTAGGAAATGTTACAAAAGATTTGACTCCTTTATGCTCTCTCATGATTTTAAGCAGTCTGATTATGATAGTTGTGCTGATTTAAAGACGTTAATGGTCCAGCTATTTATTTGCTTCTCTATATTGATGATATATTGATTGCTGCAAAAGATAAGTTAGAAATAGCAAAACTGAAAGCGCAATTGAGTAATTAATTTGAGATGAAGGATCTAGGTGCAGGAAAAAAAAATTGCATGGAGATGATTAGAGAGATGCAATCTGGCAAGTTATACCTTAGTCAACAAGGTTATATTAAGAAGGTCCTTCGTCGTTTTAATATGCATGATGCAAAATCAGTGAGTACTCCATTAGCTTCGCATTTCAGATTATCCTCAGCCTTATGTCCTGAGTCAGATTATGATATTGAGTACATGTCTAGAGTTCCATATTCCAGTGCAGTTGGTTCTCTTATGCATGCTATGGTTTGTTCTCGTCCTGATTTATCTCATGTACTGAGTGTTATTAGTAGATACACGGCTAATCCTGGAAAAGAGAATTGGAAAGCAATTCAGTGGATTTTCATATATTTGCGTGACACTTCTAATGGTTGTTTGAAGTTTGGAAATTATAGAGATGAACTTGTTCGTTATGTTGACTTTGATTATGCTAGTGATTTGGATAAGAGAAGGTCTCTCACAGGTTATGTTTTCACCATTGGTGGTTGCGCTGTTGAAAGATCTAGACCCGCCATTATGAGTTAATAGAGTGTTTTGATGATCAATGACAAATCTAATCGTGAGACTAACTCTCTTGTCAAGTATTATCTTGTGTAGTCTCATTTGGATATAAAGGTGAAATTCAAACGAGGTATGCATTCAGCTTACACTCTTATATAATGTTGCATTCCTCGGATCCAAAATATAGGTTGAACTCCACCATAAGTATATCTTGAATATATGCATATGTTTTCTTTACACATATGTGTATGCACACATTTAGGGGGAGCTCATTCTACATTTTGTGGTTTCATTTGTATTGATCCATATTTCGTGTTCTACATATATTTGGGATCCTTACTTTGAAATATATCCGTATGAGTATACAAAACTTATGCAGTCTTTGTATACTTGTGTTTTGAGTATACAAAACTTGTGTAGTTTTTGTATACTTATGTTTTGAGTATATAGAACTTGTGTAGTTCTTGTATACTCATGTTTCGAATATATAAAACTTGTGTAGTTTTGTATATTCATGATTTGAGTATATAGAACTTCTGTAGTTCTCGTATACTCAAGTTTTGAGTATGTAGAACTTGTGTAGTTCTCGCATACTCATGTTGTGAGTATATATATGACTTGTGTAGTTTATATATATTCATAACGTGTTACTTTTATCAATTCAATTTATGTGTGATTGAAATGGTTATCATCAATTACCAAAGAGCGAAAGATTGAGTATCTTGTCCCACCATTATGAGTTAATGGTATAGTGTGGTAATTAATGATAATCATATTGTGGAACTAACATTTTCATGAGTTGCATGAATAGGTTATGTTCCAGGATGATGAAGACTTGGGATGATCATGAGTTGATCATCAAGTCAAGAGCTTGGTGTGAAGAATGCATCATGTGTTGATGCATGTCAAGACTTGGGATGAAGAAATCATCATGTGTTGATGGTGTTCAAGACAAGATCCCGAAGTGAAGAGATCATCATGTGTTGATGATTGTAAGTCAGGGACCTGGACTTTAAGTGTTGATGTTCGTCATCAAGCTTCAAGAAGATGCAAGACAAAGGTATGACTAGCTAGGGCTAAGTATGTGTTCCTAGTTTTTTTTTACCAGTTTTGGTGTTTGGTTAGAAGATCGGATTGCTAGTATAGGATTGCCGTACTATTAAGAGGGGTCTTGACTAGTAGCATGAGTTAGTCATGTGTTGATAGCTCATTATGTTTGCTCTAGCTCATCTATGCATGGAGCTATTATTTTCAAATGTGTTTTGCAAATGAATGATGTTCATGCATTTAATATTTGTAGCATGGGACTATAGTTTGCAAATATGTTTTGCAAATAGTTGAAGTCCATGCACCTTGGCCTTGTGGCATGATGATGTTATTTGCGAATGTGTTTTGCAAATAGTCGAAGCTCATGTTTGATTTCTTGTAGCATGTGACTTAAGTTTGCAAATGTGTTTTGCAAATGGTGTAAGTCCATGTACCTTATTCCTTGTGATGAGTATTCTAAAGGTTGGCAAATGTTCTTTGCAATCTGTTGAGAATATCATCTTGAAACCTTGTTAAAGTTGCACTCAAATGAGCGAATGTGTTTTGCCATTTGAGCAAGAGCAAATGTGTTTTGCTTCTGTTGTCTGGCGGTCAGACCGCCTATGGGGACCGGTCTGACCGGTGGCAAAACGGTCGAACCTCCATGTGTTGGGCGGTCGGACCGATTTACCTTTGAGTTGATTCTCTGTCCGGCAGTTCCGCTGTTGAGAAAACGGAACTTCCGATGTGAGGAAGTTCCGGGGTTCGTGCGGAACGTTTATTCCAGAGAGCGCTCGTTTTGGGACTTAGCCAAATTTCCATCGGGCGGTCGGACCGGCCAGCTGTGGCGGTCTGACCGATTTGGCGGCGGTCAGGCCGGCCATTACATGGCGGTCCGACCGGCCAAAAGCCCAACGGCTAGTTTTATAGCCGTTGGAGGCACGGGCAGTCCGACCGGCCATTAGTTGGTGGTCAGACCGGCCCTGTGCTGATTTGAGAGAATCTTCTCCCAACGGCTAGTTTTTGTGTGTGGACTATATATATCCACCTTGGCCAGTTGGGAAAGGTTGCTGGTGCTATTGTGAACCTCTATTGAGTCTCTTGAGCTAAGAGCAAGCCTCTCATTCTCTTTTGTGCATGTGTTGCACTTAGTGAGATTTGAGAGTAAACCCTAAGTGCATGTGTTGCCTTAAGTAGTGGATTGTGTATCCAATTGAGCTTTGACACTTGATTAGTTCAAGTGAGAGTTGATATTTGTTTATCTTGGTGTTTGCCGACACCTAGACGGTGTGGAGGCGTCGTGCCCGGTGATCTTCTCAAGAAGCTTGTGATAAGGCCCGGCGTGTTGTGAGTGGTTTGGTGCTCGCCATCTCCAGAGTGGAGGAAAATCAACCTTAGTGGAGCGAGGTGTTGGTTCGTGTTGGAACCGGTCCAAGCGGTTGGACTTACCTCGGAGGTGTTGGCTTAATTAGTAGAGCCGGTCCAACGTGGTTGGGCTTACCTCAACGTGGATTAGGGGAGACCGACAAGTCTCTGAACACCACGGTAAAATATAATCGTGTCATCTTGTTTTTACTTGTGCTTTACTTTGAGCAATTTACATTCTTATTTTAATTGCTTATATATCATTGTATGATTGCTCTCATTGTATTGTGTTTATATTGTTGGTGTACTTAGTTGAGCCTAGTTGATTTAGGTTTTAATTGTGCAAAACCAATTCGTTATTAGCTTCCACATTATATATTGGTTTTAGCGCGAAAGAATTTTTAAAACCGTCTATTCACCCTCCTCTAGTCGGCCACCTCGATCTTACAGCTGTTAGTTTGAAGACAAGTTTCCAAGCTACTGTAGGCTTATCTACCACTAAAGCAGAACATATAGTTATTTCTGAAGCTTGTAAAGAAGCTATTTGGTTGAGATGTTTGTACACTAAACTTTGTGGAGATAATTCTTGCACTACTATATTTTGTGATAGTCAGAGTGTTATATGTCGTACAAAGGATCAGATGTTCCATGAGATAACAAAACACATTGATGTGAGATATCACTTTATTCGAGGTGTTATTGCTCAAGGTGATGTCAAGATGTACAAGATAAGTACTCATGATAATCCAGCTGATAAAATGACAAAGCCAATTCCTGTTACTAAGTTTGAGCTTTGCTCAAATTTAGTTGGTGTTACAGTTTAGTTCTAGAGACTAGTTAGCGCATGGTGATTTTTTTATTTTATTGTGGAGTTATTTGGTGATTGATAATTCTTCATTTTGCTACAAGATGAAATTCGTCTGAAGGTGAAGATTGTTGAGATACGTGATCCGAACTTCTAACATGGTCGAATTCAAACTTGTTATATTAGCGGATTAGTTTTCTTACTTGGACTCCAAGCCCTTTTACCCCTTTATATATGTCTTGTAAGCCACACAGGGAGAATTGACGCCTCATTGTAATCTCCTTGCGTTTTGTAAACACTCATCATATAGTGATTATCGCCAATTGGCGTCTATGGTTTTTCCCTTAAGGGTTTTTCACGTAAAATTTGTATTTACTTTTATCTCTATTTTTCTAATAGTTGGCCTTGCAGTACTCCTTGAACTGGGTTTATCTTGGGTCTGAAACTGTAATAAACTGGATAGCATCATGTATGTTGTCTAGACTTTGTTTTATTACATATAAGGCTGCATGCACGATAAGATTCAAGATGACGATAGATGAAACCATTAGTTTAGGACTCCAAATGTGAAACTAGCAGTCGGATCTGCAGGAAGAGACTACCTGTACGAGGTTCGCTACGGCGTCCACGACGGTTCGACCCAGCGAGTCGCCGACAACACCTGGCGCCGCGGTTCACCCTACCGCATGTTCCTGGAGCTCAAGGACATGGTGGCGACGGTCTCGAGGAGCATGCGGCACCTGGGGATGAGGGGGTGGGACGAGTTCCGGCGGGCTCAGTGCGCGTTGAGCCTGCTGCAGGCGGTGGTTTGGGATGCGCTCCACGGCTACGCGCAGCGCTTCGGCCACCGCGAGCTCATCCCCTGCCTATGGAGACCGCGCCACAGGTCAAGACCGATCGGGGCATGCTCCAACTCGACTACGGCGTGCTTAAGACTCAGGAGGAGAGGGAGAGGGAGACGAGGAACGACAGCATGGGGGCCGCTACAGCTGCTGATGGCCTCGTTAATGACCAACCGCTACGAAAAGCGGGCACTAACGGAGGTGGAGAGCATGATGCACGAGTGCGAGGAACAGGCCGAAAATCGCCTCGGCTGCTCCGAGATGCTACGTATCGACATCTAGTTTTTTTCGGTAATCATCGTTTGTCATCTTTTAGGTGGCTTCTACGATCATATTTTTTATTGCGCTTGATAATTTACTTTAAAGTTGAAAAAAATATTTATTTATTTATTCTACAATTTTATCCATATTTTCTTCTTTCTCTTTATCTTCCTCGTGTTTTTTGCTTCGGCCATGGCAGACGTGCTGTCCTGCTCCCGGTGGTCATTTGCCAGCCCTCCCAAGCTCCCGTTGGCATCGCCACCCTCTTCCCCGTGGCCAGCTCCTGTTGCCATCCTCGCCTGGGTCGCAGAGGCGATGCAATCGCGGGGTGGGGTGAGGGCTCAGAGGGTGGCGCAGTGGTGCAAAGGCGGTAGAGGGTGTTGGTGTAATACTTCGATTTATTATAAGAAAGAAAGCTCTCAAAAGAGAAATTAGACATAAGAAAAAGTGAATTTCTGCAGTTTTTTGGCAACTTGGGCCTCGGGCCTTGGCCCAGGAGGCCCATGAGGAGCCGGCCACGTATAAAAGGAGGGGAAAAACCCTAGTAGCTACTGTAGCTACAGCGCGCACCGCCACTGTAGCACGGGTACTGCAGCAGCCCCCTCCATGTTGCTCTACCAAGAGGAGAAAGGAAGGAAGAAGAAGAAAGGAAGAGGAAGAATGGAGAGGAAGGAAGAGGAGAGGAAGGGCGCGATCACGTGGTGATTACGTCGTTCTTCAACGGTTCGTCAAGAGCGAAGGGGTTTCGGGTTAGGGGCATCGTCTTTGTCTCCCCGCACGTCGTAGCGAAAAAGGAAAGTACATTTGTATGGTTGTGATGATATGTGTTTTTACTTGTTCGATGAATGTATGGTGAGCAATGTTTGATACGTACTTGTTCATAGTCATAACTGATTACCATGGTTCTGTTAATGTTATGTCTTTGTTCAATCGAATTCATTCATGCATGCAAGAATCGTCCTTATTACACCCACGGGAGTGGGTAGTGAAGTCTCATCATTCCAACATGGGCAAGTAAGACCCACCATTCCAATGTGGGCAATTTGGATCCCTGTTTTGAAATATTCTTCAAACGGGCCTTGGATCCCCGCATGTTGGATAATGCGGGCATAAGTGAACACCGACGAGTGTTCACTAGCTATACCAGTATAAGCAGAAGTGAAGGTCATGCACATTCATTCATTCATGTGATTTTTACTACCTCATATTTTGGTTTCACTGTATGCTTGATGAATTATACATGTTTTTGTTCAAAGTATTCTTTTGTACTTGCTGAGTCATGGACTCACCCTTGTTGTGTGTGGATATCGTGAGGATATGTGCACGATCTCAGGATGATGAGTCAATTGGCAATGGCGTTGTTGGTTTGCAAAATCTCGTTTGGTTTGTTTACGCCGCCGGACCACAAAGCGGTCCGACCGGGCGCTGTCGGCGGTCCGACCACCGTGTATGAATGGCCGGACCGGAGTGGTGGCGGTCGGACGGCCGACCTAAAGTTGGATTTTGGGGCTAATCCAAAAATAGGTTGTGTAGGCAAGTGAGGGGAGTCTCCTGGATGTGGTCCCATCATTTTTGGAGCTCCCAGTAAAAAGTTCTATTCGTTTGAAAATTCCAGAAGGTTTCGGAATTTTGAGTTGAAAATTTGGCTGTCTTTTAGACCGTCCGACCGCCGCTGAGGAAGCGGTCCGATCAAGATGAAATCGGCTCTGACCGCCTTGTGGGGCGGTCAGACCGGCAGTAACTTGGAGGTTAGCCAAGTTCGCATTGATACATGTTGATTGTGTTTAATGTTTGGTTATCAATGCTTTATTGATGTATATTGCATTGTGGAACTAACGTGGGTCAAGTTGTGAAGAACTTGTTCCCGTAAACGGTTTGTTTGTCTATTGTCGGCGGTGGCTTGCAGTCAACGACGCCAACGGTGAGTGGATCGACTACGCTTGAGAGCCGAGGTCCGTAACGATCGTGGATACGGGTGAGGTCGTGTGACACAAGCATGGTGCGTGATGGACAAGATGGATCGAACGGTGGTTGATGCAGATTTGGTTGGATCAGGCGGTGCGGATATCGATGCGAGTCTCTGGGAGGTTCCGATGGGATTCGGACAAGAGAGGCTTGGTGACGCGATGAGAACCGCTGATCAACCTACACGTGGTGAAGCACGCGATTACTTCAAGAGTTATTTGTGTGTGGGTCCCATGTGTAAGTGACCCCAAAAAGGAAACCCTAGCTCTCTAGTATAAATAGGAAGGGGGGATGGAAAACTAAGCCAAGCATTCATTTTAGCCCCTTCTTCCTTTTCTAGGGTTTGGAGTGTGCTCCTTGTTGAGCTCTTGCCCTCCTTGTTGGAGAGGCTTTGTAAGCATCTTGTGTAATCGAACAATCTTGTGATGCTCAATTGAAAGATCGTTTGCTCCCTTTTGTGTTCTTCTCCCTTTTGGATGATTTTGGTGCTTCCTTGATTCAAAGGTTCATGCTTGGTCTCTTGACCTACTTTATCTTGCTTTGATGTGTGGGATTACTCCTAGAGTCATCTAGATCATCAACTCCTCACAAGCAAGTCTTGAATCAAGATTTTCATATTTCTAGGGTTTGTGCACTTCTTTGGTAAAATCTCGAGAGATCGATTCTGAAGTGGATCTCGACGGATCGTCGCTAGAAATAGGTCTCTAATATCATTAGGGAGGTGTGCTCAAATTTGGTCAAGTTTTATTGGTTGAAACAAAAGTTGGATCAAATTTCGTTTTGGTTTTGGGTGGAGTTTTTCGCTCGACTCTACGGTCCGACCGGACTTTCAACGCGGTCCGACCACCGTGTTTTCAGATCGTGGCTTGCCGGGTCGAACCGCCGTCCACCGGTCCGACCGCTAGTTAGTTGCCGGTCAGACCGCTGGTTGACCGTCGGTCCGACCGCCCATGGTAGCCGGTCAGACCGCCAGTCCCCAGTAAGGAACAATGAGTTCTTTTCTCCGGTTGTGTCGTGTGGTTGAGGGTTTATCAAACCAACACAAGGCTTCCGTTGTGTGCTTATCGATCTTCTTAGCTTTCATAGCTAAAAGAGTAAAGTTCGTGTTGGTTTTGATTTAGGCGAGAAAGTTTTGAAAGCGCCTATTCCCCCCCCCCCCCCCTTAGTCGCCTTTCTGGTCCTACAAGTGGTATCAGAGCCGGTTAGCTCTTCTCATAGATCTTAACCGGTCTTTGGAGCCATGGCGACTGACAAGTACTCAACCAAGCCACATATTTTCAAGGAGTTGACTTTGCATCTTGGAAGGCTCGTATGCAAGCATATATCGAGGCTCAAGGGCACGCTTATTTGGCTAAAGGTAAAAATCCTTATGTCGTGCCACCGATGACGATACGATCACCCGGATGTGGAGGCCAACAAAGAAGGCTCGGAATTATTTGATCCAAGGCCTTAGTCGATCCGAGTTTGAGCGTGTTGCTCACTTGCGGTCGCTTCACGAGATCCGCGGACTCTTTGTGACTATCATGAAGGGTCCATCGCGATCAAGGAAGTGAGATGTAACCCGCTCAAGAAAGTATACTCAAAGATCGAACAAAGGCCCGTGAGTCTTTGGATGAGTGTGGGAAGATTTTCTAAGATTCTTCATGATCTTCGCATTTATTGACTCGGTATTTCTGAATCGAGAATGCACGCCACTTCGGGTGCTCTTGATGTGAAGGTCTGGGAATGAAAATCACTTCCATCAATGACAACATCTGCCATGAGTGAGCTTACCATGGATAAGCTTTACTCGAGGTTGAAGACGCATGAGATTGACTTTATCTCGCCTCCCAAGACAGAGTCGATGGCATTAGTGGTCGACAAATCCAAGGGTTGTTCTTCGAGTCTCTTGATTGTAGCTCACACTACTACAAAAGAGTCTATAGCAGACGGTTCATCACGCACGGTTCCTAAGGAACCGCTCGTGTTGGGTCTGTTCGCCTTGTTTTGGCGTTAGCGGGCCTATCACGAGCGGTTCTATTTCGTAACCGCAAATGCGGATGGTCAATTATCACGCAGCGGTTCGATATAGAACCGCTCAGTGATGTTATCTGACGGTTCTATATTAGAACCGTCGCGATATCACTGCACGGTTCTTAAATAGAACCGCTCAGGATAAATCACGCACGGTTCTATATCGTAACCGCTCGTGATATTGATCATCACGCAGCGGTTCTATATCGAACCGCTCGTGATATTGACCATCGCGCACGGCTCAAATAGAACCGCCTGCGTGATTTCGCGCTAATATAAATTGAGCCGAGACATCCTCACCGCATTGCGCTGTGTCTTCCGCCTCCAAGCGCCACTTCCGCCCTAGCTCCTCATCGCGGCTGTGTCTACCGCTCCAGCGCCACTTCCCGCCCTAGCTCCTCCAACCCACGCCACTTCCTCGCCTAGCTCCTCATCTGCACTGTGTTCACCGCTCCAGCGCCACTTCCCCGCCTCTAGCTCCTCCAACTGCGGCTCCTCCTCTAATCTTGGTATGAGCACATGATCGATCTTGCACCGTCAATGTTGGAATAAATAATATTAGCCCGCAAATCTTAGTTTTGAATAATGGTTTCCTTATAACTAATGAACTAAAATTTGACTTAGGAGTGGTAACTTAATAAAATTGAATTAGGTCTAATAATCACTAAAATTTGAGTTAGGATAATTAATTGGCTTAAAAATAAAATTTACACACCGGTTCACAAGACGGTGGGGTTTGGGTCAAGCAATATTGCATTTGCGGTTCGGTATTTCGTGTTAATAAGTGTTGTATGAGATGATGCCTATATTTGGGTTGCATGATTGTTCAATTGAGATAGATATTGTGTCGAGAGGTAGGGATCATGGTTGTGGCCGAGGCATGGCTACGCTATGCCACCGTGTGGTACTTAACTAGTGAAGACTTTTCTTTCAATAACCTTAGATGCAAATGTTGGAGAATGAGTTTATATTGCACATTTTCGCTTGCTATAAATTAATCGCTAATCAATTTGACACTAATTTGTTACATGCGTAGTGTAGATGGATCGAATCGATGTACGGTGTGAACCGTGTGAGTCAAGATTACATTAATGGCGTGGTTGCTTTTAGAAGAGCCACGAAAGGTGATATGTTGAAGAAGGGATAAATTTTATGTCTCGTCCGTGCATTGATTGCGATAATCAAGATGTTTAACAACGCGCGCAGATCGAGCGCACTTGATTGAAGGGTTTCAAAAAGGGTATACATGTTGGACCGACCACGGTGAAGAGCAGATTATACGAAGTTAATAATGACGACATCGCCGAGGAAGTCAACGATTTGCGGATGTGGATCGTGCTTTTGATGAGGATAGGGGCACGATGACAACTGGATCGATGCTACGCGATGCGTAAGAGAACTACAGGAGAGAGAGTTTTGTAAATTCGAGGGCTTAGGGAGGACTCGGTGAGACCTTTGTTCCCGGCCGCAAGCCGAATACACAAGGTTGTCAACCGTGCTTGAAGCCGCTGAAATTGAAGGCAAGCAATAGTTGGTCCGATAAGAGTTTCACGGCGTTGTTAGGTCTCCTAGCGGACATCCTTCCGAGGGAAACGTGTTGCCCAAAGACCACCTATCAAGCAAAGAAGGTTATTTGCCCATTGGGAATGGAAGTAGAAAGAATACATGCATGTCCGAACGATTGTATCCTCTACCGTAAAGAGTATGCAGACATGCATTATTGTCCGTGTGCAAAGCATCCCGATACAAGCGCCAAAATATCGCTAAGGTGAAGCAAGGACCTCTGCTAAGATGTTGTGGTATCCGCACTGTAATCCCACGCTTGAAGCGTTTATTTGCGAACCCAAAGGAGGCAAGATTGCTGCGTTGGCACTCGAGGAGCGTAAGAGAGATGGAAAGCTAAGACACCTGCCGATTCTCGCGGTGGAGAAACTTCGATCGGAGCTTCAAGAGTTCGGTGCGAACCGAGAAACATAAGGTTAGGTTGAGTACGGATGGAATGAATCCTTTCGGTAACATGAGCACCGACATAGCTTTGCCCGTGAATCTATGTATGTACAACCTTCCTCCTTGGCTCTGATGAAGCGGAAGTACATTTTGATGTCACTACTTATCCAAGGGCCAAGCAACACAGGAATGATATTGATGTGTACCTAGCACCATTCTTTGGAAGATCTTGTGACACTGTGGAACGAAGGGTGCAGGTATGGGATGCGTACAAACGAGAGAACTTCACTTTACGCGCCATGTTGTTCTCGCACCATCAATGATTTTCCCGCCTTGGTAACCTTGTCAAGCCAAGACAAAAGGAGCCAAAGCTCGTGTCGACCGCTTAGATGCTACGGAGAGTGTATGGTGAACAACTCGCAGAAAGCGTATATGCGCCACCGTAGGTTCCTTCCGAGGAGTCACCCATACCGCAAGATGAAGAAACAATTCGACGGAAATAAGGAAGACGGTTCGACTTCAAGGGCTTTTAGTGGGAAAGAGGTCTATGATATGGTTAAGGATATCGATGTTGTGCTTGGGAAGGGACGTAAATTAAGAACCCGTGAGAAGAACATCTGGAAGAAGCGGTCAATTTTTTGGGACTTGCCTTATTGGGAGTACTTAGAAGTTCGCCACTGCATCGACGTTATGCACGAGAGAAGAATGTATGTGATAGCTTGATTGGTCTCTTGTCAACATTAGTGGCAAAACAAAGGATGGTGTTAACGCACGCGTGACTTGGTCGATATGAACATAAGGACCGAGTTAGCACCGAAAGAGACCGATACAGGACGAACGTACCTTCCCCCAGCTTGCTACACTCTGTCCAAGGCCGAGAGAAATGAACTGTGCCAGAGCTTGCATGGTGTGAAAGTCCCGTCTGGTTACTCCGCTAACATTAAGAAACTTGTTTCTATGCAAGATTTGAAATTAATTGGTATGAAGTCGCATGATTGTCGTGTCCGATGACACAAATGCTTCTGTTGTAATTAGGAGTATCTTGCCGAACAAGGTCCGAGTGGCAATCTTGAGGTCGTGTTATTTCTTCAACTCAATTGCTCGTAAGGTCATCGATCCCCAAGGACTAGATGCTCGCAGCCGAGGTAGTGACGACTCGTGTCATCTTGAGATGTATTTCCCTCCGTCATTTTTCGATATCATGGTCCATCTCATTGTTCACCTTGTGAAAGAGATAAAGATATGCGTACCTGTGTTTCTACGCCATATGTACCCGCTCGAGAGGTACATGGGAATTCTCAAGTCCTACGTCACGGAATCGATCTCGACCGAGGGCAAGATCATCGAAGGTTATGCAACGGAAGAGGTCATTGAGTTCGCGTCGACTACATGGCTCGAGTGGATCCGATTGGTGTGCCTCTATCTCGTCATGAGGGGAGACCGGATGGTATCGGACCATCGGAAGGAAACCAATCACTCCCGATCCGATACGCACGCCGAGCCCATTTCACGGTCTTGCAACACATGACCCAAGTGTCCCCGTACATCGACGAGCACAAAGACATGGTACGCCAATGTAATCCGGACCGGTCGAAGGTTTGGATCACGAGAGAGCACAACCGTCGGCTCAACGAATGGTTAAAGGCGCGAATCACTCGAGAGGTCATCAAGTGATGATACGCTATGGTTGGCAAGAGGGCCTGATTTACAATTGTCACATGGCAAGGATCGACATAAATGGGTACACATTTTATACGGCACTCGGGATAGGAAGAGCACAAAGTCGTATAAGCGGTATCCGTGATAGATGCATTCAAGACTCGATGGGCCGAGGAGCTCGTACTATGGGCAAATAGAGGAGATATGGGAGATCGACCACGTGCTTTTCAAGATCCCCTATTTCGGTGCCGTTGGGTCCATCTCCCACGGTGAAGGTCGATAAGCACGGCGTCACTACCGTGGACCTCGAACGTGTCGGATACAAAGACGAACCATTCGCATCAAGCAACCAAGTTGTTCAAGTCTTCTATGTAACCGACCGGCAAATAAGAAGCGCCACGTAGTTCTTCATGGAAAAGGAGGATTGTCGGAGTTGAGAATGTAGTGGACGAGGAAGAATACAATCAATTTGACGAGTTGCCACCTTTCGGAGACTCAAGATCGTGCTCGAGGAAGAACCAAAGTGAGGAAGCTAGCTATATGCGCGTCGATCATCATGAAGGGTCAGATTTTAATTAAGAATTTAATTACTCCATTGTAATTAATTTATTTATTCCATTGTCATGTGTTAATGTGTTATGGACTTGTGATCTTTAATATTGATATCAATGTGGATATTCATGGTAATGTTGAGTTGAATTAGATATGAACTTTTGAACTCAAACTTGTCATCATATCGCTTATCCAATGATCATACATGTTTGTAGTGGGATATCACAGACGGTTCTAATATAGAACCAAATCGTGATATGCACACATCATGATTTGCTCTAATATAGAAGGATTTTGCTTCAAACCATCACACATTTACACCTCTACAAATATTAGTTAGCAAGATGCAAAACAACCTAATTAAAATGGCGTGAAAGATGATCTTAAGATTTTTGTTCAATCTATATATGATGTGTTGTCTCGCTTTTGGAAGATGACACTTTTGCTTGAGTATACCTTCTGAACAAAGGCTTATGGTTAGTTTGCTTTTTCGCAAATGCTTTTTTTAAAAAGATTAGCTCAATTATATGTCTTTCTAAAACATATATAGAATTTTTTGGTAATAGGTTCACGATTTTCAATGGCACTCAAACTTGTCACCGCTATCCAAAAGATCATAGCACACATCACGCACGGTTTTATATTAGAACCGTCGTGATATGGGATTACATCACGACGGTTCTAATATAGAACCAAATGATGTGAGATTACGCACCATCACGAGCGGTTCTATATTAGAACCGCTCGCGATATTCACACATCACAGCGGTTCTAATATAGAACCGTGCGATGATGAAAGATCACGACGGTTCTATATTAGAACCGTCAGGATATATATCACGAGACGGTTCTAATATAGAACCGCTCGTGATGTTATCTTTATGGCCGGACCGCTAGGTTTTGCTTATTCTTCACCTCTCACGCGCCTCGGCCCGCCTCGATTCTGCGCCTCGGCCCGCCTCGGCCCGCCTCGATTCTGCGCCCGCTCCCTCTGAGATCTCGCCTCCTCCTTCGCCCGGGCGCCTCGACGCGCCGCTGCGTCGCCTCATTGCCTCGGCCGCCTCGGCCGATCGCTCGCTCCTCGCCGGCTCGGCGCCTCTCTGCGCCGACCTCGCTCCGCTCGGCCCCGGCACCGCCGGCGTCGCCTCTACTCCACCGGCTCGCCCTCGGCTGCTCCTGGCCCGATCCCCTACCCGTGGTACTCCTAGTTGCATATTAGGTTAAAGTTTGTTATGCACGAAATTTGTTCGATGGATCGAGCAAGATATATGGACATGCATGCTCCTCTCAGATTGGTTTAGAGAAAGCATTGACTAGTTGAATATTTATCACCCAGATAATTATACTACTACGTACTAGCTTTCAAATTTGTTAATCCACTATAATGACCTAACTGTCATACTAAGTATTTGTTAGCAACAGATGTTTTGATCTATAAGTGGGTTCAACCGACAATACAACCTTTTCGCACAACACCTTCCTAGTTGGTTTTCTAGAAAATCTCCTTCATTACTAATTTCCAAGATTTGTTACTTCTGTAAGATAATGGTCCAGAGACTAATTTATTTAAGACCAACTCTAACTACTACTTTAACGTTATTATAAGACTATTGACAATCCTGATTGTCTAAAGATTATCTCAACTAGGCATACATCCTACAAAATGAAATCTTTCTGAATTACGGTGTTACTAGTTAACAATTGTGATACTTGTCAGGTTATTGCTATTCATCTATAACAACCAATTTTCTTCACAACTAAGGTACTAATGTCTGAACCTCCTTTAACTCATCTTCAGATTTTCTAACTAAAGTGACCTAAAGGACATCAGCCAACTTGGTTGGCATAAGAGATAAGGTTTTGCATATTTGATTACTTTCTGATGGTCTCAAAATACTCATCCCGCCGTTGAGGAAGCGGTCCGACCGGCATGAAATCGGTCGGACCGGCCTTGTGGGGCTGGGCGACCTAAGCGAGAATTTGGAGGTTAGCCAAGTTCGCATTGATACATGTTGATTGTGTTTAATGTTTGGTTATCAATGCTTTATTGATGTATATTGCATTGTGGAACTAACGTGGGTCAAGTTGTGAAGAACTTGTTCCCGGAAACGGTTTGTTTGTCTATTGTCGCGGTGTGGCTTGCAGTCAACGACGTCAACGGTGAGTGGATCGACTACGCTTGGAGAGCCGAGGTCCGTAACGATCGGGGATACTGGGTGAGGTCGTGTGACACAAGCATGGTGCAGATGGACAAGATGGATCGAACGGGTGGTTGATGCATTGGTTGGATCAGCGGTGCGGATATCGATGCGAGTCTCTCGGGAGGTTCCATGGGATTCGGACAAGAGAGGCTTGGTGACGCGATGAGAACCACGATCAACCTACACGTGGTGAAGCACGCGATTACTTCAAGAGTTATTTGTGTGTGGGTCCCATGTGTAAGTGACCCCAAAAAGGAAACCCTAGCTCTCTAGTATAAATAGGAAGGGGGAGATGGAAAACTAAGCCAAGCATTCATTTTAGCCCCTTCTTCCTTTTCTAGGGTTTGGAGTGTGCTCCTTGTTGAGCTCTTGCCCTCCTTGTTGGAGAGGCTTTGTAAGCATCTTGTGTAATCGAACAATCTTGTGATGCTCAATTGAAAGATCGCTTGCTCCCTTTTGTGTTCTTCTCCTTTGGATGATTTTGGTGCTTCCTTGATTCAAAGGTTCATGCTTGGTCTCTTGACCTACTTTATCTTGCTTTGATGTGGGATTACTCCTAGAGTCATCTAGATCATCAACTCCTCACAAGCAAGTCTTGAATCAAGATTTTCATATTTCTAGGGTTTGTGCACTTCTTTGGTAAAATCTCGAGAGATCGATTCTCGAAGTGGATCGACGGATCGTCGCTAGAAATAGGTCTCTAATATCATTAGGAGGTGTGCTCAAATTTGGTCAAGTTTTATTGGTTGAAACAAAAGTTGGATCAAATTTCGCTTTGGTTTTGGGTGGAGTTTTTTGATTCGACTCTACCGTCCGATAGGACTTTCAACGGCGGTCCGACCACCGTGTTTTCAGATCACCGGCTTGTCGGGTCGAACCGCGAATCCACCGGTCCGACCGCTAGTTAGTTCTTCGGTCAGGATCATTGGTTGACCGTCGGTCCGACCGCCCGTGGTAGCTTGGCCGACCGCCTTGATCCCAAGAAGGAACAATGAGTTCTTTTCTCCGGTTGTGTCGTGTGGTTGAGGGGTTTATCAAATCCAACACAAGGCTTCCGTTGTGTGCTTACTGATCTTCTTAGCTTTCATAGCTAAAAGAGTAAAGTTCGTGTTGGTTTTGATTTAGGCGAGAAAGTTTTGAAAGCGCCTATTCACCCCCCCTTAGTCGCCTTTCGGTCCTACAAGTGGTATCGTGAGCGGTTAGCTCTTCTCATAGATCTTAACCGGTCTTTGGAGCCATGGCGATCGACAAGTACTCAACCAAGCCACATATTTTCAAGGAGTTGACTTTGCATTTGGAAGGCTCAGATGCAAGCATATATCGAGGCTCAAGGGCACGCTTATTTGGCTAAAGGTAAAAATCCTTATGTCGTGCCACCGATGACGATACGATCACTCCGGATGTGGAGGCCAACAAAGAAGGCTCGAATTATTTGATCCAAGGCCTTAGTCGATCCGAGTTTGAGCGTGTTGCTCACTTGCGGTCGCTTCACGAGATCCGCGGACTCTTTGTGACTATCATGAAGGGTCCATCGCGATCAAGGAAGTGAGAGATGAACCAGCTCAAGAAAGTATACTCAAAGATCGAACAAAGGCACGGTGAGTCTTTGGATGAGTGTGGGAAGATTTTCTAAGATTCTTCATGATCTTGCACCGTTGACTCGGGTATTTCGAGTGCGAGAATGCACGCCACTTCGGGTGCTCTTGATGTGAAGGTCTGGGAATGAAAATCACTTCCATCAATGACAACATCGTCATGAGTGAGCTTACCATGGATAAGCTTTACTCGAGGTTGAAGACGCATGAGATTGACTTTATCTCGCGTCTCCCCAAGATGAGTCGATGGCATTAGTGGTCGATAAATCCAAGGGTTGTTCTTCGAGTCTCTTGATTGTAGCTCACACTACTACAAAAGAGTCTATAGCAGACGGTCCATCGCGCAGGCGGTTCCTAAGGAACCGCTCGTGTTGGGTCTGTCTCGCCTTGTTTTGGCGCGGCGGGCCTATCACGAGCGGTTCTATTTCGTAACCGCTGCGTGATGGTCAATTATCGAGCGGTTACGATATAGAACCGCTCAGGATAATATACGACGGTTCTATATCGTAACCGCTCGTGATATTGACCATCGCAGAGCGGTTCTATATCGTAACCGCTCGTGATATTGACCATCACGCAGCGGTTCAAATAGAACCGCCTGTGATTTCTGCGCTTAATATAAATTGAGCCGAGACATCCTCACCGCATTGCTTGTGTCTTCCGCTCAAGCGCCACTTCCGCCCTAGCTCCTCACTGCTTGCTGTGTCACCGCTCCAGCGCCACTTCCTCGCCCTAGCTCCTCCAACCCACGCCACTTCGCCCCTAGCTCCTCATCACTGGTTGTGTCACCGCTCCAGCGCCACTTCCTCGCCCTAGCTCCTCCAACTGCGGCTCCTCCTCTATCTTGGTATGAGCACATGATCGATCTTGCACCGTCAATGTTGGAATAAATAATATTAGCCTGCAAATCTTAGTTTTGAATAATGGTTTCCCTTATAACTAATGAACTAAAATTTGACTTAGGAGTGGTAACTTAATAAAATTGAATTAGGTCTAATAATCACTAAAATTTGAGTTAGGATAATTAATTGGCTTAAAAATAAAATTTACACACGGTTCACAAGACGGTGGGGTTTGGGTCAAGCAATATTGCATTTTATGTTCCGGTATTTCAAAGTTAATAAGTGTTGTATGAGATGATGCCTATATTTGGGTTGCATGATTGTTCAATTGAGATAGATATTGTGTCGAGAGGTAGGGATCATGGTTGTGGCCGTAGGCATGGCTACGCTATGCCACCGCGTGTGGTACTTAACTAGTGAAGACTTTTCTTTCAATAACCTTAGATGCAAATGTTGGAGAATGAGTTTATATTGCACATTTTCGTTTGCTATAAATTAATCGCTAATCAATTTGACACTAATTTGTTACATGCGTAGTGTAGATGGATCGAATCGGATGTACGGTGTGAACCGTGTGAGTCAAGATTACATTAATGGCGTGGTTGCTTTTAGAAGAGCCACGAAGGTGATATGTTGAAGAAGGGATAAATTTTATGTACCGTCAGGTGCATTGATTGCGATAATCAAGATGTTTAACAACGCGCGCAGATCGGCGCACTTGATTCAAGGGGTTTCAAAAAGGGTATACATGTTGGACCAGCCACGGTGAAGAGCAGATTATACCAGAAGTTAATAATGACGACATCGCCGAGGAAGTCAACGATTTGCCGGATGTGGACTGTGCTTTTGATGAGGATAGGGGGCACGATGACAATCTGGATCAGATGCTACGCGATGCGTAAGAGAACTACAAAGAGAGAGAGTTTTGTAAATTCGAGGGCTTAAGGGAGGACTCGGTGAGACCTTTGTTCCCTGGCCGCAAGCCGAATACACAAGGTTGTCAACCGTGCTTGAAGCGCTGAAATTGAAGGCAAGCAATAGTTGGTCCGATAAGAGTTTCACGGCGTTGTTAGGTCTCCTAGCGGACATCCTTCCGAGGGAAACGTGTTGCCCAAAGACCACCTATCAAGCAAAGAAGGTTATTTGCCCATTGGGAATGGAAGTAGAAAGAATACATGCATGTCCGAACGATTGTATCCTCTACCGTAAAGAGTATGCAGACATGCATTATTGTCCGTGTGCAAAGCATCCCGATACAAGCGCCAAAATATCGCTAAGGTGAAGCAAGGACCTCCCGCTAAGATGTTGTGGTATCCATCAGAATCCCACGCTTGAAGCGCTTATTTGCGAACCCAAAGGAGGCAAGATTGTCGCGTTGGCACTCAGAGGAGCGTAAGAGAGATGGAAAGCTAAGACACCTGCCGATTCTCGCCGGTGGAGAAACTTCGATCGAGCTTCAAGAGTTCGGTCGGAACCGAGAAACATAAGGTTAGGGTTGAGTACGGATGGAATGAATCCTTTCGGTAACATGAGCAAATGACATAGCACTGCCCGTGAATCTATGTATGTACAACCTTCCTCCTTGGCTCAGATGAAGCGGAAGTACATTTTGATGTCACTACTTATCCAAGGGCCAAGCAACACGGGAATGATATTGAT
This sequence comes from Hsuehochloa calcarea, assembly GCA_036346395.1. NCBI lineage: Eukaryota > Viridiplantae > Streptophyta > Magnoliopsida > Poales > Poaceae > Hsuehochloa > Hsuehochloa calcarea. Next base: position 60,670,402 of record CM070593.1, on the reverse strand, counting down.
GTGTACCTAGCACCATTCTTTGGAAGATCTTGTGACACTGTGGAACGAAGGGAATGCGGTATGGGATGCGTATAAACGAGAGAACTTCACTTTACGCGCCATGTTGTTCTCGCACCATCAATGATTTTCCCGCCCTTGGTAACTGTCAAGCCAAAGACAAAAGGAGCCAAAGCCCGTCCGCACCGCTTAGATGCTACGGAGAGTGTATGGTCGAACAACTCGCAAATCGTGTATATCGCCACCGTAGGTTCCTTCCGAGGAGTCACCCATACCGCAAGATGAAGAAACAATTCGACGGAAATAAGGAAGACGGTTCGACTTCAAGGGCTTTTAGTGGGAAAGAGGTCTATGATATGGTTAAGGATATCGATGTTGTGCTTGGGAAGGGACGTAAATTAAGAACCCGTGAGAAGAACATCCGAAGAAGCGGTCAATTTTTGGGACTTGCCTTATTGGGAGTACTTAGAAGTTCGCCATCGCATCGACGTTATGCACGAGAGAAGAATGTATGTGATAGCTTGATTGGTCTCTTCTTTGAACATTAGTGGCAAAACAAAGGATGGTGTTAACGCACGGCGTGACTTGGTCGATATGAACATAAGGACCGAGTTAGCACCGAAAGAGACCGATACAGACGAACGTACCTTCCCCGACTTGCTACACTGGCCCAAGGCCGAGAGAAATGAATCGTGCTGAGCTTGCGGTGTGAAAGTCCCGTCTCGTTACTCCGCTAACATTAAGAAACTTGTTTCTATGCAAGATTTGAAATTAATTGGTATGAAGTCGCATGATTGTCGTGGTCTCGATGACACAAATGCTTCTCTGTAATTAGGAGTATCTTGCCGAACAAGGTCCGAGTGGCAATCTTGAGGTCGTGTTATTTCTTCAACTCAATTGCTCGTAAGGTCATCGATCCCCAAGGACTAGATGCTCGCAGCCGAGGTAGTGACGACTCGTGTCATCTTGAGATGTATTTCCTCCGTCATTTTTCGATATCATGGTCCATCTCATTGTTCACCTTGTGAAAGAGATAAAGATATGCGCCCGTGTTTCTACGCCATATGTACCCGCTCGAGAGGTACATGGGAATTCTCAAGTCCTACGACGGAATCGATCTCGACCGAGGGCAAGATCATCGAAGGTTATGCAACGGAAGAGGTCATTGAGTTCTGCGTCGACTACATGGCTCGTGGATCCGATTGGTGTGCCTCTATCTCGCCATGAGGGGAGACTGGATGGTATCGGACCATCGGAAGGAAACCAATCACTCCCGATCCGATACGCACGCCGAGCCCATTTCACGGTCTTGCAACACATGACCCAAGTGTCCCGTACATCGACGAGCACAAAGACATGGTACGCCAATGTAATCCGCACCGGTCGAAGGTTTGATCACAGAGAGCACAACCGCTCGGCTCAACGAATGGTTAAAGCGCGAATCACTCGTGAGGTCATCAAGTGATGATACGCTATGGTTGGCAAGAGGGCCACAGATTTACAATTGTCACATGGCAAGGATACGACATAAATGGGTACACATTTTATACGGCACTCGGGATAGGAAGAGCATAAAGGCGCGAGCAGCAGTATCCGTGATAGATGCATTCAAGATCGATGGGGTGAGGAGCTCGTACTATGGGCAAATAGAGGAGATATGGGAGATCGACTACGTGCTTTTCAAGATCCCCTATTTGGTGCCGTTGGGTCCATCTCCCACAGTGAAGGTCGACAAATACGGCGTCACTACCGTGGACCTCGAACGTGTCGGATACAAAGACGAACCATTCGATCAAGCAACCAAGTTGTTCAAGTCTTCTATGTAACCGACCGGCAAATAAGAAGCGCCACGTAGTTCTTCATGGAAAAGGAGGATTGTCGGAGTTGAGAATGTAGTGGACGAGGAAGAATACAATCAATTTGACGAGTTGCCACCTTTCGAGACGGCATCGAGCTCGAGGAAGAACCCAGTGAGGAAGCTAGCTATATGCGCCGATCATCATGAAGGGTCAGATTTTAATTAAGAATTTAATTACTCCATTGTAATTAATTTATTTATTCCATTGTCATGTGTTAATGTGTTATGGACTTGTGATCTTTAATATTGATATCAATGTGGATATTCATGGTAATGTTGAGTTGAATTAGATATGAACTTTTGAACTCAAACTTGTCATCATATCGCTTATCCAATGATCATACATGTCAGAGTGGGATATCACAGACGGTTCTAATATAGAACCGCTCGTGATATGCACACATCATGCATTTGTTCTAATATAGAAGGATTTTGCTTCAAACCATCACACATTTACACCTCTACAAATATTAGTTAGCAAGATGCAAAACAACCTAATTAAAATGGCGTGAAAGATGATCTTAAGATTTTTGTTCAATCTATATATGATGTGTTGTCTCTCGCTTTTGGAAGATGACACTTTTGCTTGAGTATACCTTCTGAACAAAGGCTTATGGTTAGTTTGCTTTTTCGTAAATGCTTTTTTTAAAAAGATTAGCTCAATTATATGTCTTTCTAAAACATATATAGAATTTTTTGGTAATAGGTTCACGATTTTCAATGGCACTCAAACTTGTCACCGCTATCCAAAAGATCATAAGCACACATCACGCACGGTTTTATATTAGAACCGCTCGTGATATGGAACACATCACGCACGGTTCTAATATAGAACCGCTCAGTGATATCACACATCACGCAGCGGTTCTAATATAGAACCGCTCGTGATGGTGGCAAGATCTGACGGTTCTATATTAGAACCGCTCAGGATATAATATCACGACGGTTCTAATATAGAACCGCTCGTGATGTTATCTTTATGGCCGGACCGCTAGGTTTTGCTTATTCTTCACCTCTCACGCGCCTCGGCCCGCCTCCCGATTCTGCGCCTCGGCCCGCCTCCGGCCCGCCTCGATTCTGCGCGCCTCTCCTCGGAGATCTCCGCCTCCTCCTTCGCGCGGCGCGGCCAAGCCTCGACACGCTGCGTCGCCTCATTGCCTCGGCCGCCAAATGGCTCGCTCCGCTCTCCGCCCGGCTCCAGGCGCCTCTGCTGCAAGGCGACCTCGCTCCGCTGCCCGGCACCGCCCGCGTCGCCTTACTCCACCGGCTCGCCCTACCGTGCTCTCGCCCGATCCCTACCCGTGGTACTCCTAGTTGCATATTAGGTTAAAGTTTGTTATGCACGAAATTTGTTCGATGATCGAGCAAGATATATGGACATGCATGCTCCTCTCAGATGGTTTAGAGAAAGCATTGACTAGTTGAATATTTATCACCCAGATAATTATACTACTACGCACTAGCTTTCAAATTTGTTAATCCACTATAATGACCTAACTGTCATACTAAGTATTTGTTAGCAATGATGTTTTGATCTATAAGTGGGTTCAACCGACAATACAACCTTTTCGCACAACACCTTCCTAGTTGGTTTTCTAGAAAATCTCCTTCATTACTAATTTCCAAGATTTGTTACTTCGTAAGATAATGGTCCGTAGACTAATTTATTTAAGACCAACTCTAACTACTACTTTAACGTTATTATAAGACTATTGACAATCCCGATTGTCTAAAGATTATCTCAACTAGGCATACATCCTACAAAATGAAATCTTTACTCAATTACGGTGTTACTAGTTAACAATTGTGATACTTGTCGTTATTGCTATTCATCTATAACAACCAATTTTCTTCACAACTAAGGTACTAATGTCTGAACCTCCTTTAACTCATCTTCAGATTTTCTAACTAAAGTGACCTAAAGGACATCAGCCAACTTGGTTGGCATAAGAGATAAGGTTTTGCATATTTGATTACTTTCTGATGGTCTCAAAATACTCATCCCTAATTGATTTTCAGATTTGCTTACTTCTAGTAGAGCAATCATACAGCTAAGAGTGGTTGAGCTCTAACATCACCCAATCCCTAATTCATTTCATCAAAGTCTTTCACTGAGTCGACAACTACCCTCCTTATAAATTACTTATTCAAATTTGTTTCCAAATCAGTTGGCTGTTGTTAGATAAATGCCAAGCTAATTGAATTTAACAGAGACTCTATCTACTGTATTGATCATGAGTGGTACATGCGCAAGACCCGAGAGGAGGGGAGCCATACTGGAATCAGCGTCAGATACGGGAGCGAGCATTTTCATCACGAGGCGGGCCACTTCGTCGTGGGCTTCGAGGACTTATTCGACCTATACAACCTAACCGCCTCGACGCTCACTTCTACGATGTTGGACACTGTAAGTGTGTACAATCAATTTCTACACTCACGTGATAGCGATAAATATCACAACTCATTCCTTACGTACAGATACATGATGAAATGTGCCCGTCGAACCAACGAACCGGTGGGTTTCTCGACCCGCACGTGATCTCGAGCAAACAATAAACCAAGACGCATCCTACGTCGCGAATTACATAAAATGGGATTGCTTGCTCAGATGGCAAGGAGTACATAATGGTGCCGCATACAACCGTAAGTAAGTGCTTCACTACTTGCTACACAAAATTCGTTTGAACATATATAGGTTTATGACTATAGCGACATACATGAGTAGGTTCCTTTGGATTCTTGTGATTATTGTGCCAAAGAGGAACACGGTATTGTACCTTGATTCTCTACTCAACAAAAACCATGACTTCACCCTTCTTAAAGAAATACTCGAAAGATACGATCATTTCCTCCGCATATAATTGTATTGTAGTCTTCCTTCATTTGAAATGGACGAGGATAACTTTTGGAATCATGTAGGCGTTCATCGGCTATGTTCTTCGAGGGAGGTTTATACAAGGAACGGACGCCACACTAACCCACAAGATGCGATTTAAGGTTTATATCATACTCCGTAAATATTGCGTCTCGAAATGACTCATACCTATATATGTATACCCATTTTTGCAAAGGTCTTGCAAAGAAAAACAAGATCACCTATGCGCATTCTACGATGCCATCATATGCGGCTATTGATTAATTCCACGATACACGATCCCCGTGTAGGTCAATCTCGCTATAGTTATTTTCTAATTATAAATTTAAATATATATTCTTACTACTTTACTCTTGCTAGCGATGGACTTCAACGCATGATTAAAAGCACTCCGTAAGAACGAGGTCACACATGTTCGAGGGTTGCTCAGCCTTCATCAAGTCGGAAATCGTTAACCCCGACGGAGAGTTTCACGTCGTCGACTAGTTGTAATTGATTCAATATTAAAACTCACTTTGACTAGTTGTAATTGATTCAATATTGTAACTCACTTTGACTAGTTGTAATTCAATTTGTAACTCTAGCGACAATACTTCAAACATTCTTTTTGTTCTTTTCGCTACTTGGATCATTTAGTGTTAGCAAGGGTAGGTCTAGGTATTCTCTACTCTCAGGATTAGCTTTAGCTTCAATTGAGAATCAATTGCTTAGAGTATTTCCTTATCTCTTGAAATTTGCACTTGGTCTTTTGGTCGCTTGTCGGTTGGTCTGGCTGACCAAAAGATGACCGCTTTTCCTCCCTTATTTCTGTCAATTCTCGATTAAAGATTAAGTTGGGTCTGGTATTAGTTATGTATACTCTAAACTTAAGCAAACCTATCATCTTGTTCAAAGTTTAATCACCCATCAAACTTTAAAGTCTCAGATTTATTTTCAAAGAAATTGCGCACTCTATCTATTTTCGGTTTCTAGCGATTGCAAAGAACTTCATTATTTCCTATCACTTGGTGCTAGTAGATGATGAGTTATCTTGCTAACCATGTTAGGAATACTCTAAACTAAAGTATAGTACTTGTGATCATTTAACTCAAGAAATTGCATTTGGTGTTTGTCTGCTTCGATTTTAAGAATCTGAAAGCGCAACTCGCTTGAACCGAAATCGTGGTTAGTGCTAATCGATGTTTGGTGAGGAGTTAGACTTCTTAGTATACTCATTTATTTGTAGCTTAATCCGAAATATTATTTCCTCTCGGTCTAATATAGCGACAAGTTTGCTTGTGCTAATCATCTGCTTTCGGTTTTTTAAAATCGAAATCGCAACTTCAGCTTGAACTGAAATTGCTAATTAGTGCTAATAGATGTTAAGTGATAAGTTAAACTTGTAGTTGTACTTATCTAGCTGTAACTCCATCTAGTATGTCAATTTGTTATAGTCTAATGGAGCATCAAATTTTCATCCTTAAATCTGTCCGATTTTCGATTTCAAAATCGACATCCGCTATTCCTAGTAAGCCTCCAATTTTGATGACCGCTAGTAATCGATGTTAAATAATAAGTTAGGCTTTAAGTTTTACTCATTAACAAGTAATCTAAGTAAAATCATTGCTTGGTTCAAAGCAAAATCGCAAGCTATCACTTTGCAATCCGCCCAAATCTCAATTTTGCCATATCTCAAATCAGAGTACGTCTAATCGAATTTGATTTTGCTTGATAACCGATAGTTAGTGATGAATTAGACTTGGTAAATTTCTCAATTAACGAGAATTAATCCGAGTAGCATTTTCTTCTAAAATCCTAGTTTCTAAATGTTTTTTTGAGATTTGTCCGATTTCGGTTTTGTTAGAAACACAAGCGTAGTCCGCTTTTTAATCATCTGCTAGTGAATATTAGCTGATGCTATGTGATGAGATAGGTTTTAAATATTGCTCATTTAGCTGTAGCTTAATCAAAATATCATTTTCTTAGTCTAATGAAGCACCAAATTATTTCTCGCAATCTGTCAAATTTTCGGTTTTGCTAAAACTCAAATCGTAGCTACCCCGATTTCCCATTTCGGTTTTGCTACTATCGATGGTCATGCCGATCGTGATATTGATATCACGACGGTTTTTAATAGAACTGTCAGTGATACCGTATCACGCAGCGGTTCTTGATTAAAACCGTCTGTGATACTTCAATATCACGACGGTTTTTAATAGAATAAATGTGATATCGAATTATCGCTGCACGGGTTCTATTAAAAACCCGCTCGTGATATTGAAGTATCACGACGGTTTGAATAAAGAACCGTCTCGTGATACTTCCGTATCACGCAGCGGTTCTATTAAAAACCGTCGTGATACTTCGTATCACGCACGGTTTAAACCAAGAACCGCTCGTGATACGTCCGTATCACGCACGGTTCTATTAAAAACCGTATGTGATACTCGTATCACGAGCGGTTGCAAAACCGTCTGTGATAACGCACCGTTATCACAGACATAAAAATGCGCGGTTGAAAATCGTGCGTGATGACGATTCGAACCGTCTGTGATGACCCTTTGTGTAGTAGTGTCATCTGGTTTTTCATTATCTGCTTTACATTCTTTAAGTGATGAGCAACTAGAGAAACTGCCCGAGGATGACTTAGCCCTCATTTCCACCAAATTCACAAGAGCGTATAACAAGGTGAGGAATAGGAGGAGAAGTGGACCTATCACATGCTTCGAATGTGGTGAGCCAAACCACATTCGCTCTAGATGCCCCAAGCTAAAGGGCAAGGAGGAGAAGGAGACACGAAGATATCCCCAGGAGAGGGATGCTAAACCCAAGAAGACAAACTATCGAAAGTTTGTCAGCCGGGTCCTTGCCGCTCTTGAGAATGTAAATATGAGCGATGTGGACTCGGAAACGGAGGACGACGAGAGTGACTCTCGTGGCAAGAAGAAGGCGCATGACTTCACCGGCATGTGTTTCATGGCCAAGAACAGCCACGACAGCGACTCCTCCAACAATGAGGATCCTTTTAGTGATCCTGATGAGGTATGCCCTTCTATTGCTGACATGAAAAGGGCGTTGGTGCTTCTTTGAATGAAATTGCATAAGCAAGTAAAATGATTAAGAAGCGTGACATTATGATTGATAATTTGAACCTAGAAGTGGTTAGGCTAAAATCTATTAATCCTGATGATTTTTGTGAATCCTGCACTAGCTTACTTAATGACTTGACAAGCTTGAAATCTGCTCATTCCTCTGTCACCAATCAACTTAAAGATGCTCTCGATGAACTAGAATCTCTCAAGTCTAGTTCTGCTTGCTTAGATGCCATTTCACTTGATGTGACTGCCATGGAAGCTATCCCTTTAACTTGCTCAAATTGTGCTTTGCTTGAATTAAAACTGGATAGCTCCTTAAAAGAATTGCAAAAATTTGATGCTAGTCATACATGCTCTCATTGTAAGAATAATAAGATTAAGATGCAAGAGATGAAAGAAATGCTAGTTTACTCTAGAGTTGCATCTTGTGAAAATTGTCCCAAGCTTACAATTGAGATTGAAGCCTTAAACAAGACCCTTGAAGAAAAGGCTAAAATTGAAAGATTCATGTTTTTTACTGCTTCTAAGAAAGTTATTGATTCTAACTCTTGTGCTTTAAATGCTGAAGTTGAAACCATGATTAATCATATTCAAGAGGCATTTAGAGTCAAATTTAAGGAGCAGTTGAATAGGATTAGAGAATCCTATTGTGTGTCTTGTGAGGCCTTCAAGGTGGAAGTGGCCCTTCTTAAGAGCAAGAGTAATGAGGTAATCAAGTCTAGCAAATCCACTAGATGTGAGGGTTTAATGAAAGAGAATGATTACCTCAAGGTGACTCTTGAGAAGTTTTCTAGTGGGAAAAAGAAACTCAACATGATTCTTGATCAATCCAAAGTGAGTGTGAAAAATAGTGGTCTAGGTTTCAATCCCCTAGAGCATTCAAAGAAAAACCCACCTAGGATTGCTAGAGTTGTGAAGAATGGTTTGTTTGAGCTAGAACCTACTAAGCCATCCGGGGTTGTTTTCAAACCGCAGGTTTTGCTCAAACTCTTTCTGGCAAGAAAGGTGCTTTCAACTCATTCTGTACAGACCTCTCAAAAGGTCCAAGACCATTGCACCTTTCGCAAGAAAGAAGGCCATACTGCTGAGTTACGCTTAGGAGAGCAAAGCTTGAGAGAAAAGAGAGGATGAGCGTTCTAAGATCCATTAGAGGAGTCCCTTCTCCAGGTGTAGTCTCTAGAGCTAGGCAGCCTGTTTATCGCACCACACATAGGCCTAGATTTGTAGAGAACTTTGTAGACTCTTTTGGTGGGTCTAGGCAGCATGTTGGATTAGGACATCGTGAGGAGAGACCACGGGTAGCACCTAGACAGGGGAGTATCGATCTTTTGGTAGATCGTTTTGAGAGGTCTAGGTGGTTCTCATGTGCATTCTTGTGATTTTATTCCCGATCATGTTTCGCTACTTCTCGCTGCTCCTAGACATCGTGCTTCTCAGTACTGGATCCCTCGATCATTTATCACTAACCCCAGGACTGAGGCACGGATGTTTTCTGATTGTGTTTTTTAGGTCCGTCGTGCGAGGAAGGTGGACATATGGCTTGTTGACTCGGTGTTCTCGACATATGATTGGAGATTCTAGATGGTTCTCCTCCTCACACGTGCATCCCAAACGAATTGATTACATTTGGGGATGCTTCTACCGGACCGGATCGCAAAGGGCACTATGCACGCCAACGACAAGTTCATGCTAAAAGACGTCGCTTTGGTAAGTAAGCTGAGGTATAATCTTCTATCTGTTTCTCAGCTGCTTGATGAGGGTCTAGAAGTAAGGTTTAAGAGAGGTGAGTGCAGAGTTCTAGATTCCTCAGGTGAGCTTGTTTTTGAGATCTCCAGATTTGAGAAGATCTTCTGTGCAAATTTCAGTATTTCTTCTGTTTCCAGTCCTAGGTGTCTTGTAGCCTCTGATTCTCATGACCTTGTTTTGTGGCATCGTAGACTTGGGCATATAGGTTTTGATCATTTGTCTAGAGTCAGTTGCAAGGACTTGATTAGAGGTTTGCCTAGGCTGAAGGCTGTTAGAGATCTTGTGTGCTCACCCTGTAGACATGGTAAGATGGTGTCTGCTTCCCACCCACCTCTTACTTTGGTAATGACTGATGGACCTGGACAACTTCTTCACTTAGATACAGTTGGTCCTTCTAGAGTTCAGTCAGCTGGTGGGAAATGGTATGTGCTGGTGGTTGTGGATGATTACTCCAGGTATTCATGGGTTTATTTTCTTGCTTCTAAGGACGAAGTATTTGGATTCTTTAGAGATTTGGTCCTTAGAATTCTTTGTTGATATACCTGGAGCTTTGAGAGCCATTAGGAGTGACAATGGGACAGAGTTCAAGAATTCTTCTTTTCTACCTTCCAGACCGATAGGGAATTGAGCATCGTTCTCTTCTCCTAGAGTTCCTCGTGAGAATGGTGTTGTAGAAAGGAAGAACAGAACCCTTGTAGAGATGGCTCTGACCATGCTAGATGAGCATTCTACTCCTAGGAGATTTTAATGAGGCGATCTCTCATCGCTTGTTATATTTCCAACAGGTTTTCTTGAGATCGTGGTTGGAAAGACTTCTTATGAGCTTAGATTTGGTCATTCTCCCAAAGTCTCTCATTTCAAGATTTTGGTTGCAAGTGCTTCATTCTTAAACATGGCAATCTTGATAAATTTGAGTCTAGATGTTTTGATGGCATATTTCTTGGATATCCCGCTCATTCTCGTGGCTATCGTGTTTTTAATGTTGACACTAACAAAATTGTTGAGACTTTGAAGTCACTTTTGATGAGGTTAGTCACAGTACTAGACCCGATGCTTGTGTACACAGTTCCTCGAAATTCAAGGAAGCATTTTAAATCGATGATGACTCGAGGATGAAGAACCAAACCATCCTCCAAATTACTCGAGAGGGTGGAGAGCCCGCCACTACGTCGGTTCAATTTGAGACCTCCTCCTATCCCCACCGACGATCCGAGTGGCTCTGTTCCTACCTCCACAATTCATGAGGTAGAGGCCACGCCTGCACCAGAGCACCACTTGCGATACAAATGACAACATCCACCGAGCGGATGATTGGGGATCTTCAAGAGCGAGTCACTCGCTCCAGATTCTATGAGCAAATGAATTCGAGATGAGCATGATGGGAGAGGCGACATTCTTCCTTGGTCTTCAAATCAAGCAAGCGAAAGAAGGCACTTTCGCTCACCGAGTAAGTATACAAAGGACCTTCTTGGCGCTTCAATATGGGAAGCGATGGGCCAATGTCTACTCCCATTGCTACAACCACCGTCTTTGGACCACGATGAGGATGGAGAGTTCGTGGACCGTATGAGTACCGCGAGATGATTAGCTCCTCCTCTATCTTACAAATGTCGAGGCCGACATACAATTCGCCGTATGTCCGTGCGCTCGATTTCGAGCTTCCTCGTGCTTCTCATCGTCAAGCGAGACGCGCGCATCTTCGTGTATCTTCAAGATACGCTTGACTTTGGACTCTGGTATTCTTCTTCTTCGACTCTTTCAATTCGAGCATTTTCTGATGCTGATTTCGCCGGGTGTGGAGTTGATAGGAAGAGTACTTCTGGCACTTGTCATTTCTTGGGCACATCTCTTGTTTCTTGGTCTTCTAGAAAACAGTCTTACATTGCCTACGCCATACCGAGGCCGAGTATGTAGGCTGCGCTTGATGGTCGCTCTCGAGTTCTCTGGATTTTGTCCACGCGGCGAGACTATGGGTTATCTTTGGGAAGTGTTCCTCTTTTCTGTGACAACACTTCTGCAATTAATATTGCCAAAAACCCAGTGCAACATTCCAGGACTAAACACATTGACATTCGATTTCATTTTCTGAGAGACCATGTTGAGAAAGGTGATGTTGTGCTTCACTTTGTAGAGTCTAAGCAACAGCTTGCAGATATTTTCACTAAGGCTCTTGACTCTTCGCGCTTTGCTGCTTTGCGGGGAGAGTTAGGGGTTATTAGTCCTATTGGGCTTTTTTTGAGGGGAAGTTGCTCTTTTTGCACTCATTGTATCATAATGCATGTTTCAATTCATTTGTCTTGCATTGTATAATAAAATTAGTGGAGCTTTGATTATTATCCTTGTATGACTTGATTTCATCTTCTATACCTTGTCATATCAAGTGATAGTCTGCTAGACTTCTTTTATGGCTCTTCGTGTTTGGCTTAGCTTTTGCCTTGCTAGCTTTGTATCTGTGAGAAATTTGAATCAAATCATGTCTTGTTGAATCTTGTGACTAGTTTTGCTCTAGTGATCCTCTTATGATTCTCGCCATGTCTTACAAAGTTGAATTGAGTCTTGAACTTATTACGAGTTGAAAAATGAGCTTTTTATCTTATTAAGTCAAGCAAATAAAAATGAGATTTTACGTGCGAAAAAGCGATCTCACCAATCCTTTCTCATGAGACGGCTTGCCATTGCACTAGGCATGAACTCGGGGAGTTTTGGATGACCTAGATCATTCTTTTAAGCTTATCGCTTGAGATGGTCGCGCAAGGCTTGAGATCTAGCACACAAAAAAACGAATTGCCCAAAAAGGGCTAAGTGCTTGAGTTTTGCTTCAAAAGAATTCTCTTAATGCTCAAAATGCCTCAATTCTTGTTTTGAGTCTCTTTTACTTATAGACATGGCTTGACTCATTTTTGGTTGCTTGTAGTGAATCTATGATATTGAGCAACCTTTCATGATTTTAATTGTTAATCTCGATTGTCGCTATCTTGGTTTTAGCTTTGCAGTACATGTTTTGCCATGATTGAATATAGCGTCTACTCTTTGTATGGCTTGGTATAATACTTGTACCGTCTCCATGTATAATGGTCATGGCTCCTTTTTACTAAAGTTCAAAAATAAAGTCATTCCTTCATGCTCTTTCTTTTTCATGCATCTTGATGAATTCATTGTCAAAGGGGGAGAAAGATTGTGAAGAAAATGATCTTGGAGCTTTATGATTTCATACTCAAGTTTTAATATAAAAGAACCTCATAAAATAAAAATTTTGAATCCTTTGGTGCTTTCATTGCCTTATCTCACTTGCCTATACTATTCTGAAGCCAGCTTGGTCGGTTCCTAAGTTTTTTCCTGCTTATGGACCAAGTTGTGCCTTTATGCGAAAACGGCGAATTTTTACTTTTCATTTCGAAAAACCACATTTTCTTGAAAATTGCCAATGTGTTCATCAAGGGGGAGATTGTGGATATCGTGAGGATATGTGCACGATCTCAGGATGATGAGTCAATTGGCAATGGCGTTGTTGGTTTGCAAAATCTCGCGTTTTCGGGTTTGCTTCATCTTCGTCGGACCACGAGTGATCCGATCGGCGTTCTTGGCGGTCGATCACTTGCGTGTGACGATCGGGCCGGCAGATGGTGACCGTCGGACCGGCCGACCTAAAGTTGGATTTTGGGGCTAATCCAAAAATAGGTTGTGTAGGCAAGTGAGGGAGTCTCTGGATGTGGTCCCATCATTTTGGAGCTCCCAAGTAAAAGTTCTATTCGCTTGAAAATTCCGAAGGTTTCGGAATTTTGAGTTGAAAATTTGGCTAAGTCTTTTGGACCGGTCCGACCGCCGTTGAGGAAGCGGTCCGACCGGCATGAAATCGGTCGGACCGGCCTTGTGGGCTGATCGGGCCGCGAAAGAACTGGAGGTTAGCCAAGTTCGCATTGATACATGTTGATTGTGTTTAATGTTTGGTTATCAATGCTTTATTGATGTATATTGCATTGTGGAACTAACGTGGGTCAAGTTGTGAAGAACTTGTTCCTAAACGGTTTGTTTGTCTATTGTCGCGCGGTGGCTTGCAGGTCAACGACGTCAACGGTGAGTGGATCGGGACTACGCTTGGAGAGCTGAGGTCCAGAACGATCAGGGATACCGGGTGAGGTCGTGTGACACAAGCATGGTGCAGGATGGACAAGATGGATCGAACGGGTGGTTCGGTACAGCTGGTTGGATCAGGCGGTGCGGATATCGATGCGAGTCTCTGGGAGGTTCCGATGGGATTCGGACAAGAGAGGCTTGGTGACGCGATGAGAACCGCTGATCAACCTACACGTGGTGAAGCAGGCGATTGCTTCAAGAGTTATTTGTGTGGGTCCCATGTGTAAGTGACCCCAAAAAGGAAACCCTAGCTCTCTAGTATAAATAGGAAGGGGGAGATGAAAAACTAAGCCAAGCATTCATTTTAGCCCCTTCTTCCTTTTCTAGGGTTTGGAGTGTGCTCCTTGTTGAGCTCTTGCCCTCCTTGTTGGAGAGGCTTTGTAAGCATCTTGTGTAATCGAACAATCTTGTGATGCTCAATTGAAAGATCGTTTGCTCCCTTTTGTGTTCTTCTCCCTTTTGGATGATTTTGGTGCTTCCTTGATTCAAAGGTTCATGCTTGGTCTCTTGACCTACTTTATCTTGCTTTGATGTGTGGGATTACTCCTAGAGTCATCTAGATCATCAACTCCTCACAAGCAAGTCTTGAATCAAGATTTTCATATTTCTAGGGTTTGTGCACTTCTTTGGTAAAATCTCGAGAGATCGATTCTGCGAAGTGGATCTGACGGATCGTCGCTAGAAATAGGTCTCTAATATCATTAGGGAGGTGTGCTCGAAATTTGGTCAAGTTTTATTGGTTGAAACAAAAGTTGGATCAAATTTCGTTTTGGTTTTGGGTGGAGTTTTTCAGTTCTGGACTCTACCGGTCCGACCGGACTTTCAACGGCGGTCTGACCGCCCGTGTTTTCGTGATCACCGGCTTGCCGGGTCGAATCGCTGGCCCACCGTCCGACCGCTAGTTAGTTGTCGGTCGGATCATTGGTTGACCGTCGGTCCGACCGCCGTGGTAGCGGTCGACCGCCATCCCGAGAAGGAACAATGAGTTCTTTTCTCCGGTTGTGTCGTGTGGTTGAGGGGTTTATCAAATCCAACACAAGGCTTCCGTTGTGTGCTTACTGATCTTCTTAGCTTTCATAGCTAAAAGAGTAAAGTTCGTGTTGGTTTTTGATTTAGGCGAGAAAGTTTTGAAAGCGCCTATTCACCCCCCTTAGTCGCCTTTCCGGTCCTACATTGTGTTTCTTGTTTTAGGTGAATCATGATGACGACATTTATGGGAGGGAGTAGACACACGGTACGCACATTTGAAAAAAAATATTTGTTATTATTCCGCATTTAGGAGTTTGGACTGTAATAATAAATAAATCTTTTGATGATCGTTATTGGATATTGTTATGCTTAGGTTCTACGAGTTATGGATTCATGCTCTCCAGTTATAGTCTTAATAGTTTTCCTTCGAATGGAGTATCATATTCGAATTCAAATGTTATTTCTTTATTGCTGAAATTAAGTTGTTTATTATGCTAGATCCCTTTCGAATAGAATTTAGTTTGCTCTTTATTGTTAGTGTGTTAGAAATTGTTCAAATTGTTGATTTGTGGTAGAGGTTTTAAGTAACATCTTAGCTTTCGTATAACCAGGGTGTTACAGTTGGTGCCAGCGAGGCGGATTCTGCCATGATCGAAGCAAGCAATGAAGAAGAGAAGGGGGAGAGGAGTGAGACGAGGGGAAAAGGAGATGGGCAAAAAAAAAATTTTAAAAGGACAAATAATCAATTTTGTCTCTAACTTTCTGGTAAATTATCAAACACAACAAAGATAAATGTAAATAATAGAAATCATATCAACGATGGGACAAATAATCGATTTTCCCTGATTTTTTTCCTCTTCTTTCTCTTTCAAAAAAAAAATAAAGATTTGGAATTGGACGCACTGGCGAAGCCCAGAAATTGATTGGTTACAAGTTCACAATGATCTATCAAAATTGTATTAACCTGTAATTGTTCTAACAAATGTACGCATTTTCCTTATAAAAAAAAATTGGTTGCATTTAAACTTTTGAATTCTCAGGTTTACTTATTATTCAAATTTAGGTAGTTTTGAATTTCCCATGATGGATTCGAATGTAAAAGTCCACCGTCAAATTGAATCGAAACCTTCGAAGGCAAAAGAAGTTGCATCACTCCGCGTATCGTTTTCTTGCGGAACATTAGTGCTTTACACAGATATATATCATACAATTAGATTACATTACAAATACTACAAAGAACATCATAAATAAGTTTGGTTGTTTTTTCGTCATCGCAGTATATCGTAGTCCTGTCAGATGTCATCTGCATTATAGCTTCTCCAGGACTGGTAATGAAAATTGAGCGTTCACCACCTTCGGAGTTGTCACCTGCAGGAAATGAACATACGATTCCCTTTTCTTGCAATGCTGACAAAAAGCGGCCTGGATCAACAGTTCCCCAGTGTAGCAAGTGCCGCCTTGATCGATCTGATTGATTCTTTGGAGCAGCCAGCATATACTGCCCATTGCTTAGATGGAGCTTTGCTCTCAATCTCGCGACAGCGGTGGTCTTATCCAACTGCCTAGGCTGCAACCCAAAGGCAACATCAGTTGCCAGCTGCACTTCAAATTCTTCCCGTAAATTTGGGACCTCGATGGTTTTGCCCTTGGTGTAATACAGGAATGACCATGGCCTCTCCTCCTTTAGTAGACACCGCGACTTCAGATCTTCAGGAAACTGCACAGTAAAGTAGAGTATAAGGAAAGGATTGCTGGCTTAAAGAAAACTAGCTCCACTTGATGATGAAAGAAAATAAGTAATAGCATACCAGTACAAGCTTTGGTTTGAGCACTGCCAGTAATGGATCAACTTTCCCCACCCTATCAATGAAAAAGTCAAGTTTTTATTCAACATGTTTTGCTTTGCTAGTACGAAGTAGTAGAAACATAACCTTTTGAAGTTTTAACATACTTTATTCCAGATAGGAAAGAACACTCGAGGACCTGGATTGCCACAGGCATGAAAGGCTTAAGAGTTAACTCAGCATCAACTCCTTGCTGCAAATTAAATATTTATGTACTTTAGCATACGTCAATCAAGATTAAATACATGTTAGGTTCATTAAAAGATTGGACACTTGTTTACCTCCAAAACAAGAAGGCATCGTTTATCTGCATGCCAACGACGAAGCAAATGGACAGCCGGGCCATGCCTAAGGCTCCAGTGTGGACAAAATACAATGCAAGGCTCCTTCCATGCTGCCCTGACAGGATTCTAGTGTTGTTACACAGCAGAACCAATGAAGGAAACAACAGACTAAAACAGTAACTTTAAGTCCAAGTGAGTTCAAATGAATACAAAACGGGACATGTTCTATAAATAATGCTAAATATAGCAACCAAATATTGTTGGACATGCGTAAAATTAACACACAACCAAAACCAAAATAAGAAATAGCCAGTACTGAGCTTTTATAAGGAGAGTAACAAACAAGAGAAAGTATTAGTCAGTGATCCTAAGGCTACCTATTAAGAAGTACTAACTGTAAATCAACTTTTAATCAAATTCTTACAGCAGGCCCTTTGAGTGTAAATGAGGAAACAAAAATAGTTTGCGTTCCTTCAAAAGCTCCACATGGCCAAATAATGCCTCGCCAGAGAATAGCTGCAGGATAACCAACATCACAGCAAGACCATGTTATTATGTTAATTTCATATTTCAAAACTCTCATAGTGGAAAGGCAATGACCTTCTCTTGGCGTGACTTGCATAGCCATTCTGGCAAGGCATTGGTAAAAGCAATTGTTTCTTCTGCTGTCCCAGAAATCATAAATATAGGTATCTGACTCAAACAAAAACAGATCGTCAGCCCAAAACAACAGGTGCAAATCCTGTGAGAAAAAATGGGTGATACAGAAAATATAGCAATTTGGCATAAGCGTCAGTGTAGAACTAAAAGAAGGGGTACATGAGTATATCTATGTAGAATAACTTGTTAGTGAAGACACTTTGTACCACATGCATCTTCAAACCCTCTTAAAAGTTAATCACCTTACAGGCAGTTGACTGTGAATCAGGCATTGTCAATTTGACATTTCCACATTAGCAAATCCATGCATATCCTAAGTAAAAGTATATGCTGGTATTCACAAGATTACTACAAGAACCTCGAGAACTGAGGTCTGCATGCACAAAATGGATTAAGCATTATACGAATATATTTTAACAAGGGGACCCACTATACGATTACAAGGACTACAATTACCTTCATGTTGGAAGAATGTAGTGTTTCTGATATATGCTCCAAAAGCAAAAGAATGATACCGAGTCGTCCTATTGGTATTAAAACAGAGCCTCCAGATTTTATTGCATCAATGATACAAGAGCATATGAAGCTGATTCTCTCAATCTCCTCTGTAATATCATCATTGTTGCACAGGTATTGGATGTTTTCATCCTCATCAACACCATCATCCCTTGAAGATTTTAACATTCATACAAAAAAAGGCATTGAAGGTTATAATTGAAACATTTTTTTAAGTTATGCAAAATAGAAGTGCAGCACACTAGCATACCTCAACACTAAGTCATGACAAAGCAAAGTGTCTGTTTCATCCATTGCATTCTCACTCAGATTCTCATTTTCCTCATCCATGACACTCAAATATGAGAAATCCGAAAACAAAATCACATCATTTTCCTTCAGAGAGCTATAATCACAATCTAAGGCATGAGCTGACACAAATACTGAGCTTGGCAAGTACGTAATACTTGCTCTTGGACCTTTTATTGTCCAGGCACAATTGCCAAGTTCCAGGCCAGAACTAGAGGCTTTCAGCATCAACATGCCATTGAAGCAAACGTCCTCGCCGTATTTGACAGACTGGATTTTCTGCATGCATTCTTCTATGTTCGCCGGACTGCCAAGTAGATATAATCCAATTAAACCAAGAAAAACCATGATCATAGAGCAGTGCCATGAAGTACTGATGGCTTTATCAAATAGTGAATCTTCTATGAAGTTATATAACTGAATGTTTGCTTGCAAGAAGTAAAATCTAGTCAGCTACATATGTATGTAACTAAGATATTAGGCATATGGCAGCATGTGGATCTTAAATTTTTCTTGCTCGAGTGACGAAATTATCACCATTCACCAAAACCACTGCCCTAAATCCCTAATACTGAGATTAACTGGGGGTGTAATCAGTCAACTAAAGGTCCTATCAGATTCGTCTTTGCATTTCAAAGTCAAATCTGGATCGTATTCAAGTAACTCTTGAAATAAAAAAATGGATCAGATGTTACCAACTTACCATATATAGATAGGACTTGAATTCTGGTACCTATTAAATTTCCGAGTTTGTTACCTGCCTGGTAAAGGTTTAGCAGTTCCACATTCTAAACCAATAGGTAATAGCAAATACAATACAGGTAGAGTTAAGTATGGTCTTCTACTGTTTATTTATGGATTTTAATTATAATTTGGATCAAGGATAAAAATCTCGTTACCAGCCAGTTTACGGTGACGGTGACCGGTTACCGGATTTACCGGATTTACCGGATGAAATTCGTTTGAATTTGCTTAAAAACCAGTCAAAATTTGAATTTGCTAAACCGGGAAAAACCAGCCGGGTTTTCCGTTACCGGACCCGACCGGTAAGGCCGGTTACCGGCGGTAACCGGCCGGGATTTTCATCCATGATTTGGATAGACCATAAATTAAGACAAATATTTCTAGAGAAGTTAAGTTTACTTATGAATAATTATTTAGGATGGGTTCCATGCTCTGATGCATGGACACGACTGGAAGGTGGCGAGTCCGTGTCGTACATGGACACGGCTCCGACACAGCTTGGACACGTATATTAGGCGTGTCTGAAATGAGACACGCGAAAAAAATGAAATTAAAATCGGACACGTATTGGACAGTGGGCGCGTATTGGACATTTGGGTCCAGTCCATTTGGCC
This sequence comes from Hsuehochloa calcarea, assembly GCA_036346395.1. Lineage (NCBI taxonomy): Eukaryota > Viridiplantae > Streptophyta > Magnoliopsida > Poales > Poaceae > Hsuehochloa > Hsuehochloa calcarea. The sequence continues at coordinate 60,650,799 of CM070593.1, read as the reverse complement.
CTAAAGTGATAACCCAACCCATTTTGTTTCCCTTAACCCTAGCATTCTCCAATCTCTAGAGCCTCACTCCCTCATCCCTTCTACGTCGCCCCTACCTGCTAAGGCACTCGTCGCCCCTACCTGCTAAGGCACTACGTCGCCACACCCCTGCTACGCCGCCCGCTCCGGCGGCAACCGACGGCTAGTGGCGGCCCCCTCCCTCCAGACACCGCCCCTTCCCCTTCCTTCTCCCTGACCCCGACGCCACCCGTCCCTGCTCCAGACGCCGCCTGTCCCTGCTGCTTCGGTGCGTCCTTCTCCTTGACGCCGCCCACCCCTTCTGCTTCGGTGACGATGATGAGTGATTCACTGATTCGTCCCATGCTCCTTCCCTGGTTCATGTGCTCTAAGAAAAAATTTGTAGTTTGTAGATTGTAGTTCTTCCCTGGTTCATGCACTAGTTTGTAGTTATATACTTCTATTCAGTCAGTTTGTAGATTACTGTTTGCTTACCGTCGTCATGCATCAGAGCTCATGGTAACTAGTTTTGTTGTCATCAGTCAGGGATCACTACTATATACTAACTCATTTATGGTTGTTTGCTTGAACATGATTAAGCATGCAAATTAGCAGGTTAAAGGAATTCTAAACTTCTGGTATTAATATGAAGTTATGATTTATGAAGAATGAATAACTGAAGAGGCGAGGAGCCGAGGATCATCTTTGAGGTCCATATTCCTATTTTTACACTTTACAATTTACACTTTCAGTTTGACAAACACGTAGAAAAACATGAAATAATGCATATGCATATATTATTATTATTTAGTGACAAAATTTCACCGCCATTTGCATATTGGTAGGTTTTTACCGTCAATTTAGAATGACACCTGGCAACATTTTACGGCTTTATTCGATGCACGCCCGGGTTTTAATACTGACTCAGGAGGCATGGGCGCGCGGGTTTTACTGCCGTTTTTTACGGACACGTGAGGGTTTTACTGCCGATCTCGAGCAAGAGGCGTGGGGTAAGTGTGCGCGCGCACACACACACAGCCGTGTCGCCATTTTTTAGAAAATGGTGAATCCCGTGTCCGACACGTGTGCCCGTGCATCATAGGTTCCATGTAATTTCTCTATTTACTGATAATATTTCATTAAACTTGTTTCTGATATGAATATTATGCAGAAAATATTGTCAGCTGATTGGATGGTTGGACAGTATTCGCTCATCTTACACCAACCAATTTTAATTAACCAGTGCGAACAACATCTAAAGGTCACGGATAAATAAGGAAAATGGGGATATTTTAAGCTTTCATATATATAAATTTCTCCACAGGAAAAAGAGTAATAGATCATGCGATTCGGCAGGTATATGGTATTTTAACAGACCTGTAGAGTGGCATCAAAGCAGATAAATACTTTTCCTTATCTTCAACCACTATCTTCTTCAACACTGACAGGAGTTTATTGAGTTCCTCCCCTTCCATCCACTTGGGTGACCCATCCATATCTGGCCCATAGTACCTTACAAACTCACAGTGCATCTCCACCAGCTCCCCCATCATTAGCTTTCCAATCCTCGCTGCCACCTCTGTCACATAAACCTATCCATACAGAAAAATCAACAACATCCCCCTATGGAGGCTATGTTCTCTGTCTTATAGAATATTTTACACCCAACAACATATATTTCTATCCCTTTGTATTAGTACATGAGCAAACTTTGCCTATTCTTATTTTAACGAAAAAAAAGAATAAGCCCAAATGTTTTATATTTCATTTTATGCTGCAGTGCCTACCTGTGGAGGTTAATTGTCTGCAGACAGGTGTAAAAGCCAATGAGCATGCCCTTTGTATTCATACAGGAGTGGAATTTTTTCCCCCATTTTTTTAAAACATCATAAGTCCAATTGTTCTGTCCCTGTTATTTCATTGTACGTATGCCTTAATGCAAACCTATGAAGGTTAATTATCAGCAAACTGGAGTAAAAACAATGAGCGAGTTCTGATGTCTTTCAGATTATTTGACTTTGCATACAACTGGTTTCTTCTTCCAGATGATCCGTATGGCTATGGATAATTGAATAAAGCTAAATCATCTACAACACTTTAAATACGGGGCACCTCTTCACTAGAAAATGCAACAATCCTCCAAACTCCAAACAATGAAATCATCGAGCTGCAACCTAAACAAGTAGTACCAAGTTGCAACCTAGGGTGCTATGCAGAGTAGCAGAGATGGGGGATGCACCTTGGTGTTCGCGAAGCTGGGGTGCCGGGTGAGGAAGGGGAGCCCGAGCATCCCCGTGGCGGACGACACGAGCACGGCGTCCACGCCGCCTGCTTTGGCGGCAGCCGCCGCCGCTGGCGACCAGTAGTAGGGCGCCGCGCGGATGAGGTCCCCCGCATCACCGGAGTCCGCGCCGAGGGGCAACGGCGAGAAGGCCGCGAGGGCGGAGAGGTCGACGGGGCAGTCGAGGAGGAGGCGGAGTCCCTCCAGCTCCAGGAAGTGGCTCGCCAGCGTGTAGTAGCTACCGCTTCCGCCGCCTCCGGCGGCCAAGCAGGTCTGTGAGGAGACGCCAGTGTTAGCGTGAGATGCTTAGGGTTTGATGGGGAAGAGAGAGAGAGAGCGCGCGCGCTTGACGCTTACCAGTTTCATGGCGAATTAGAGCGGCGCATCAAGGAAGCCGAAGCAAGGAGAGAATAGGAAGGCTTTTGACAAGATACAGTAGGCTGGGCGCATGGGGTTGAATTAACAAAGAGAAGGCCCATACTTTTTCTCTCTCCAGTGGTCCAAAGTAAGTATGTTGTACTAGGCCCAAATATTTTGGCCAGAGCTAGCCCTATGTTGCTCTCGATCAAAAAAGAAAAAGAAAAGAAAAACTACTTCCCCATCCAAACGTACAGCGTACTCGCAGTCGCGCCACGTAATCCCGCTCTGGTCTTCGGAATCCAGACATCCACCCAAATGCATCCGGATCCTTTGGAATTCTGCAGAGAACCAGTGCGCGAGAAGCAATTTCAGATAGGCGAAAAGTGTTTCAAAGCAGAAATGTAGCATGTAGTGTAGATTACTGTAGCAATCATTGTCCACGGCTTCGGTCGAGAAGTATTAATACAGATAACATTGTGTGCTCTGCGTTGCTAGTTGCAACAGCGAAGGATCGTAATCCCTACCCAAATCCAACAGCGGCCACAGGCGTACGTCGTCGTAACATGGACAAATTCAGAACACTGTGCTGCAGATACCGGCATATACCGATTGACCAAAAAGAAAACACGCACACATCTGAGAGTCTTCATGGCAATTTACTCGTCAGAAACTCCAGAAGGATTGAAACACCAAACGTGGATCTGACCTGCTGCGAATAAAAGTCTAGTTAGACAGCAGTAGATATGCAACAAATTAAACTCGGTCTCCGGTTTCAGATTATGGCGTGCGCCGCTGTACATCTTCTTCTTCTTCTTCTTCTTTTTGGTCCACGACGATATAACTTCATATGGAGTTGATCAGGCTGTATTCAACAGGCGCACGTAATCCAGAGTCCGCACAACGTATCTCCCGCACAAAATTGCCTTTCGCTCGTTGCCCTCTTCGTACTTGTAGTGGCAAATTTTACAAAAGTATTTTCCTCCCTAACGTGAACACGACCAACTGACTACGCTGGGGTGGACCCATATAGAGTCCAGTGGAAACATAGGATCTACTCAATTTTGAAAGAAAATTCGCTGGGAAGGACTCTTCCCATCAATCGTTGGATCAGCTCTCTAAAAAATAATCCAACTTTCTAGCTTGCAGCGTGGACACAACGGAATTAAAGCCACGTCACTTTTCCCATTTCCTTCGTGGAATGGGTTTTGCAACGCACTGCCATTTGCCAGCAATGGCTTAATTAGCTTAATCAGATCACATTTCCTCTATCTCCATCGCTTCCTCCGAGTCAGCATTAACATTGATTAGTCCTTGAAATTAAGCAGGTGGTAAGAGCGAAGCGCGTGGTAAGAGTAGGAAGCACGTAATCTGCTGGGTTCAACGTCAACCAAAAGGTCGAACAAACAATACATATCTGCGGCTGCGCCAACCTAACGATGATGATTATGGGTAAACCCTTGGTTTCCTTCCGAGTTAAGTATACACGCCATTGTCATATCCAGTGCCGTATGCATTGCGTGTTCGCGTAGCCTCTACCAAGCTTTATCGACGTCATTTGTCGTTGTATCCTTAATTTGTTTCTGAAATGCAAATATAAAGGAAAGAAAACACTAATATTAACTAGTCCCTCTACTTCACAAAAACAAATTATTTCGAATATCGATATGGTCGCTAAAATACAACTTTAACCACTAATTACTATTATAATATACTTATAAAATATTATAATATTATATAAAAAAATCAAGACGAATCTACATATTTTTAATGTATCTAATTTAAATATTTAAAAAGATATCGATAGCTAAAATTTTTAAAGTTTGACTGCATGAATTCCAAAACGATTTATTTTTGTAAACTGGTGGGAGTACTGGTCTACAAGTGGTGTGCTTTCAAGATTTTTTAAAAGATAATTTAGCTATCCCGTCGTTGAAGGCTTCTATTTGTAACGTTGATTTTTATTGCTTATGTAAACAGTGATGCATGCATGTATGAGTTTTGTGACGTCAAATGAGCAGACATTTTTTAAAAGAAAAAGGGACTAGTCGTGATAATAATTAGAAGATCGACTCGTGGATCCTTATGATAGAAAAGATTTAGCATAGTTGACCCATTTAATACTCGTTTGAATAGACAGGGATTAGTCACAATCAATTACTCTCTCTCTCTCTGCGCTTCCTTGGTACTATAAATTTCTCCATCCATATGCCTGGTTAAAATACATCATTCATTTTGCAACTACGAGAGTCCAATATATTTTATTTTAAAATACTAAGAGAACAACGATAGTTATACCACACAGTACTAATGTGAGACGGAATACCATTCTGTTGATCAACTGATCATGTGGATAAAATTTTATGAATGGTTGGACATAAGTCCTAGTATTCTAGTGCTAGCTTGCAACATTCATGCAGACTCCAGGATTATTCATCCCTTTTCTATCTAAAGCTGTAAGGAATAGTGAGCCCAGGGAGTATGGCGGTTTTGCGTTAAAAAAAAATCTAGATCTTGAAATTATATCGAGGTCCCCATTTCAGCCGGCAACAAACGTTGGACCGCAATCGTGCATCATAATCGGATATGTGCAAAACCGTTGGATCGTTGCTTCGGCACGAGCAGCCCAAATCCGTCATCCCCATCTCTGCGTCCCTAACCCTAGCGTTACCCTCCGGCCCCCCTGAGGTCGCCGCTCTCGCCCCAAGTGCTGCCCCACTCACTTGCCCCTCCCCATCTCCTCCCATGTCGTTCATGCCACCGTTGCTCTCTCCTCTCACCTCACCATGTCTCCTCCCCATCTTCTCACACATCGTCGCGCCGCCACCGCTACCTCCTCCCGCCTCGCTTCGCCTCCTCCCCCATCCAAGCCCTTGTTGCGCCATGAAATCGGGCCTCGATTGCCTCGCGGACCCCTCGAGGTGGCGCTCCCGTTCTCCCCTCCCTCCCACTCTCCTTCGCTCGGGTGTTGCCGCCATAGGCATTGCTCAAGTACCACTGTGGCTTCATCCTTTCCCGCCCCAATCATTCCCCTCACCCTCCTCCTTTCCGTCTACTTCCCCCTCCCCATCTCTCCTACCCTACTCTTACGCCACCGCGCGGCGCTGCTAAAGTGTTGTTACGGCTCCATCCTCTCCTGCCTGATCTGTTCCCCTCGCCCTCTGAAAGCATCTAGGCCCCTAAAAATTGTATTTTGGCAATTAATGATATTATGTGAATATGGGACTAACATGTTTGTTGAAGTGATTACAAGGCATAGTCCCAAATGACAAAGTGAAACTAAGGAGCTGCATGTCAAAGAATGTTGAAGAGATGGAGTTGATCTCAAAGACAAGGTACAAATAGACTAGGACCCCTTTGAATTTTACCGGTCTTTGGAGTATGGAGGAAGACCGGATTATAGGATAAATGTCGTACTATTAAGGGGGAGCTTGTCTAGTAGCTTGAAAGCATCTCATTATGCCTTTGGATCAACTTAGGATCATGCATGTTCTTTTGGTTTGGTTTAAAAAGAAAATTCTTTTTCTCAGAACACAATCGGAAGTTCCGGCATGTGAACGGCGGAACTTCATTGCAAGTGGTTCTTCGAAAAGATCTGCGTTTGATTTTCGAGAGCATCCATTTTTGGGACTTAGCCGATTTCTCAAGCGCGGAAGTTCCGCAATGATACGAGCGGAAGTTCCGATTAATCGGTTGCTCCGAAATATGTGCGGTCGAATTTTTCCAGAGAGCATCCGTTTCGGGACTTAGCCGATTTCTCAAGCGCGGAAGTTCCGCAATGATACGAGCGGAAGTTCCGATTAATCGGTTGCTCCGGTATATGTGCGGTCGGTTTTTTCCAGAGAGCACCCTTTTTGGGGACTTAGCCGTTTTCACGAGTGCGGTAGTTCCGCTGTGTAAAAAGCGGATCTTCCGATTAATCGGAAGAACCGAAATCTAGTTGGCGGAAGTTCCGCACATAAATCCAACGGCTAGTTCAGAGCATTTAATGCTCTTTGTAATGACCTTCACGATGCACTCGAGTGAAGAGCGGAAGTTCCGCACTTTGTCTTCTTGAAGTTCCGATTTCCCTGAGTTTTGCCTGATTTTCTGCATAACGGTCATATTTGGTTGTTGGGGGTATAAATACACCCCCACCAGCTCAAGGACGTGTTGTTGAGCATTCATTCAATTCATTTAAGCCTTGAGCACTCCTCTCACTCCTCATTTACTCTCTTTGCACACATTTGTGAGGTAGTGAGCAAGAACAAGAGCATTGCATGATTAGTTGATCCTTTGGCTCTTGATTGCCGTCAAGTGAAAGATCAAGTTCTATTCTCTTGGTGCTTGTCGGCACCTAGACGACTTGGCGGAGGTTGCTCGGTGATCTCTTCAAGAAGCTTGTGAAGAGACCCGTTGCCGTTTGTGATTGGTCGGTGTTCACCAACTCCGGAGAGGAGGAAGAACAACCAAGTGATCGAGGGTAGGCTTAATTTGTGGAGCCGGCTTGAGTGGATCAAGCTTCCTCAACGTGGACTAGTGAAGATCGACAAATCTTCGACACCACGGGAAAAACCCCCTTGTCCTTGTGTGGTTAATTCTTGTCTTTACTTATTGCACTTATTTTTATAGCTCATAGATTGTGATAAATATCTTTGATTAGAGTATCTTGCTAATTTGGGTAATTTGATTAAGAAAATTTAGAAACCTCCTATTCACCCCCCTCTAGTCGGTTATCCTTGATCCTACACCCTCCTCCTTCCCGACTTCTTCCCCCTCCCCATCTCGCCTCCCCCTAGTCTTACGTCTCCGCCGGCGCTGCTCAAGTGCCACCACGGCTCCATCCACTCTCGCCTGATCCGTCACCCGTCATGGCGTCGTCGCTGCTCCAGGACAACTACCCCGAGTTCATTGCCAAGAAGGTAATGTCTACTCACGCCATTGAATTATTTATTTAGAATTTTGTTGCTGTGGTAATTATGATTCAATTTTCTGGTCGTGTAGTTCGAATTTTAGTAGTAGCTGTGTGTCAATAGATTCATTTTTGTGTGTTCTCAGTTTAACGTTCGAAGTGAATGATTGGGCCAAATTGACATATGGTGAAATCCACCTCTATTTAAATGAACCAAGCCTCCAATACCTCTCTAAATACCTATTAAGCATGTTAAGCACTTTTTGGTACCCAAACTCGGTTGGGTCCTTGAATGTTAATCACAAAAATTTGAGCACCCAAATGGCCCTAGCAATAATCTTTGGTGAACTAACAAATCTTATAATCACCCTACCATTTTTATCTTTTCTAAGTAAATAATGGTCATTATAAATAATAGCCTTAGGAGTGTTACCCATGGAACATTGTTTACCAATGTGTCCTTTTTTCGACAATTGTAGCAAATTGGGCTTTTACTTCCACGTCTTATCTTATTTTCCTACTCTTTGTTGGTTTGCTTTATCAATTTAATTATAGAAATGTAAATTGCACAAAATAAATCACAAGAGAGCAAACCACAATGACACACGAATGTTTTACCGTGGTATTCGGAGACTTACCGATCTCCCCTAATCCACGTTGAGGTAAACCAAAATGAATTGGACCGGATCATAACTTGAACCAACACCTCGATCCACTCGGGGTTGTTCTTCCTTCACTTCAAAGATGGCGAGCACCAAACCATTCACAACACGTCGGGCCTTCTCACAAGCTTCTTGAGAAGATCACTGGACCACGGTACCTTCACACCGTTTAGGTGTCAGTAAACACTAAGAGTAATAAGTCAAGCCTTTTGCTTGACTCTCACCAAGTGCAATACATGCACAATTGGATGCTCAATCAAATTCTAGTTGCAACACACTGACCACCAACCAACAACCGGTCAAACCGGCCTACAATGGAACAACTATAAAACTAGTCATTATGAGACAATTCCGGTCGATCCGCCCTCAGGTCCGGCCTCGATCGGGCCCTGACGATCCCAAGCCGGATGGTAGAAAACCAAAAAATATACCCTTTGAAAAAGGTTGACCGACCTTATAAGGAGGTTGACGGCCTTATAAGGACGGTCAAACTGAACTTCCGGTCAGTCTAGGCCCGAATTTCAGCACAAGCCATACTAAAAAAACGATCATAACTTTTGACTTCGATGTCGGAATTGAGTGATTTTGGACCCTATGGAAAGATTATTCAAAGGGTTACACAACCCAGCTGTTTAATTGATCTCAAACATATTTGATCAAATCAAGAAGCACAAAGAGCCAACACATGGCATAAGTCCAAGAAAAGAGCAACGAGCAATCTTAGACTATGCCAAGTAATGATGCATGAACTTTAATAATTTGCAAAGTATATTTGTAAACTTTAGTATCATGCTACAATGATTAGGTGCATGGACTTCAACCATTTGCAAAACACATTCACAAATTATAGTCTCACGGTACAAAAAGTTAATGCATGAGTTTCAACTATTTACCAAACACATTCGTACATAATAGCATCATGTCACAATGAGTAGGTGTATGGACTTCAACCATTTGCAAAATATATTTACAAATTATAGTCTTATACTATAAATAGTTAATGCACGGGCTTCAACTATTTGTAAAACACATTCGCAAACAATAACATCATGCCTAGAAGAGCTAGAGCAAACGGGATTGAGCTATCAACACATGATGAGACTTGAGCTACTAGACAAGACCCCTCTTAATAGTACGATAATCTATACTAGCAATCCGGTCTTCCAACTAAACACCGAGACCGGTAAAAGACTAAGAACATATCATTGGTCTATGCTAGTAATACATTTGCCTTGAGCATCCATCTTGGAGTGATCACTTGATGACGATCATCTTCACTCCAAGTCTGGGTTCTTGACTTGATAATCATCAATACATGTTTTCCTTTACTCCAAGTTCTTAGCTTGAATATCATCAATATATGATGATCTTCTTCACTTTAGGATCTTGTCTTGATGCTCATCAACACATGATGACATCCTTCATCCTGAATCTTGACTTGATAATCATCAACACATGATGATTTCTTTTACTCTAAGTTCTTGACTTGAATATCATCAACACATGATGATCTTCTTCACTTCGGGATCTTCTCTTGAATTTCATCAATACATTATGATTTTTTTACTTCTGAATCTTGTCTTGATGATAATCAACTCATGATGCAGACCCAAAGTCTTTATCATCATGAGACTCAATCTGTTTCACCAACTCATGAAAAATGTTAGTCCACATGACGATTGTCATTGATTACCAAAATACTCTATTAACTCATAATGGCGAGTCTAGATTCTTAACCTATGATATTTTTGGTTTTTTGACATAGATATATTAGTGAAATTTCATTGAAAATATGTTGCTTCTATTGTCAACATTTCACTGATGAAGCAAGTCCTTAGTTTGATCATGGCTTGGATTGAACTAAGACATTGTGGTTTAATTTCAGGTTTCATAAGCAGTGGCAATACGAAAAAAAGGAATGCTAAGGTCATCACCTTTGCTACAGCTGCTTATTTGCTTAGGTGATAGATTGTATGCTTGTTTTTTTTCTTGAAAACTGTTATCAAATATGTCGACGATCAAATCGCTGATCTTATGAATATAAAATAAAACAGAGGAAAATGATGTGTATCTCCTGGAATAGAATGGGATCACCCTTTATTTGCTATGAACTGGCTATTACAAGGAATGTCTGTGATCAAACAAAAGACTAATCCTAGTTGCACTGGAGCGCAATACTTACTATGGTGTTGTAATCAAACCGAATGCTAATCTTCTCAATTGCCTTCGATCCCCCCTCTCTCCATCTTCCGTGGTCCTCCTTAAGTAGTTGATGAAGCGATGACAGTTATCCCTGGGAAAGACGCCTGTTGGGGAATAACGCGTCTGGTCAGAGAGAGGTGTCAGTTAACAGGGTATCAACTGTTGTGCGGTTATATGTCGGTCAGACATTTCATCGTAGTCCAGTGTCTTAGAATTATGTAACGTCGCGTGGTATGGAATATACAACACGTGTTCCATTCATCACACGGTAAGGATATACATGGATTCTGATCCAGTTGATATCAGTTCATAGCCTTACGAGCAGTCTTACGAGCAGTCAACTGGTCGGGGACTAGGTACAGGACCTTGTCCGACCAGGGTATTCATTATGTAACCTCTGAAATCCTCACGAGCAGTGAGGTCGTTAGCCTTAGGGGTTACGACCACGAAGATATATGATCTCTTTTTATGTATTAAAGTAATACATAGAGGTTTTAATACTTGTCAAAATATTTTCCACATCGTATATAAGAGTTGTGGATGTATAGTTATAGTTATTACTTTTACTTTTTTAAAAAATGTCGTTGAGCTCAAGGAGGTGCACATGGGTGCTGTTTTGTCCATAAGTTTGTTATTTCTAGGTGATCAAGTTGGTACCAAGGTGTCTCACTGATTTATACATTCCATTCTTGTTGTTCATATCTTTCGTATGCTCGGAATTCTTTATTCAGATCAGATTCGCATCCCAAAAAAATTATCTTATTTGGGTATGAACATTGGGTTCAACAAGTCATTAAATAACTTTGCTAAGCTGCAGTATAGTAATATACCATTTGCGATGCCCTTAAACCAGATACTCAGCTTCGTTAGACATTATTTGGAAAATCCATTAAACTTTTCCATTTGTCAAATGTTGCTATTTCGAAATCCACTAAACAATGCAAAGATTCCTTTAGTTTGCACTGGTAGGTTTCTGGAATTAAAAAGTTCAAAGATAAATAGAGTTTGGATGTATGCAGGTGAGGTGGAAAATTCCATTATGATCTTGCTAATACTTTCACAACCATGGTAGGTCATTTCTTGACGTTTTTGCCTTCTTGCCGGTTTGTTATAGAACGAGTATTTAACCGAGGTCCTCATCATGTTGAGAAACTGTAGGGTAGGTATTTTTTTAGCTAACAAATCCTTATAATTTGATTTTTGTTTCTTTATGATCTCTTATGTTAGCCTTTGCTGACCTGAACGGATACTTCCAAAAGGTCTTCCGTCAGATGATTTGAGCTTAGGTAGGTAAGTTTTGCAAAATATTTTTATATGAGAAAATTCACAATATGCCATTGAATAACTTTATAATTCATAACATATCACTCATTGTAAGGCTGACATGCGAGTCTGGGGCTCATATATTAGTGAGACACTTGTGACATATTATAAAGATCCGAAGTTACTCAGTGGCATATAGCGAATTGCCTCTTGTTTATTTGCTGCTTTTGTACTCCAAAAGTGAATTTTCAGTTACGATGTTTGTGCTATGGATGCTACCTCGTGGTATTGATGCTTACAGTTTCCCACTGAATGTTCGAAGCTGCAATGAATTGGATTGCATTTTTAGTAAACCAATGATATTGTTGGTTTTTTTGACATGGCTATGTTAGTGAACTTTCATTGAAAATATGTTGCTTCTATTGTCAACATTTCACTGATGAAGTGGGTCCTTAGCTTGATCATGACTTGGATTGAACTACGACATTGTGGTTTAATTTCATGTTTCATAAGCAGTGGCAATACGAAAAAAGGAATGCTAAGGTCAACACCTTTGCTACAACAGCTTATTTGCTTAGGTAGTAGATTATGTGCGTGTTTTTTCTTGGAAAACTGTTATGAGATATTTTTCACATCATACATAAGAATTGTGGACATATAGTTATAGTTATTACTTTACTTTTTTATTTAAAAAAACACCTTTAAGCTCAAGGAGGTTCACCTTGGTGCTGTTTTGTGGATAAGTTTGTTATTTTTCACATCTTACATGAGAGTTATGCAATTTGCACCAATTGTCGTTGAATGACGAAGGTCCAAGGAAAATCTTACCACCACAAACTCATCGCATTCAGAGTAGCTAGGCCTATTCTATTCAATGATCCAACAACAACCGTGTTGAACTTAGGTATTTCTTTTGGTTCATACCACAATAGTGTCTTCAAGAAAGTTGTCTCTAATCCATTTAACATGGAAAAAAATCAACAAACACTGCTAATGATGTTTCATACCCTGCATAACAAACTACACTACACCATAGCAAACATCATGCAAACAACTGGCGAATATCATACATTCAATGGGTGAGCTCGGCGTAGCCCACTTCACCCTCTATTAGTTAATGAAAGTTCATAGCTTCCTTTGGGAAAAAAAAACACTGCAAATGCACCAGGAAACATGCCTCTAGGGATGTGTTGGGAGTAGAGCTAAGGAATTTCATGAGACAGGCCTAGCGAGCCGAGGTGATTAGTAAGGTAAATCCCACGAAGGGTGGCCGTTCGATTTCATCTACCAGAGATATACATGTGTCGTCGATATTGAACGGAGCAAATTAATCAACGGTTAAGGTTGCTTCGCAGATTGTTTGGGAGGAAAAATAACATATATGTAAGTGGTAACTCTATTCAAAACCGTTGCACTATAGAGTACTAGGTTACTAGTATAGTATATATTATAGATATAGATGTACCACGGTAGTCGGTCCCTTGACAATCAAGATTCCCGGACCAGCCGGAGTTAGTCGGCCCTTGATCGTCAAGGTGTTACGACCACCCAAGATCTTTCGACATCTGTCATACTGTGGGTCTCCTCATCCGACATTATTAGAACCCAACACCCACTATTTGCATTTGCCAAACCCGTTGAGCTCAAGGAGGTGCACATGGGTCTTTGTTTTGTCCATAAGTTTGTTATTTCTAGGTGATCAAGTTGGTACCAAGGTGTCTCACGATTTATACATTCCATTCTTGTTGTTCATATCTTTGTATGCTCGAATTCTTTATTGTCAGTTGCATCCCAAAAAATTATCTTATTTGGGTATGAACATTGGGTTCAACAAGTCATTAAATAACTTTGCTAAGGCTGAGATAGTAATATACCATTTGGATGCCCTTAAACCGGATACTCACTCGTTAGACATTATTTGGAAAATCCATTAAACTTTTCCATTTGTCAAATGTTGCTATTTAAATCCACTAAACAATGCAAAGATTCCTTTAGTTTGCCTTTGGTAGGTTTCGGAATTAAAAGTTCAAAGATAAATAGAGTTTGGATGTATGCGGTGAGGTGGAAAATTCCATTATGATCTTGCTAATACTTTCACAACCATGGTAGGTCATTTCTTGCGTTTTGCCTTCTTGCCGTTTGTTATAGAACGAGTATTTAACCGAGGTCCTCATCATGTTGAGAACGTAGGGTAGGTATTTTTAGCTAACAAATCCTTATAATTTGATTTTGTTTCTTTATGATCTCTTATGTTAGCCTTTTTGACTGACGGATACTTCCAAAAGGTCTTCGTCAGATGATTTGAGCTTAGGTAGGTAAGTTTTGCAAAATATTTTTATATGAGAAAATTCACAATATGCCATTGAATAACTTTATAATTCATAACATATCACTCATTGTAAAGTGACATGCAGTCTGGGGCTCATATATTAGTGAGACACTTGTGACATATTATAAAGATCCGAAGTTACTCAGTGGCATATAGCGAATTGCCTCTTGTTTATTTGTTGCTTTTGTACTCCAAAAGTGAATTTTCAGTTACGATGTTTGTGCTATGGATGCTACCTCGTGGTATTGATGCTTACCGTTTCCCACTGAATGTTCGAAGCTGCAATGAATTGGATTGCATTTTTAGTAAACCAATGATATTGTTGGTTTTTTTGACATGGCTATGTTAGTGAACTTTCATTGAAAATATGTTGCTTCTATTGTCAACATTTCACTGATGAAGTGGGTCCTTAGCTTGATCATGACTTGGATTGAACTACGACGTTGTGGTTTAATTTCATGTTTCATAAGCGTGTATCTGAAAAAGGAATGCTAAGGTCAACACCTTTGCTACAAACTTATTTGCTTAGGTAGTAGATTATGTGCGTGTTTTTCTTGGAAAACTTATGAGATATTTTCACATCATACATAAGAATTGTGGACATATAGTTATAGTTATTACTTTACTTTTTATTAAAAACACCTTTAAGCTCAAGGAGGTTCACCTTGGTGCTGTTTTGTGGATAAGTTTGTTATTTTTCACATCTTACATGAGAGTTATGCAATTTACACCAATTGTCGTTGAATGACGAAGGTCCAAGGAAAATCTTACCACCACAAACTCATCGCATTCAGAGTAGCTAGGCCTATTCTATTCAATGATCCAACAACAACCGTGTTGAACTTAGGTGTTTCTTTTGGTTCATACCACAATAGTGTCTTCAAGAAAGTTGTCTCTAATCCATTTAACATGGAAAAAAATCAACAAACTCTGCTAATGATGTTTCATACCCTGCATAACAAACTACACTACACCATAGCAAACATCATGCAAACAACTGGCGAATATCATACATTCAATGGGTGAGCTCGGCGTAGCCCACTTCACCATCTAGTAGTTAATGAAAGTCCATAGCTTCCTTTGGAAAAAAAAAACTGCAAATGCACCAGGAAACATGCATCTAGGGATGTGTTTGATTAGTAAGGTAAATCCCACGAAGGGTGGCTCTTCGATTTCATCTACCAGAGATATACATGTGTCGTCGATATTGAATAGAGCAAATTAATCAACGGTTAAGGTTGCTTCGCAGATTGTTTGGGAGGAAAAATAACATGTAAGTGGTAACTCTATTCAAAACCGTTGCACTATAGAGTACTAGGTTACTAGTATAGTATATATTATAGATATAGAGATGTGACGACCCGCATCATTTGCATATCTGTTAACATAAAACATTTCCATTTCATTGCATCAAAAATTTTACAATATTTGTTTTACAAGCATTTGCAGTGTTTTTGGCAGCAAGTAATTAAAACCCTAGTCTTCTTCTCTTCTTGCCTAGTCATGCGACCTTCCTCGTCGCCTTGTTCTTTGAGCATCACTAGTAGAGCCTGCGATCCGTTTCCTCGCTCACCAAAAAATATACCCTTGAAAAGGTTGACCGACCTTATAAGGAGGTTGCCGCCTTAAGGACGGTCAAGAATCCGTCGCTAGGCGAATTCAGCAAGCCATACTAAAACGATCATAACTTTTGACTGATGCGAATTGATGATTTTGGACCCTATGGAAAGATTATTCAAAGGTTACACAACCCGTTTATTGATCTCAAACATATTTGATCAAATCAAAAGAAACCAACACATGGCATAAGTCCAAAAAGACACGAGCAATCTTAGACTATGCCAAGTAATGATGCATGAACTTTAATAATTTGCAAAGTATATTTGTAAACTTTAGTATCATGCTACAATGATTAGGTGCATGGACTTCAACCATTTGCAAAACACATTCACAAATTATAGTCTCACGGTACAAAAGTTAATGCATGAGTTTCAACTATTTACAAACACATTCGTAATAATAGCATCATGTCACAATGGTAGGTGTATGGACTTCAACCATTTGCAAAATATATTTACAAATTATAGTCTTATACTATAAATAGTTAATGCACGGGCTTCAACTATTTTAAACACATTCAAACAATAACATCATGCTAGAAGAGCTAGAGCAACGATTGAGCTATCAACATGATGAGACTTGAGCTACTAGACAAGACCTCTTAATATCGATAATCTATACTAGCAATCCGGTCTTCCAACTAAACAAGCTAAGACTAAGAACATATCATTGGTACACCGCTATTGCGCATTTGCCAAACCCCAAATATAAACCCTTAGTGCATACCCCCGGTAATCACACCCTCAGCCAAAGCATCACCAAGTGTAGCACATTTCCATTTATAGCAAAGCCAAGCAAATCAACCGAGTGCAGCACAGTCATTCCAGACTCTTCCACTTGCCAATTCATCTCCCCTGGCCGAACCCACATAAAGCAGCAAAGCCAGCAATGCATTCCCTCCCGAAGACCAAGTGACAGGCGTCGGACTCCTCTGCGTAGAAACCCACACAGAAGCGACCGACAAATGCATCCCCAGAAGCAGCAAGTGCATCCCAAAAGCACCAAAGAAGACAACCAAGAAAGCAAACATAGCCCGACAAATACATTCCCCACAAGCCAGAAGACAAGTGCATTCCCCTTGCAAGAGCCAAACAAGTGCATTCCCTTCCGAAGCCCCTTGCATTCATCCCCAAAGAACATCACAAAGCAAACCAAGCCACCCACCGCTTAGAGCAAGGTAAGATCGAGAGCTCAAGCGACCGCCAAGAACCACCTCCCTGCTCTGCTCTCTCGGTAGAAGGCCGGCCAGTGAGCAAAGCAGAGCAGCGAAAGGGAAGGAGCCACAAGCCCAAAGCCAATGCAACGAGGGCCAGGAGGCGTAAAGGGAGAGCACCGAAACCAGGCTAGCATCGCCATCCCTCTCCCGCCTAGATCCATCAAGAGGTAACCCTTGACTCATCATTTGCATTGCACACCATTCACATCACCAGATCTCAATAGCATCGTGATAGCTCTCGGTCTTTTCCATCTCAGAGCAAGTGGGGAAAGGGAGTAGAGAAAGGTTAAGGAGTGGTGTTACCATGGTTTACCAAGAGATCGAGGCACTGGGCCACGATCTGGAGCCAAGGCGCCGGAGGCCGATAGTACGAGAGTAGGGTTAGTGAGGGAGCGTGCTTTGGTAGGTAATTAGAGAGGTAGTAGTTAGGGGAAGAGATTAGGGTTAGATAGTAGGTTTTTAGTTAGTAATTAAAGTTTATCCTATGTATAGTTGTATGTTAGGTGTGATGTTTAGTTAAGTGGTTACGATTTTTAAGAAGGTGGCTAACAGGTGTCAAGGTTTATTATTAGTCGGCTAAGTTAGGGTTAGTATTAGGTTTATCGTTAGTACTCAAGGGTCTCAACAAGTATTTATTTTTATGTTCATATCTTTGTATGGAACATTGAGGAGTCTTGAGTTGCATGTCGATTGCATACTCTAAAGAAGTTATTCTTGAAATAATTAGTATGAAATGTAAGACAATTGCTCTATCATATGTTTAGCTCAAAATATTTTCAAATCAATTGATTGAGATGATAAAGATAAGAACCGTTGAATAATTTATAAGATCATTAACTAGGTCGTGTCAAAGCTCTGGCGTATTAAACATAAAATATGACAAGAGTCCTTTATTAGCTGGCTAATATGACTAACAAAACTCAATACTCTAAGTAATTTACAACCATTATTCACGTTTAGTGTCGAAATGTACCTTGTTACGTATTAAGTGAGGTCCATGGAATTTGGGCAGGGAGAAGCGCAGAGTGATGTTGAGCCGACGAGAGCTCCAAATCTAGTCGTGATGCTTAGGTGGCTAAGTGCTAAAGGTCAAGCATGAAAGTACACTCGGGTGTGAACATAATCATAAGAAGGTTACTATTGCTTGAATGTACGATCCAAAGATCGATGGACTGTTCGAGTAGAGTTTGATAGCTATGGTAGTTGCATGCTCTGACTATATCAAATCAGAATTCATCGTCCAATGGATTGGATCTAGATAGTAAACCAAGTGATATAGTGTTTTAATTGACATCTATGTTGTAAGTGAACTTTCATGAAAAGATGATGTTTGATTGTATAAGACAGATGAAGCTGGGATCCTTACTTGCTATAATGACTTAGACTTGTACAACTTATACTCTGTTGGATCCTAATTAGTGCCATGTGATGAAGACTGCAGTAAATCTGAGTAGAAACGGAGATGCTAATGGGTCACACTTTGTACTGAGCTATTGGGCTACTAGGTAGTAGACTCCTATTGTGTTTGTGTATTGATACTAGAGACTAGCCTTTGTCCATCATGTACATAAAATTCGTTGGATCAGTATAAGTTACTAGATCATACTTAAAATTTTTTATGTGGAGACAAACACCTTAAGCTCAGAGTTCAACTTGAGTCGCTATGGATAATGTATGGCCTACTTAATGAGAGTCTCATGCAATATTACCAAGTCGCAAGCCGTGCTAAGATAGGCTTATCAAACATGAATTCATGGATTCAGATTAGCTAGTGAACAACACTTCTATTCAATGATCTCAACGAGCATGTGACTAGATAATTTCTCGAAATTACAAATTACACTCACTCAATAGTTTAAATGAGTATTTCTAAAGAGATAGATTTAACATGGAACAAGAAGATCAACCAATACAAATTAATGACTGTAAATTCATAAATTCATTTGCTTTTGTACAACTAACTCATAGAATCATCTTTGGAATGCAACTAGGTTGAATAAATCAGACATTCTAATGTTACTCGAAAGATGTACTTCAGTGCCTCTAATTGACTAATGTGACATCATAGTGATGTAAAAGTTACGCCCTAGACCACGTGGTCCTGCAACATCCTTAACTCTACGTGCTCTGCAAGTAAGTGTTGTCATGAGGCGCGTCACAGAAGCACAGTAGCCTCCTTGTTTTGTAAGTATTTAGACCCATGGCCTTGGAAGTTCCACGTAGGATTAAGAGCAAGTCGTGGGAATTTCCTGGGATACGAGTTTCCGATAAGGAACGGTTGTTTTGTGGATATCTCAGCAAATATATACCAACCAACCCGTTGGCTAACGATTAGGTTATGAACAGGAGAATGAAATTGCTAGGAATATCAATTTGTGTGTAGTTGAACAAACTCTCCTAAAGATTTCAACGAGGCATGGCACTAGCACCAATAAATAACATCACAAACCAAATTTACAACTCACTCAATATTAAATGAGTACTTTTAAAGGATTAGATATGATATCACATCACAAGTAGTACAACCTAATACAAATATATATGACGTGTGAAAAATCATCATAAATTTTCATTTGCTTTTGTACAAACTAAACTCATAGATCACGTTTGGAATGCAACTAAGGTTAATAAAAATACTAAACATTTACACTGTTTTCTACTCGAAAAAATTATCTTAGTACCATCTAAATTGACTAATTAGTACCATCTAAATTGACCACGTGGTCTCTGCTAAATCCATTAACTCTACACGTGCTCTCGCTAAAAAGTTTTTGTCATAGGCGCGTCACAGAACACAGGAGCCCCCCCAAAAGCCTCCTTGCTTTTGAGTTTTGAGATCCCATGGCTACTTGGAAGATTCCACGTAGGCATTAGGCAAGTCGCTGGGAATTTCCTGGGATAAGTTTCCCGCACGTGAGGGAATGCGCGTTCGTTTTGGGGCGGTCCTGGGTCCTGGCAAGCACGTGGTTGGATACATATTCCCTTTCGATTGATCCACGATCCAGCCTTTCTTTTCCCCGTGATACCTCACAAAAGTCACGTCTACTCCCAGCTCATCAGCCTCGCCCAAACGGACATTACACCCGAGGCAACGGAGGAAGGAGACCCGAAGCATCGCCTCGCCTCACGACTACAAAAAATTGCGAGGAGGCGCCCCAGAAATACCCTTTTGCTCCGTCGACTTCCTTCCTACGCGGAATCATCTCTCAGACCGAGAGCCATGGGAGGGAGCCAGTCGAGGAGCAGCTCGCGGGATGGGAGCAACCGCGGGATGTACGGCCAATCCCACTCCTTCCAGCAGCCGCCTTCGCAGCAGTGGGGAGCGGGGGGCTACCCCTACGCCCAGGACCCGCAGGGAGGCTACTACGCCGCGCCGCAGCAGGGAGGGTACGCCGCGCCGTACCCGGCCGCGACGCAGTCGCCGGCGCGGGCGGGAGGGACCTCCAAGCCTCGCCTGGACAAGCGGTACTCGCGGATCGCCGACGGCTACCGCTCGGTGGATCAGGTATGTGTGCGATTGCTATTGGTGAATGTGAATTCTAGCCGAGATGGGATTGTTTATTGAAGCAACCGCTGCGATTTCGTGTGTTCGTTCTGATGTTAGATCTTAGGCCTTGCAGTATGTGATATCTAAGTCCCTAGTTTCCCCATCTTAGGATTGCTAGCAAGTTGGGGGCATCACCGATTTGTGCCTCGTAGTTGGTCAACCTGTGGCCATTTGAAATTTCTAGGTAGTTCAGGATGCTCCATAGCTGGTCAACCGATTTGAGGCAATGCAAATTGCAAATTCAGAACGAGATCCCGAGTTAAATTGGTGGTCAACCATCGATTACTGTTGATGAAAGACTCACGCACACGGAAATAAGAGAACAGCTATACATACGACGTTACTGTTACACGATACTCGTACGATTATACGACGTGGTTTAAGTCACCTGAGTGCTCGCCATCACCCTGGCCCCACGAGGAAATAGCTGCGCCACACCTTCAAGGGCTATGCAATTCCAACCACGCGATGCGTAGCTGCGTGCCACCACCACAGCGGCCGTGACGGTGACGAGGAAAGACAAGGGTGCAGCTGAGGAGCACCAAGAAGTGGTGCCGACGTCATCTGTGTCGAGTCTGGCCATGTCTAGATGTTCTGGACGGAGGGAGGTGCTTCGGTGGTGCCGCTACGGCATGCGGCGCCAAGGGACAAGACGGTGGCCAGGTTGCTCGTGCACCTTAGCCTCACGACACACGCATGGGACTTGTGTCAGACGGCGCCGTGGATGCGCTCTCTGTCACGGCCACTGCGCTGATGAGCCTCGCCACCGTGGTCACTGATGTCAATAAGTGCACAACCGAGCTGCTCCGTCGCGGTGCTGCTAACGACAACAACCTTCTCCACGTTGCAGGACTCACCAAGCTGGCCGCCGTTGGCTCCACGCTCGCCAACGGGCGCCATGGTCTGTTCGTCCTTAACTTAATTTGCTCGAGAGCAACAAATTGGCACTGCAAGCATGAGATTGCTAGGAGAGCTCACGTGAGATTGGTATCATCGTAGGAGCATGTACGTCTACCGTAGTACGTGAAGCAATTTCCCGAAAATAAATGGCTTTGTGGTCACTGCTCATGAGAAAAATAAAAAAAAAGGTTTGTTGTAAGGTTGGCAAGCATTATGTTTTATTGTAGTTGGTATATGTTGCTTGGTCCTCTCAAACAGCCTGTGAGTGGAATAATCTTTTGACTCTGAAGTTTTGGGATGCTCCTCGCCAAAGTGGCCAAACTGTGACGAGTTGATGCCTTTATTTTGGGACAAAGTGGTGCAGTTTTTTATTGGTTCACTTTTCCGATTAAATGATTAACTTGTTTACGTCAGATTTTCCTATCTGATTTTTTTAAAGTATAGCTCATTTAGTTTCTTGCTACAACTGGTTGCTTTTCAATGAAATGTTTATATTCTCCAATTGTCTTTAGTTTTTTCTAGCATTCATTCTGTACTTCTGCACCATCAGTATGAGAGTCAGGCACATAAGCAAATGATCAAGTTTCAGTTGTATTACTGTTATTCCCATGAACAAGTCTGTTGAACATTGATAATTTGTTTTCAGGTTACTGATGCTCTAGCTCAAGCAGGACTCGAGTCTTCGAATCTCATTGTCGGCATTGATTTCACAAAGAGCAATGAATGGACAGGTTAGTGCTTATGAATCATTCTTTCGATTTATTCACTCAATAATCTGTTGAGTTGCGTTGCTTCCTGATGCTTATGATTTGTTTCCTTTATCAGGCAAATTCTCGTTCCATGGACGTAGTTTACATCACATTAGCGGTGCACCAAATCCTTATGAACAAGCAATCTCGATTATTGGACAAACACTGTCAAAATTTGATGAAGATAACTTGATTCCCTGCTTCGGATTTGGAGATGGTAGTGATTCTGTGTAATATTTGATCATTTCTCACACTATATTATAGTTTGCCTAAATTATAATCCAACTGTGTTTTTTTTTCAGCATCAACACATGACCAAGATGTCTTCTGTTTTTATCCTGATGAGAGACCTTGCAATGGATTTTCAGAAGCTCTAGAGCTATACAGGGAACTTGTTCCACATTTGCGCTTAGCTGGTAAGCTGATGTTAGTGTTACACTGTTACCCTGCTATGTCTTTCAATTAGGTTTTGTATGTGTGTTAATTCTAAGTTATATTATTGATTTTGAACAGGTCCGACATCCTTTGCACCAATTATTGAGATGGCTATGACCATCGTGGAACAAAGTGGCGGACAATACCATGTTCTGTTGATAATTGCTGATGGGCAGGTACTACGAACTACTCTAATGCTGAGTTCACAATGTTTCATCCATGCACGGAGTGCAAACTTTTTATTTGTATTTTCTGAATTTCTTTCATGGGTGCATATCTGGTGAAAATAGGCCAAGTGCAGCAAATTCCGTGAAAATCAGGAGTGTCAAAAAATCACCAAATATATGGAGGGCATGTTCTACAGCCATGCAAAAAATTTAGATCAAAATCAATCCTCTATATCTTGTTATTTTTTTAGTTTTTTTTGAAAACTTTCACACTTGATTTTCACGCGGTTGGAACATTTAGCCCATTTTCACAGTATATTTACCCTATACTT
The DNA here is from genome assembly GCA_036346395.1 of Hsuehochloa calcarea. Classification (NCBI taxonomy): domain Eukaryota; kingdom Viridiplantae; phylum Streptophyta; class Magnoliopsida; order Poales; family Poaceae; genus Hsuehochloa; species Hsuehochloa calcarea. The sequence continues at coordinate 60,627,851 of CM070593.1, read as the reverse complement.
GGAAGCAGTGATTGGATCGATTCGAACTTTCCGTTCGATTAGGCCTTGCAGTATGTGATATCTAAGTCCCTAGTTTCCCCATCTTAGGATTGCTAGCAAGTTGGGGGCATCACCGATTTGTGCCTCGTAGTTGGTCAACCTGTGGCCATTTGAAATTTCTAGGTAGTTCAGGATGCTCCATAGCTGGTCAACCGATTTGAGGCAATGCAAATTGCAAATTCAGAACGAGATCCCGAGTTAAATTGGTGGTCAACCATCGATTACTGTTGATGAAAGACTCACGCACACGGAAATAAGAGAACAGCTATACATACGACGTTACTGTTACACGATACTCGTACGATTATACGACGTGGTTTAAGTCACCTGAGTGCTCGCCATCACCCTGGCCCCACGAGGAAATAGCTGCGCCACACCTTCAAGGGCTATGCAATTCCAACCACGCGATGCGTAGCTGCGTGCCACCACCGCAGCGGCCGTGACGGTGACGAGGAAAGACAAGGGTGCAGCTGAGGAGCACCAAGAAGTGGTGCCGACGTCATCTGTGTCGAGTCTGGCCATGTCTAGATGTTCTGGACGGAGGGAGGTGCTTCGGTGGTGCCGCTACGGCATGCGGCGCCAAGGGACAAGACGGTGGCCAGGTTGCTCGTGCACCTTAGCCTCACGACACACGCATGGGACTTGTGTCAGACGGCGCCGTGGATGCGCTCTCTGTCACGGCCACTGCGCTGATGAGCCTCGCCACCGTGGTCACTGATGTCAATAAGTGCACAACCGAGCTGCTCCGTCGCGGTGCTGCTAACGACAACAACCTTCTCCACGTTGCAGGACTCACCAAGCTGGCCGCCGTTGGCTCCACGCTCGCCAACGGGCGCCATGGTCTGTTCGTCCTTAACTTAATTTGCTCCGAGAGCAACAAATTGGCACTGCAAGCATGAGATTGCTAGGAGAGCTCACGTGAGATTGGTATCATCGTAGGAGCATGTACGTCTACCGTAGTACGTGAAGCAATTTCCCGAAAATAAATGGCTTTGTGGTCACTGCTCATGAGAAAAATAAAAAAAAAGGTTTGTTGTAAGGTTGGCAAGCATTATGTTTTATTGTAGTTGGTATATGTTGCTTGGTCCTCTCAAACAGCCTGTGAGTGGAATAATCTTTTGACTCTGAAGTTTTGGGATGCTCCTCGCCAAAGTGGCCAAACTGTGACGAGTTGATGCCTTTATTTTGGGACAAAGTGGTGCAGTTTTTTATTGGTTCACTTTTCCGATTAAATGATTAACTTTTTACGTCAGATTTTCCTATCTGATTTTTTTAAAGTATAGCTCATTTAGTTTCTTGCTACAACTGGTTGCTTTTCAATGAAATGTTTATATTCTCCAATTGTCTTTAGTTTTTTCTAGCATTCATTCTGTACTTCTGCACCATCAGTATGAGAGTCAGGCACATAAGCAAATGATCAAGTTTCAGTTGTATTACTGTTATTCCCATGAACAAGTCTGTTGAACATTGATAATTTGTTTTCAGGTTACTGATGCTCTAGCTCAAGCAGGACTCGAGTCTTCGAATCTCATTGTCGGCATTGATTTCACAAAGAGCAATGAATGGACAGGTTAGTGCTTATGAATCATTCTTTCGATTTATTCACTCAATAATCTGTTGAGTTGCGTTGCTTCCTGATGCTTATGATTTGTTTCCTTTATCAGGCAAATTCTCGTTCCATGGACGTAGTTTACATCACATTAGCGGTGCACCAAATCCTTATGAACAAGCAATCTCGATTATTGGACAAACACTGTCAAAATTTGATGAAGATAACTTGATTCCCTGCTTGGATTTGGAGATGGTAGTGATTCTGTGTAATATTTGATCATTTCTCACACTATATTATAGTTTGCCTAAATTATAATCCAACTGTGTTTTTTTTCAGCATCAACACATGACCAAGATGTCTTCTGTTTTTATCCTGATGAGAGACCTTGCAATGGATTTTCAGAAGCTCTAGAGCTATACAGGGAACTTGTTCCACATTTGCGCTTAGCTGGTAAGCTGATGTTAGTGTTACACTGTTACCCTGCTATGTCTTTCAATTAGGTTTTGTATGTGTGTTAATTCTAAGTTATATTATTGATTTTGAACAGGTCCGACATCCTTTGCACCAATTATTGAGATGGCTATGACCATCGTGGAACAAAGTGGCGGACAATACCATGTTCTGTTGATAATTGCTGATGGGCAGGTACTACGAACTACTCTAATGCTGAGTTCACAATGTTTCATCCATGCATGGAGTGCAAACTTTTTATTTGTATTTTCTGAATTTCTTTCATGGGTGCATATCTGGTGAAAATAGGCCAAGTGCAGCAAATTCCGTGAAAATCAGGAGTGTCAAAAAATCACCAAATATATGGAGGGCATGTTCTACAGCCATGCAAAAAATTTAGATCAAAATCAATCCTCTATATCTTGTTATTTTTTTAGTTTTTTTTGAAAACTTTCACACTTGATTTTCACGCGGTTGGAACATTTAGCCCATTTTCACAGTATATTTACCCTTCTTTTATTTGCCTGAAATTCGGTCCTCTAGTCCCAAAGGGACCCCTTGATCAAACAGTTCATATTTGTGGTTATCATATTTTTCCGTGTTCTACCTGCAGTACAAACCTCAGAACTGGGGATTTCCTCTCTGTTCTCTTATTAACTGCTCTTATTAACTGGTATATTAACTTAGGTTACGAGGAGTGTAGATACTGCATCTGGGCAGCTGAGTTCCCAAGAGCAAAAGACTGTTAATGCCATTGTGAGGGCCAGGTTCGTCCTTCATAAGTGTCCTTTGTTACATTGTTTCGCTATGCTCATACTGACACACTTTGGTTTTTACAGTGACTATTTGCTTTGTTATGTTTACATAATATACCTGCCCTCCTTTCTCATGGATGTTGCTTATTGCTTATTGCTTTGGTTTTTGTTTTTGTATGCAGTGAATTGCCTTTGTCTATTGTGTTAGTAGGAGTTGGTGATGGCCCCTGGGACATGATGAAGGAATTTGATGACAATATTCCTGCTCGAGCTTTTGACAATTTTCAAGTAAGTCACTGAGAAACGTAATGGTACAGTTCTGAGATGATGCTGTCATTGTAACACTGAGAATCTGTTACTTGTCTACTTTGTGAATTTTAGATGAAATATTCTTTCCTCCTAACACTGATAATCTATTACTTGTCTAGTTTGTGAATTTTTCGGAGATAATGTCCAAAAACATGCCACAATCAAGGAAAGAGGCAGCATTTGCTCTTGCAGCCTTGATGGAGATACCACAGCAGTACAAAGCAACTGTGGAATTAGGAATTTTAGGGTATGCTCTTTAATTTTCCCTTCAAGTGCATAAGTACATTAGATGCTTGCTCCATTAATTATTAATTCATTCTGAAGTATATACTGACTTTTATCAACGTGGCAAGCAGCCGTCGCTCTTTGAAGTCTCCAGAAACAGAAAGGGTTCCTCTGCCTCCCCCTACTGGAAGCCACGATGCTTATTCCTACGGATCTAAAAGCTTTAGTAAACCAAGTACCTACCCGCAGAGTAGTGCATCGTCATCGTCGTATCCTCCCTATGAAACTGCGCATAGTCCGACCCCTGCTGCACCTTCTTCTAATTTTGACAATCAGGTATGCCTTCATGTGCAGTGACGATATATGTATTTGTCGCTTGATCATTTAGTTGCCTGTTTCTTAAGGCAGAAATTTGCAGTCTCTTGAGTGTCTTACTAACAATATGGATATGCAGGTTTGCGCTATCTGCCTTGTGAACCCTAAAGACATGGCGTTTGGCTGTGGACACCAGGTGACACACGCACACACTCTTTCCGCAGTAGATTAGCACATTGTTGCTTCTTGGGGAATCATTTTCTGTTTTTGCGTGTATGTTGAAACGTCAGCATCAGCATCCTTTTCTAACAAAGCAATTTACTTTGCAGACCTGCTGTGACTGCGGACAGAGTCTCGAGTCATGCCCAATCTGTCGTAGTCCAATCACCACAAGAATAAAGCTATACTAGCAAGTGGTGGTTTGGGTCATTGCAAATGGGTGGTATACTGGAGACCACCCTGCGTCACTGGATGATGGATTGCGTTGCAAGCTCGAAGCGCAATCCATGCAGGCAGAGAGAGGCCCCGCCAAGCATCGGTTTGCCTGACGAGGTTTGCAGGGCCGGTGATCCACCGCTCCAAGATGGAGCAGGGGGTGTCTCGAGTATTCATACCCACCAGGAATGATCCGAACTTCCAGTGCAAGAAGTGGGTTCCATCAAGGGATATTGCCAAAAGAACAAAAAGAAGTAAAACGAGAAGCTGTTGATGGATCGAACAGTAGTTTGCCTAGTCATGGTACTTGCAAGTTGCAACGTGTGTACATATGGATATTTGTTTTCGTCCTGATGTCTGACATCAGGTTTAGAGGTTTCGCCCGAGATTTGTTTATTTTTTTATGCGTTTGTAAAAATCCGCAGTCTTCATATAATTGAAAGTAGCACTATTTTTTTCCCCTTCGTTTTTAGTGAAGTGCTTCCTGCTTTTGTCTAATGCCAACATGCCCACGAATAGTCGTAGATGTTTACTAATTTACTACGAGTTGTTTTTCCTCAGAGATGCTGTCGTGTTCCGCGTCGTACGTAATATCGACGCACTCCGTCTTCGTCTTGCCATCTTACGTGTACACCGCGCCCATGTAAAGTCGCTTCTGTTTTGACGCTCCACGATTACATGTCGGCGAAGAAACGGTAAACCCTGGCGTTGTGGACGATCAGACGGACGGCGGCGGCGGTGGTAACGACGCCGAGAACCGAGGAGAAGACGATGATTCCCCAGTGCCAAAGCCTGCTCCATCTCCCATCTCCCTTCCCTTTGATCTGCAACACCATCAAACCGCCGATTCATTCATTCTGTCACTGTTAATTAGACAAAAGACAATAGACATGCAGACAGGCCGGGCGTGCATGCTGTTGCTAGTGTATTACTACGTGCCTTGAGGACGAGCATGCTGGGGAACATGAAGGTGAGCGGGAAGAGCGCGAATGAGCCGAAGAGGTTGACGAAGTCGCCCATGAAGGGGAAGAGCGCGGTGACGAAGACGTTGAGGCCGAAGAGGAGCCCCCTCGCGAAGAAGCGGCGCGTGAGGTTGTACCGGGAGAACATGCCCTCGTCCAGCCTCTGCAGCTGCGTGTCCAGCGCCTCGTGGATCGGCACCGTGAACAGCTGCACACAATTAACACACGTACGCGTAGAGTGTACGCATCACCGAACAAAAATATGAGACGAACGGGGGGAGGATCGGAGGAGGGCATGCGTGTGGTTTTATTTATTTACGTACGTACGTGCTGCGAGACGACGCTCTGCAGGAAGGCGGTGGCGTTGATGAGGACGGTGGCCCACCTCGGCCCGCTGAGCTCGTTGGGGAGGTAGTCGGAGACGGAGGCGCCGTACGCCCAGTAGCCGGCCACGCTGATCCCATAGTACACCGCCGCGCCGACGGTGTACTGCAGCAGCAGCGCCCTCCTCATGTTGGACACCACCGGCTTGCGCAGCGTCGACTGCCATGCATGCCCGGCCGGTACGTTCAAACAAACAGTCAAGCACACCATGCATATCGTCACACGAACATGTCAACACAACTTGGGAGCCTACCTGAATCTCCGGGAGCAACCCGGAAGTGTTGCAGACGAGGATAGCAGCGATTGCGCTAAACGCGTTGAAGACTTTCTCCGCCTGGGTCCCATGGACAGTGTAATCCTTTCGCTTATTCGATCTCCCTTTGGGGGGGGGGGTGGACGCAAACTCGGTAAGATTCTGCTATTTTGTTCAACAACACAACCATAAAGGGCAGAAGAAACAAATGATCGATCACCATCTTTGACTAGGATGACAAGCAGTGCTACGTCATAAGCTACTGTCAGGGCGGCGGACGTCGCAAGCCAGTTCCTCATGGCCGATATCGTCGGCACGAAGTAGGCGAAGGCGAAATAGATGACACCGGTTGCAGCGATGAACCACTGAAGCCTCGCAGGGGAGTGGGTGAACTCCACGTTGATTGCCTAGTGATTAACCAGGAGCATTAATTGGGGCTAGTCGTACAATATGTTTGTGTTGCTATTATGATTCGTAAATCAACTAACTACTACGTGCTGTTTGTGTATAGAAATAAATTGGTGATGTCCAAATAATATATATACCTTGAGTGCTCTTCCACCTAGTAGAATGAAGCCCATGTTTCCGAGAAGTAGAGTGGTGAACTGCAGGAACCAAGTGATGTAGTACATTTTCCTCCCTTGAGAACAAAGCGTACAGGACGCGTCAGCTGCGTTTTCAGCATCAGCTTACTTGAAAAGCTACAATCATCTCGCAAATCAAGTAACCATATTTTGGTACGTGATCGAGCGTGTAAAGCTACATATACAGCATGTAGGAATGAGTTTAATTGCAGCACGCCACGGCATATTACGACTGACAGCATGGTTCACGCAGATCAGCTCGATTGATACGCATCAAGATTTCCATTTCTTTAAAAAGATCTTGAAATTTCTCATTGTTTATTTAACTCAAGATATCATAGCCTATCGTTTCCTCCATATGTAGCTCTCAGCGTCTTGTATCGGTGATAGAGTATCAGGCCAACACGACTTGCAATACTTTGTGTCAATGATCAGTCTGAGACCTTGACCTCTACAAACACATGGGGATAAAAGAAAGCAATGTGCATACCGAAAACGGATCCCATGATGTCCCTGTAGCGGATGAACCTCTGGCCGTCGATGACATGGAGCCCGGCGAGGAGCCAGTTGGCGTACCAGGCGGCGGCGGTGACGAGCAGGAGGCAGGTGGCGCCCCAGCCCCAGCCCAGGGGCACCATCATCAGGTTGGAGAAGCTCAGCACGTAGGCGCAGTTGAAGCCGATCACCAGCAGCAGCCCCACCTGCTGCCATGAATCTGCCATGAATCACCAAACAAGCAGCAACAAAGATCGTTAATGCAGATTTTCCCATTGGTGTGGTAGGGCGGACTCATGCATGGAGCCGCATGCTACTGAACGAAAAGAACCTGTGTCTACTGCGTGAGCAGTAGCTGCAGTGGTGTATCCGCTACCGGCCTTGAGTTCTTGGCCTGTCTCAGTGTCCAGTGAAGAAGCCATTGCTTCTCTTTTGTCACCTGCTTCTTCCATTGCTTAGCTAGAGCTTGGACAATCCAGGAAGGAAGAGATATCGCCTAACACTTATATAGCTGCGCACATATATAGGCAAAGGAGTAAAGTCACAAAAGCCATGATTAATTATGCCATTGGACTTTGGTAGTGACTAAAAACGCACTAAAAAGTGGTATCATAAGTTCAGCACCAACAGTACATGCTAGTTGGAATCTTGGAAAGGACCTTAGCCATCATAAGCAGTAGAGAATGCTAGAAAGCACCTTGGAAGTTTGGACTTGGACTCTTTTACTGCACTACAATTTTGGTAATTATTCCAATTAAAGCACTACATGCTTGGATTTTCATTATTCCAAACGCTAATTGCCCATAACCGGTTTTCTCTGTTTTTCCGGTTTTAGTAGTGGTTTTTTGGTTTTTTGAAGCGGATTTTCAGTTTTTTGGGTGATAACCGGTTACCTAGTTTAAAACATCACAAATCAATTTTTTATTTTCGAATTTTAACCGAATTTTTACCAATTTTTTCGGTTACCGATGCTAACCGCCGAGCGGGTTTTTCTCCCATTCTAAGATTTGTATCCTTGTGTAGGACTGCTTCGGCCGCACAGTTACTCACCTCTTCGGCCCTGCATCACCGTTGTAACGTCGTGCTGTTGTGAGTTGTGACGCATTCCTCATGCAGGCCACTAGCTGCATCTCGGCGTCACACGTCTCCGCTTTTTTGGGCGTCGGTTCGGCGAAAATCGCAGAAAAATTGTGTGATGTAGGCCAAGTGATGATGCTGTGGTGACCGCCGCAGTGGTGGCTGGCGCGACGTCGAGGAGGGCGCAGGTTACGTTGGTCGAGCCGTACGTCGAGGCAAAGCTACTCTCGCTGGCCGCTGGCAAGTTGGCCACTGCGTCGTTCACTCGTTCTGTCCAATTCTCTTTCTTTTCTTATTAGATTTCTTTTTAAGAAATTACTGTTTGGAATTTGAACTACACAAATAATGCTTAGTACCACCCCCAGATTTAAAACACTTGGCTTAAACTGAAGTTCAAGATCGACTTGGTGCAATGTCGGCGGTACTTGTCTATTCATGGAATGTACAAATGCTATATTTAGATAGATTTCTACATTTGTAGCTGTCACTCTGAGCAGTAATTTCTGGTTCACTACTCACTAGTATTCTTTCTTTTCATGTCTGGAAACTAGTTTCTGTTGTAATATGCATCCCATATTCCCATTTAACTGAAGGTCAATTCTTGAGTGACTTTCTTCTATGCTTAAAGCTAAAGTTTTTTTGTGTGTGTGGATAACTTAAGGGGAGGCGCCTAAAGCAAAAGTTGATACCACCAAAATAACGTTGATACCATGATCTAAATATCACAGATTCCCTATCAGAGCAATAGAATATGCTACAAAAAGGCACATCATTTCGACATCCTGTTACCCTCATTCATATATTCCATTATCTTAGTGCAAAGCATACCATGTGCCTTTTGCAAAAGAGCAAAGGAAAAAACACGATGAGAACTTTATTTTGTGGAGGGGATTTGATTGATGCAACGTCCCAGCACTACTCAACCATCGACCACTCACTAATATGGTGCAAGTAACGCAAGAATGCATATTAATCGGGAAACCTTTGCCCGTCTACTCTTACACGGTTAGACCTGAGCTTATCCAAAAATGCGAGAGTCGATGCAAAATATCTTCCGCAGGTGATGTGGCCACAAAGATCTCCAATGCCGAAACTTGGAGGCGTTGAGCATTAAACAAGAGGCAATTCGCAGAAATGAGAAATCAGAATGCGTTACAGTGGAATATCTGAAGGAGCTAACCAAGATTAGTTTGCAGTGTGGAGTGCAAAAACAATTGCCACCACTGCCCTTGTGGTTAGTGCACTAGTTTTATCTAACTCTAGATGTCATTTCTGGTGCTACTCTGCATCTCTCACTGTCAGCATCTATCTCCACACATACGTACAGAGATGCTATCTCCATACATACATACTCTGCATCTGTCAGCACCTATGCCATTTCTGGCGCTACTCTACAATAGAGTTTTCACGACAAGCTGATGTTAAAAAGTGATTCTCCGAGCACCAGGGCCTATACTGATTTCTGCTTAAACTCCATGCAGTCAAACCTGGATCATATAGTAGACCAATAGCTACTATCCATGGAACATTGAGGGGTCAGATCTTGTTTTCTTGTAGCACGTTTTCCACATGGTAGTACAGCCTCCATAAAGTAGCATCATCCTAACGAAATGAAAATAAGTGAGATCAGGTAGAATTCAGTGATGTGATAGAGTAAATTGAATGGAGGTTCATAGTCATACGAGGCTTGGAGTTTTCCAGAACATGGTGATGTGATAAAGTAAAAGGCTTTGGAGTTTTTGTGAATAGGTAAATGTAATTGCAAAGTTAATGCAAACCATGCCCGTTGTTTGAAGTTCTTGCATCCAACATAACTTATAGTACTTTCCCATTTCCTATACAAAAGACTAGTGCCTTATATCTCTATCTCTACTACTTAAAAGAGCCACTTGGTGGTGGTGGTGAGTCTGCCACCTCACCAACCTCTCCTTCATTGCTGCCAGGTGGGACCAGTATTAAAAAATCAGTAAAAATTGTTGTCACAATTTCGATGGTTCTAGAATTCAAACCAGGTACCTGCACCAAAGTTAGGCGCACGCACTAACCAACCCAAACCAGCCTTTTCTTCTTGCTCGCTCCGCGTCGCCTCTCCTGGCCAATCCCATTCACATCACCTCTCCTGCCCAATCCCACGAAATCATTCTTCAGATCAATCCATCATTCCCCGCTGTCCTCATCGAGCCCTTCTTGCCCGTGTTCGCCCACCATCGCTGATGCTACAACCCCCTGTCATATCCACTCTTCTTCCCGGGAGGGGAGCTCGGCTGGCATCCACTGATCCCGAAGTATAGCACACCATTGGAAGATGTCATCCGAGCACATGATAATAATAATAACCAGGATCCAGGTTAGTCTTCCGGTAAATGTGACATTTAGTCGTTCCTGTTGTCTTGACTATTTATGCTTGCCCTAACATTTTATGCGCCCTCTAGTATGTAGATTCGAATAGCCGACTGTGTGTCTCTGTCAGAGACTACAACTACGACAAATTCCCAATGCGTCGTGGGATTTTCAATGCCAAAATGTATGGCAAGCGCCTATTCCAGCAGTATACGGTTGACATGTACATAAAGGTGGATAATACAAGGTTGGACTACATCAAGGGTCACCAGAAGGATATACGCGCCGACCTATACAAAGGTGTGATTGATAGCATACAAGCTAGAGAGTCGTGCGGATGCGGTGGGCAAACACATCGTGCTACCGACGTCATTCATCGAGGGCAGGGGAGATATGAAGTGAAGGTTCATGGACACTATGGCCTTGGTGCAGAAGTACAGGAAGCCTGACATCTTCCTAACAATGACATGCAACCCCAACTGGGAAGAGATAACGCGCGAGCTCGAGCCGGGACAAATCCCACAGGACCGCCCTGATCTCATTGAACGGGTATTTAGAGCCAAGTTGGAGGACCTCAAGGAATAGCTATTCAAGAGACACATCCTTGGCAAGGTGGTTGCTTATGTCTACGTCGTTGAGTTCTAGAAGAGGGGTCTTCCGCACGCTCACTTCCTTCTGATCATGGAGGGGCGGTACAAGCTCACTTGTCCAGAGCTGTACGATTGCAACATCTCTGTCGAGCTAGTAGACAAGCATAAGTACCCGGAGCTGTACAAGATGGTCGTTAAGCACATGATGCACAGTCCTTGTGGAGTCCTGAATCCCAAGAACATTTGCATGCAGGCTGGTGCATGCAAGAACTACTATCCCAGTCCTTTCAATGCGTCTACCTTACAGGCGACGGAACGATAGTCGTCGCGCAAAGGTTCGAGGGCAGATGCTGGACAACAGGTGGGTTGTGTCGTACAATCCTCACCTCCTAAGGATGTACAATTGCCACATCAAGGTGTCTGCTCGAGCATCAAGGTCGTAAAGTACCTATTCAAGTACATCTACAAGGGGCACGACCGAACATCTGTTTCTCTTGACGAGCCCGATAGAAACGGCGATATCGATGAGATCAAGCAATTTAGGGACGCGAGGTCGATTACCCCACCAGAAGCACTATGGAGGATCTACAGCAAGGTCTCCCCACCCGTGATGCAGCTACAACTGCACCCCCTGAACATGCACATGGTCTCATTCTGCGCAGGAATAGATCTGCATGATGCCGTCGCTCAGAATGGCACCGAGAGGTCTATGCTCACCGAGTATTTTGAGATGAACAAAACAAACTGGAGTGCTCGAAGCATCCTATACAGGGATTTACCGGCGGCATTTGTTTGGCTAGCGTGCCTTAACTAATGTAAGAAGAGGGACGATGCATGCAGGTTGGTAGAATCGTGTCGGCAGCATTACTATCTTAGGGTGCTCCTAAACCACGCCCCGGCGCCACCTCCTCTGAAGACCTTAAGACGATGGACGGTGTGGTCTACCCGTTCTTCCGTGAAGCCGCTGAAAAGAGGGGTATGATCGAGGCAAACAATACCCTCGATGAGTGCCTTACTGAGGTCGGGCTGTTCCAGATGCCATCCTCGCACCGGAGGCTGTTCACAACTGTATTGGTCTTCTGCGAGCCCAGCGACATGTGTAGGCTATGGGCCAAGCACCTTGAGGGAATGTCAGATGACTACCGCCATTCCCACTCATGCCCGTATGTGGTCGAGCAGATGGTGCTATTGGATATCAGGAATATGCTCCAATCGACGGGGAAGGGCATAACATCGTTCCCTCTCCCTGAGATCGATGAGTCACATGATACCACCGGCGTTTGAGGCCAGGGAGATCGTCGGGAGTCCACGATCGAGGTAGACCATGAGCACGCATCCCTGTCATCCTCCCTCAACCCTGAGCAAAGGGTCGCGTACGACAAGATATTATCCTCGGTTGACAGCGGCAATGGAGGTATCTTCTTTGTAGAGGAGCCAAGAGGCACAGGAAAGACATTCCTGCATAAAGCTTTGCTCACGAAGGTTCGAGGCGAGGGCAAGATAGCCGAGGCAACCGCAACGTCAGGTGTCGCCGCGTCCATCATTCTTGGAGGTAGGATCGCCCCCTCGAGGTTTAAGATCCCACTCAACATTCAAGATGGAGCGGTTTGCAGCTTCACGAAGCAGAGTGGGACCGCTAAGCTTCTTCAGTGAACTTCATTAATAATATGGGATGAAGCCTCGATGACGAAGAGGCGGGAAATCGAGACACAAGCATGCGAAACATCATGGGCCGACACGACCTGTCATGCAAGGGGAAGACAGTCGTGTTCAGTGGAGACTTCAGGCAGGTGCTTCTGATTGTTCAAAGGGTTGAGGCCACCGATAACCGAAGCGACTTTGCGGAAGTCCTACCTTTGGGAGAGCATGCAACAGCTTAGGTTCGTCCGTGACATGAGGGGCCAAAGCGATCCATGGTTTGCAAAGTACCTACTATGTGTCGGGAATGACACCAAGGAGACCGATGAGGATGGCTATGTACGACTTCCTGACGATATTTGTGTGTCGTATACCGGGAAGGACTCTGACCTCGACAAACTCATACAGAGTGTGTTCCTTATGCTGGATGAGAACCTATCGGATCCGAACTATATCACATCTCGGGCCATCCTGTCGACTCGGAATTGGTATGTCGACAGGATTAATATGAAGATGATTGACATGTTTCGTGGGGAGATGGTTTATCATATCTTTGACCGTGCGGAGCACGATCTCCACATCTATTACCCCCCAAATTCCTGAGCTCCTTGACCCCTAACGGGCTGCCTTTGCATGTACTGAAGCTCAAGATTAATTGTCTTGTGATACTGCTGCGGGACATTGATCTTGTTAATGGACTGTGCAACGGAACAAGGTTGGTGGTCCGGGGGTTGCAGAAGAATGCTATAGACGCAAAGATTATGCTGGGCCAACACGTTGGGAAGAGAGTGTTCCTGCCTCTAATACCTATGTGTCCATCTGACGATGAGATGTTCCCTTTTAGATTCAAAAGGAATCAGTTCCCGGTCAGGCTGAGCTTCGTTATGACGATTAATAAAGCACAGGGGCAAACCATCCCGAACGTCGATGTCTACTTCCCCGATCCAGTGTTCTCTCATGGTCAGCTGTACATCGCGCAATCCAGAGCCACCACTAGGAGCAACATCAAGATTCATGCTATTGTAGATAAGGAGGACAAGCGGGCCAAATCTAAGAAGACACATAGGACCTTCACAAAAAAAAACATCGTCTACGGTGAAGTACTCACAACACAGATGATGTATTGACTAGGTGCTTTGTCCAAGGTGATCCTGAAAAACACCTCAGAACCTTGCCAAGCCAAATGACGATTTTGATGCATCACGAAAAGGCACAAAAAATATTGTTTGCAATGTACTCTGCTACCAAATGCAGTTAAAAGGAAGTTTTATATTTGCTACTCCTAAGTATTTTTTGTTCCATTTTTCTAATGAACAATATGTAAATAAATCAGTCAAGCGGACCATATTAAGGAAGTGTGTTGTGATAAGAGCCTGATAATCCCCTTATAGTGAATTTCTTAGGTGCCTGAATGTGCAATGCTAAGAAGCCTGGGAAGAGGCAGGTCATGATCAGGCCCTCTTCAAGGGTGACCATCAAGTTCCTTCTGGTCATGCCGAAGCATGGTTTGTTCTCTTTCATTTATGTTGTAACAAGCAATTGACTCCGAGAGCATGGTTTCATGACTACTGCTCTTTTCTATCGGGTACATTGGTGAGTTGTAAGTTGATGACCTGCTAGGCTGCTTCATCTTGTCAGATCAGTTTTTTTTAAATATATTGTTGAGTTCAAGTAGTGTGTAATATGACCTGCTAAGCAAAAATTCACAAGTGTTATATTTGCTACTCCTAAGTAGTTTTTTTCCTAATGAACAATATGTAAATAAATCAGTCAAGCGGACCATAACTTAGTAACTGTGTTGTGATAGAACCTGATGATCCCCTAATAGTGTAATTCTGTAGTAGCTTTGTAAGGTACGCTATCTTATGTTTAGAGCATTGTGGTCTTTTACTCCTAGGGATTCGACTTACATCATATTAAACTTTCATAATTGCAATACTTAATTCTATATGTCAAATTCTTTTAGAGAAACCAGCTTCGGAAATTAAATTTTAGTCTTCATTTCAATTGTTGGCCATTTTTAGTCATTGTATGCACTTTATTTTGTACTTTACTACTTTATTCTCAAATCACACAGAGGGAAGTTGTTCACGAGTACTGAAGTTTGTTGCCGGGAGGTTAGCATGATTGGATCAATTGGTTTACTAATCGGTAGAATTATCTAATATGAGATTGTTGCGACTTTTATTTAGACTATAGTCTGCATACTACAGTATTTAATATGGTGCATTTCGATCTGGATATTGCAGCTGCCCATGAATTGAGGCGGAGATAAATGGAAGTTTGGTGATATTTATTTTACTATTTAGATTTTGTTATTATTTATTAATTACAAATGCTTTTTTAGAATTAATGAGCTTAACTAATAACCCGGGACCATGACACCGGAACAAGGTTATTAAGTCGTAAAGTCGAGTCGAGTCGAGTCCCCGTGCTACCAACTTGTGATTTGTCGCGACTTAGTCCCGACTAGTCGAAGACAAGTCTCTGCTTATTACATAGACATCTACCACCTGTTGTTGCTTATGTATTTCTAGATCCACAACAGAGTAGAACAAAACAGAGAGGAGAGAAATGGAGAGGAGACTAACCGGGAGGTGAAGAAACCCCTTCACAGCTAGTCGTCACCGGTGGCAGCCTCGTCGCAACTAGTCCTCACCGACAGCAGCCTCGTCGCAGCTCGCTGTCACGTCTCTAATCGCATCGCCGGCAGCAGCCTCGTCCCAACTCCATCCCCGGCAGCAACCTCTGTGTGGTTCATGCTGGCGGCGGCTCAGTGGGGAATGAGGGTGCTGCTAGGTTTTGCCCTTTAGTAAGAGCAAATATGGTCCATCTGAGCGAGGCCGGCCCAATTGCTTAAGCAAGCAAGCAGTTCGTTGCGCAAGCCTTTGTCTGTCGCCTCTCCCTCCTCCCTCTCATCGTCGCAGCTGTCACAAGTCGAGTCGACGCTCTCTCCTCTGCTTCACGCATGCCACCGCCACTGCATCACCAACACCACCAGCACCTTTTCCTCCTCCCCTTCCTCTCCTCCCTCCTCCCCTCTCAAGCTGATAGTGGGCCAGCAAGTCGGGCGGCTAGCCATGCTCAACTAGTCGCGACTAGCTGCCGATTAGTCAGCAAGTCGGACAACTAGCCCTCCTAGTCGAGTTGTTGGCTCTAGTCGGAAGCTATGTACCAACTTGTCGACTAATCGACGATTAGTTGCGACTAATCACGCGACTTAATAACAATGAACCGAAAGGGGAGGAAGAACGTTAGATGTGACACAGTTGAAAGAATCGTTGGCTCTGAGATATCTTTTGTTGCGGTAGTACTATGAACACGTGCTCATGTTATTTTGCTTGATTTCAGATGTAAGGTTTGCAGCATGGAACTATCATGTGTACTTTTTGCAATGCAATGGAATGGATAGCTCCAATTTGTAACCAAATCTGAATATTGCTCACAAAGTCTAAATGTTCTCAATCATAATTTAGACTACTTGTGATCATTAGCTGATGGGTTGCAGCTGGTTAGATTTTTTATGTGGCAACGCACAGGTACTCAACTAGTAAATCCATAGGAGTAAGAAAACCCATTGTCGTAGGGGCGACCCCACCGGACCCAACAACCCGGCGAAGACCGCGGGACAGACCTCGTGACCCGCGAAGCGCCCCCCCCCCCTACTAGGCGCCCCTTCGGGGAGGCTCCGGGGAAGGCTCGGAGGGTCGCCGGCATGGATATCAAGGCGTCGCCTAAGCGTCGCTGGCGGTCGGAAGTGGGTCGCCTCGCCATGGTTGCCTAAGGCGTCCGCTTCACAGTGGGTCGCCTCCCTTCTCTCGCCAGGGCTTCCTCCTCCTTCTCCCCCTCCCAATCTGGGCTCCCCTCCTCCCGGCTCCCCTTTGCTTTGCCCGGCGCGATCTGAGAGAAGGGAGGACGAGGGGAGAAGGGAGGAGGAGGGAGCGAGGAGGAAGGGAGGGAGGGAGGAGAGGAGGAGGAGGAGGCGTCAGTGGTCAGGCGTGGCCATGGATGACCGGATATCGCTTCGGATATCTTTGACGTCGAGCGACCGTGAGAAGAAATGAGAGAAGAAGAGAGCGAATCGAGCGAGAGAGCGTTAAAATCTAAATGAACTATTGTCGCGCCTCCAATCTCTATCTCACCGGCTTTATGGTTCATGCACTCTGCTTTGGGATAACGAGGAGCGGCGATGGGGATAACGAGAGAGAAGAAATGAGGGGATAACGAGAGAGCGAATCGAAAGCGCAGAGAGAGCGGGATCGAGGATAAATGAACGCTGGAATCTCTACGTACGCGATCCAATCGGCTTTCTGAGAAAACTCTCAATTCGCTTAAATTTGCTTAAAATCAACCAAAATTCAAAATTCAAAATTTGAATTTGTAACCGAGAAACGGTGGGGATTTAACGAGGAGGCGCAGAATAAGCAGCGGCTGCCGGCGGCAAGCGGCGTGGGATTTCTATCCTGGCCGGATCTTCGCGGCAGGAATGTCGCTATCGATCTTCGCGCCATTCTCGTGACCGTCGCCTTACGATTTATAAGGCGTCGCCTCGCCTCGCGCCTTAGCGCTTAAAAGTTGTGAGGGGGGTGGGTCGCCTCGCCTCGCCTTACCGCCTTAATAACCATGGTCGCCGGACCACCGCGAAGCCAGAAGCAACGAGTCCTCTGGGGCCACCTCGGGGGAGCCGAGGGTGCCCGTAGCCGACCTCACCTCAGAGGTACCAAACGCCCTTTCGGGATGCTCCGGGGGAAGCCCGGACCACCGCGAAGCCAGAAGCAACGAGTCCTCTGGGGCCACCTCGAGGGAGCCAGAGGTGCCCGTAGTCGACCTCACCTGGCGGTACCAAACGCTCCTTCGGGATGCTCCGGGGGAAGCCCGGAGGGCCACCGGAGCACCGCAAGCTCGGGAGCCGCGAGTCATCCGGGGCCACCTTGGGAGAAGCGAAGGGCGCCCGGGGTGTCCTTCGCGCCACGAAGGGCCTCGGGCGTTAGTGGACCGGACGCACCAACCTGGTGGACCAAGTCCAGGAAGGTCCACCGTGGGCCGAAAGCAACACATAGGGGCAGGAAAAGCCCCTGCAACCCCTACACATATAGGGTAGTAATCTCAAGTGCCCTGTTGGGAGGTTATAAATAGCCACCTTCCCCCATGTAATAATTCAGACCCAGTTTTTCAAGGCAATTAATATACACAGTTTTCCTGGCAACTGGTGCCCTCTCCGAGGATTCTCTGGTCACTCCGAGGATACCGGGGGTCCCCTCTCTTACTGTCTAGTCTCCTTTGCTACGAAACCCATACATATGTACAAGGCGGCATTATGATTGGCATAGCAATCCCAAACCACATGCATGGTTTGAATTGCTTTGAAAACACAAGTACCTATTTGCAAAAATTAAATGACATGCATCTCCAACATCATTTAGTTAAAATGATAAATATGTGGAGCATACCAGTTCTCCCAAGTTGATGGATACTTTGTCAGAACTCTGACTTTCTGGTCCCCTCATCTTAACTATCTCCACCATGCGATCAAGTGCCTTCTCTGGGAGTTTGCGGATGCGCTTACCGAGTTCAAGCTTCTCAGCAGTGGTCATAGGTCTGCCAGTATGCAACAATTCAACAAATTCAAATATCAACTAGGAACACTATGTTTCAAAACTCTTTTTCCGATGTAGAAACAAAACACTAATTTGACAGGGTAGTAAAAGGATGTGCGGCCCAATCAAATACAATTATGCTATTGGAATATATATACAATCTTGACAGTCAACATAGATCAGCATACAACTCATTTGAGTCAACGGCGTATGCTACCTGCACTTGGATGCCACTGTGTCCAGCAAGTCATCAACACTTTGTGCCATTTTACCAAGCTGGAAAAAAACATGTGTTTCACTTGAATCCTTTGCACTCCTGTAAGCTATTTTAAGATATTACTGGTAGAAAGAAACATTATTCAACCATCATCCCATATTATGTCAGTATACCTTTCCCAACAACCCAGTAGAGAACTTCTTCACAGCCTCTTGACGCGTTTCACCACTTTGTTCTATTGCCTGGATATCTCTAGTGACCTGTCAAAAGCAAAAATTATGTCAATGTCTTGCCAAGAATTTTTCTGAAAATGTTCTTATAGTGGCAACATAGATTTGGTATAGCCTGATTTGATATATTATGTTCTCACATAATTTGACACGGCAGACTGCCAAATGCCTAACATATTTATGCAGGATTGTGGTTGGCTGTTGCATGTGTGGACATCATAAAGGCAACAAAGTTCACTGCATTCTTTGCCTTGTCACAATAAGACATTCGGTCTCTGAAAAATTAGCTGGGGTGAATATATTCTCCGTGATCTTATCAACCGGGGGTGCAAAAGCATAACGGTTAGTTCTACGATAAGCTATTTCACCTGTTCAAAGATGTCTGAACTAAGATGGCCATGTTCTTTTTCATAAGCATCTGGTAGAGAAACCATGACAGGTTTCTGCCTTTTAGCACATGGTGGTGCAATCCCATCCTCATATGATCCACTTCCATGGCTTGGTAGCAACTTCTCTGACCCAAATTTTGATATTGCTAAAATATGACCAAGTATCTGCAGCCAAAGATAGCTCTTAGATAAATAACTAATCTCAGCGGTTTGATCTAAGTAATATCGAAGTTAGAGCTTTAATAAAATTTATAATCATCAGACTGTCAACTTTAGAACTTGTGTAGGCCTGAGATCGAGCACTTTTAAGAGGGTGAAAAAAAAAACTACTAAGTTTTCCATAGCTGTAAAATAGCTAGCTCACTTTTTTTTGTAACAAAAAGCATATATAAGAACTACATTGGTTGCTACAATCAACTGATGTGATTGCTGTTTGGAATAAAGCATCTTATCCATTCCAATGGGACAAAGGCCAATATATAACATGCACACGGTTGGACAATAGCAAATAACACCCTACACAATATACATATCTAACACTCCCCTCAAACTCATGATGGATCAACAACACTGAGTTTGGAGAGGTAGAAGCTATGCTGAGCTCAAGTCTGTGCCTTGGTGAAGAAATCTGCTAACTGACACTGGGAAGGCACATACTGAAGAGCAATAACTTTGTCTTGCACCTACGATCGCATGTACGAAGTATACACGTCAATGTGCTTGGTAAGCTCATGCTTCACGGGATCGCGAGCAATGTTGATCGCACCAGTACTATCGAATAAGAGCGGAGTCGATGCAGAGGCAGAAAACCGAAATCCACAAGAAGCCACCGAAGCCAGGTGATCTTAGCTGTCAACGATGCCATGGCTCTCAACTCAGCCTCAGCGCTCGAACGAGAAACTACAGTCTGCTTCTTAGTCTTCCAGGCAATCAAGGAGGAACCAAGGAAAACACAATAGGTAGAAAGAGACCGACGATCAGAATGATCGCTTGCCCAGGTGGCATCAGAGTACATCTGAAGTTGTAAAGAACTGGAACGAGGAAAGAAGACGTCGAGTAATGGTTCCACGAAGATATCGGGGAACACGGAGAAGGTGACTGTAGTGGAGCTGAGTGGAAGTAGAGACAAACTGACTCAGGATGTGAACTGGGTGAGAAATGTCAGGTCGAGTAATCCCAAGGTAGACGAGGCTCCCGGCAATATGGCGGTAGCGAGTGGGATCCTCAAGAGGCTAACCATCAGTAGGGCGAAGGTGAACACCAAGCTCCATAGGAGTATCCACCACACGCTGATCAGTGAGACAAGCGCGAGTAAGGATATCCTGAATGTACTTCTCCTGGGAGAGAGAGTAGCCCTCGGGCGCAGAAGTGATCTCAATCCCAAGGAAGTAACGAAGAGAACCAAAATCAGACATCAAGAACTGCTTACTGAGACACTCCTTCACAAAGGCAATGTACTGAGAGTCATCTCCAGTAATGATCATGTCATCCGCATATAGAAGGAGAAGCGTCCGACCCCGAGGAGAGGTGTGAACAAAGAGAGCAAGGTCGTGATCACTGGCAGAGAAGCCAACGGCAGTGACAACAGAGGAGAAGCAGTCAAACCAAGCATGAGGGGCTTGTTTGAGCCCATAAAGAGAACGACGAAGGCAACAAACCATACCATCAGGGACATAATACCCAGAGGGTGGTTGCATATAAACCTCCTCACGCAGCTTGCTATTGAGAAAGGCATTCTTAACATCCAACTGAGAGATGGCCCACTATCTAACAGAGGCCACAGTAAGGAGAGTGCGGACAGTGGTCATATGAGCGACGGGGGCGAAAGTCTCATCGTACTCACGATCATGCTCCTGCTGAAAATCACACGCCACAAGACGAGCCTTGTAGCACTCAAGGGAACCATCCAAGCGGGTCTTGATCTTGTACACCCACTTACACGTGATAGGAGTAACATGCGTAAGCAAGGGCACAAAATCCCAAGTGCTAGTACGCTCCAAAGCAGCAATCTCCGCAGACATCGCGAGCTGCCACTCAGGGTGAGCAGCGGCCTCACGGTAGGTCGTAGGCTCAGAAAGAGCTGCGGCAGCTAAGCCGTAGTGCTCAGGCGGCCTGACAGTGAGACGATCACGAAGATCTTATCTGGGAGAAGTCGGAACAGGACCCAACAGAGACGGAGGCTCAAGAGAGGAAGTAGTAGGCCGAGGACGGCGAGAGTAGTGCAAGGGAAAAGGTAGAGCCTCAACAAAAGAGCTGGAAGGAAAATCCGACGGAGGCGAAACAGATGGAGCTGGACTCTGAACAGAGGGAGGCAGAGTAGATGGAGGATGAGGCCAAACAGTGGTGGAAAGCTGAGAGTCAGGAAAAATCAAAAAGAGATCAACTCAGGAAGAGAGAATCTGGACTGACAGTGGGGGAATGAGGGTAGTAGGAGCGGGACTCGTCAAAAGTGACATCCTGAGAAATCCTCATCCTGCGAGCAACAGGGTCATAACAACGATAACCCTTATGCTCAAGACTGTAGCCAAGAAACACACTCGACTGATTGAGCAGTCAGCTTGGTGTGCTCACGAGGTGGAAAAAGGACGAAACAGACAAAGCCAAAACTACGAAGATGACTGTACTCTGGAGCTCGACCATAAAGACACTCGACAGGAGTAGAACCCTGAATAGCAGTAGACGGTTGTAGGTTGATGAGAAAAAGCAAGAAAGAAAGCGACCTCGGCCAGAGGTGAGGGAGCAGAAGAAGCAAGCATGAGAGCACGAACGGTCTCAAGCAAGTGGCGATGCTTACGCTCAGAGACACCATTCTGAGCGTGAGCACCAGGTCAAGAGTACTGAGGAAGAGTACCCTGCTCAGCGAGAAAACGACGCAAAGCAGCATAGAGATACTCACCAGCAGAGTCGGCACGAAAAACGCGAATGACCGAATCAAACTGAGTGCGAACCATGGTGGCGAACATCTGATAAATAGAGAGAATCTGCTTGCGCTCCGACATGAAATAGATCCAAGTATGACGAGAATAATCATCAATAAAAATCACATAATAGCGATGAGCCCCTTTAGAAACGAAGGGCGCCAGACCCCAAACATCAGAGTGAACAAGATCAAAAGGACGAGTAGAAATAGAATCACTAGTGGGATAGGGGAACTGCAGCTGCTTGCCAAGCTTGCAACCCATACAATGTAAAGAGGTGTCCCCAGAAACAGATCCAAGAACACCACGACCGACTAAAGACGATAGACGCGAGCCACAGAGATGATCGAGACGATGGTGCCATTGAGCGAAAGAGGTAGTGGAGGACGCAGCAAGACCACAAGGAGTGGTAGTGGCTGAATGACTGGTGAAGACAGCGGAAGGAAGATGAAGCCAATCGAGCTCCCAGAGATGCTGCGAATCACGGCGCCTAGGGCCAGTACCAAGCAGAGTCCCCGTGCGGCGGTCCTGAACACAACAAGAGTTAGACTCAAGAACAATACAACAGTTGTGATCAGTTATCTGACCCGCCGACATAAGCTGCATAGTAAGCTGAGGAACATGAGAGACTGCAGGAATATGAAAAGAAGTGGAAAGGGTGCCTCGGCCTGCAATAGGAAGAGAGGTACCATCTGCCGTCTGAACAATGGAAGGACAATCTGTGGACCGCACAGAAGGTGGGTAGAATCTGGTGTCATATGAAAAGAAGCACCAGAGTCTAAGATCCACGGAGACACAATACCTGACGAGGGAGGGGGCGGAGGCGAGGAAGACTGCTGAGAAGTAAGAGCCAGACGAGCAGAACCCGAGGAGTCTGAGGACGAGCCGACACCGAGGCGCTGCAGCAGAGAAAGGAGCTGCTGTGTAGCGTCACCAGAGGAGCCCTGGCGAGAGGAGCCAGATCCTGAGTGAGAGGAACCTCCAAAGCCTTTCGGGGGACGTCCACCCCGACGACCCTGGTCCCTCCTCCGCTTATAGCAATCCTGATACATGTGGTCGTCACGCTGACAGTAGGTGAAGTGGAGACCTGCAGTAGAAGCAGCAACCACCGGAGGAGCTGGGGGAGGGATCATGGCCGGTACTGAAGAAAACGACGAAGCAGTTGGTGCTAAAGCAGACAAGACAGACTGCATCTGAGCTACGCCACGGTGACGAGTCTCCTCAGCACGCACACCTGAGAGCCTCCACCAAGCTCGGGCGCGGGTGGCGAATCAGGAGTTGAGCACACACAGTCTCGAACTCAGGTCGGAGACGTGTCAGGAAGTCATAGAGACGGTGAGTCTCCTGGTGAGCGCGGAGCCGCACACAGCAAGGACAGGTCCGGCAGACATCCAGCCCCAGAGAGTCAAGCTGATGCCACACCTCAGACAGCTTCTAGTAGAAATCATCCACGGTGGCATCGAGCTGCTGAAGAGCATGCGCCTGATGCACGACTGAGAGATACATAGCATCACTCGTCGGCTGGTAGTGAGCTCGGAGACGCTCCCACATAAGCTGCGTCGTCGGCAGCTCTGCCACATCCATGGAGATAGTCACAGGCATGCTACCAACCAAGATGGTGGTAGCACGAGCCTCGACCTCCCGCGCTTCGAGGCGTGTAACTCAAACTAAATGCAGCCTGTGGCCTCCTCCGGTCAAAGCAATGGCGGCCTCTCGAGCCGCCTGATCTACACCAGAGAGAGAACGGGCAGAACTGGTGGTGTAGGGCGAGGCGGACAGGGGTGCTAGAAGAGGAGACGCCGACGAGATACAACCGGATCTGGCGCTGGAGGCGGCGTTGGAGGCCGGCGTGGAGGCGGATCCGTGGCGAGGCCGGCCACGAGAAGCTGGCTGAGGCCGGCGCCGAGGCCGGCGTGGAGGCGGCTACCTCAGCACTCGGGCGATGGAGGCGGCGCTCGGTGGAGAGAAACCGATGGAGAAGAAGACCGGCGGAACGGGACGACAGCGGCGGCGGCGGCTACAGTGGCGGCTGGTCACGAGGTAGGGTTGGAAACCCTAGCCCTGATACCATGTTTGGAATAAAGCATCTTATCCATTCCAATGGGCCAAAGGCCAATATATAACATGTACAAGGTTGGACAATAGCAAATAACACCCTACACAATATATATATCTAACTGTTGCTATTGTACTGATATATGGATCTTTGTGGCAACTGCATCGTTGGGTTGACTGCACCAAAAAAGTTGGCATATATTTGCTATATTGTACATAAGCATAAACTAGCACCACCAGACAGATAGAATGAGAAGTTTGTTTGGTTTCAAACTCCAATACCAAATAGGAGTACCCATACTGATGTGCCTTGGATTATCCACATCTTCAAGTCAAGTGTTGATTAGCACACAGAACTATCCATGTGGTTGAGCACCCTTACATGACACAACAACGCAACTATCAAGGGAGAGCTACACCAAGAGCGAGGAAAACTCAGTACCTTTCCTTTTGACATCCCGTGCCGTCGTTCTACACGAGTTGACCATGGGATATAAAAAAGGATTATTACAACATTATATAGTAACTTGTTGCAGCCTACAATAATAACCTCATTAGCTAGGGACTTACTTCACCCTAAATGAAATCAAGTGGCTAAGAGCCCTCACATCCTAGGCCTAACAATGAAATTATTAACATGGTGCTCTCCATTGAGCTAATAGCACAGGGCGGGTCCCAAAAGGGCCAGAGGAAGGCCTATTACACCAAAATTGAGTAAAACTCCATCCTTTTCTTTGGACGTCCCCATAGGAAAGAACTGGGCATTAGTTCATTAAGACTTTTAAATGAATATAGATAAAGGAAGAAAAGAAAAAAGACACTTCTGAAGTGCATTCCAAATATTTTATCCTTTGTTTCTTCCCCTAATTCTTCGAAAGGATCAATTGTTATTAGGGATGCAAGTGGGTAACCCTACCCAATGACCCATCCTAGTTAATTTGCTTTATTCCTTATGCAAGATTCATTTATACAAAAATGAACCACCAATCAATGGGTCGGCCCACTTGAATCTCTAGTTGTTATAAGCCACCAGTTCACTGCATAGCTCTTCTGATTAAAATTTGAACATGTTAGAAGTAACTGCAATGTATTTAATATTTAGTCGAATTTAAATTCATGCCCAAATAATTATTGAACCTGAAATATCCTAACACGTTATTAATTTGCCCTTCAACTCAATAACCCAATATTTACGGAACAAATACTTTAGCACATTGCTCATTTTAATTTATAAGAGTATTGTTCGGCTGGAGCTTCAAAACCCAGGTTAAAGTAATGGTTTCACTTAACACAATATTAAAGAAAAATTTGTGGTATAAACCCCACATTCATTACTTTAGACTAAAAACTACATAGTGGGCCCCACAGAAGCAGGGCGGAGGCAATATTTTGTCATAGGGGGGCGACATGAGACATGAATTTGCTACTATGATTCTATCATAATATAGACACTTTGAGCTATTGATATATATATAAAAAATTTTCTTACAAAGAAATTCTTTTACATCACAGAAGCAGGGCGGAGGCAATATTTTGTCATAGGGGGGCCGACATGAGACATGAATTTGCTACTATGATTCTATCATAATATAGACACTTTGAGCTATTGATATATATATATATACATAAAGTTTTCTTACAAATAAATTCTTTTATATCACATAATGACTGGTGCGCAAACTATCATAATAGAACAGCAACCAAATACAAATAGCAGTCATCGTGGTGGAGTTTGGCGTACACTTACGCTTCACAGAGTCACCCGATGACACAATTTTTTTGTGCAGACTTACATGTCACTGAGTCAACCGATGGTGCGACAAAAACTAGATACGTATAAGAAACACTTGATCAGGTCCTAAACGTATAGAGATTAGAGATAAAATCTTGTGCACTTTTTTTTGGGGGGAATTAGGGATACATTGTGCACTTATGCCGTTATGCAGTACATATTAGACACGGTGGTAGCTTTAAGTGTTTGGTAAGAATATCTGGATTATAGATAATATGGGCGCATGAACCATGAATTAACTCATGTGCTTTTTAGCTTCACACAATCCGCTACTTAATCACGTAAGTTAATTGGTAGGGGCTACTGATCAAGTTCTAATATGGCATCCTAATATAATATTTTCATGAATCAGAGGGGGGCCAGGCCGCTGCCAGCCCCCCCCCCCTCTCCGTCGCCACTGCACAGAAGTGAGATCAACCTTACCCCGATGAGGCCCAAATGTCAAACTAACAATTACCATATTGATTTGACACATGAAACCCATCAGGTAAAGCAGACATTCTCACTTAGTGGGACCCATCATGGAGTTCTCCGTCAAAAGATATGGACATGGGTTTTTTTAATCTAGGGTTAGTGAAACTATTGCTTAGACATTGGGTCTTTCTGAAACTCGGGTGCAACTTGCACTAATTATAATATTGTTTTATTAAAGAATTTTTCCATCATATTACCGAATCCGTACTATGTTAGAGTTAGGTCAATTAAGAACCAATTCAATTTCATGTTTTAGCATACATCCGTTTAGTATTTAAACCCAACCAAATTTTAGTCTATCTGAAATATATAGATGAGAATATGGTCTAACCACTATTTTATTCAGCGAGTTTACGGACATAAACATACCTCTTCCACAGTTCAACCCTTAGCTATCGTATCGTAGGCTAGTGGCACTACTATCGCTAGTTCCGAGAATTCGACCAATCATCACCTGCAAACCACTTAGCCGACCAGCACTAGCAACTACTTCCTACAGCACCGGTTGCCCCCCTCCTCGGCATTTGAATTTCATATTTGAAAGGGAATAAGAGTGATTTAAACCCAACACAAACCCATACCCCCTACTAGCCTGCAGAGGAAAATTTTATTTCCCAATGGCATGCCCTCAATTACACAAGTACAAATGGCCTCACTTGGCCTTTGACCCAAGTGAGATCTAGATCTCCGCACTAACATGAGACAATCCGCCCTGGCCTGCCCAGCTCGGCAAAGGACGATTGGATGTGGGTCAAAGGCCACATCGGCACGATCATATAAAATTATTAAATTTTTCTATGCATTAATTGATTGTATAAGCTATAATTGAGAAACTTCAATTGTTTACCTTGTTGAGCACATTTGTTGGTATGTTAACAATTTTGTGTGTAAATATTTATGTTTCATGACAATAACTCCATCAAACTTAAGTTGATAAAATATTTTATAGATGTGAAAATACATGAAACTCAAAAAAAAAAACTGTCCCAACAAGGTGGAGCACTGGTAAGTAGTCAACCTCGCTCGTCCTAACCTGACTAGAGCCAGTGCAGGTGCGGGTCAAGCAAAAACCCGCCCCATCTATACTCTATCCCCAAGTCACTAGTTTCACATGTTTAGGCAATCATATTATCTATGGGATTTTACATTGTTTCAAACAAACAAGTAAACTCTCTGTAAAGCCAACCGAACGACTTCACGTGCATATCCTAGGTACGATAGGTTCATTGTTGCAAAATGTAACTAGTCAATAATGCACTATGGATAGAAGCGTAAAATGTTAAATGTGTACCTCATCAACGTCGTCGTTGAGGAATGTAACAACCTCATGAAGAGCGTGCATTAATCTCTCCTTGTCGGACTTAGAAAGGGCACTAATTACTTCCACGAAAAATGGAAAAGAGTATTTGCAACCTTGACCCTCTTTGCCATTATTTTGGGCACCTTGATCGCCCTTTGTAACTCCGGTAGATAAAGAGCCTTCTTTTCCGAGTAGCAACTCCGAGATAATATGTTTGTTGTGCTCCATACAATCAACTTCGGACTCATTCTGCTTTGAAGAGTTCCTTGACATTTTCCAAGATTTAGTTACTGCACATTGTAACACGGAAGATTAACAAGGGTTTACCGATTTCGCAATTTTACCGAAAGCAAAAGCGGTTTAAAAGATGGGTACATGAACCCCTCAATGGGATTTGAGGTCATATGGGTTCGGACTTTCTAAATAAACCCCACACATCGAAAAAATACTTTATAATGTCTCCACCACAAAACCCACTAAATATACTCCATCAATCTCTCATCGGTCCATGTGTGGGTTTGCATGAATGCACTCAAATATGAGTTTTGATTAGATGTCCCCTTAGATGATATAATGGCAAAAATTGTTATCATGAAAACGTAGGCACGTGATATTAACTTAATACCAAATTATGAACTTATGATATGGTAGTTTCAAAAAGCATTATCCAAAATACTATAGTATTATTTAAGTTTTTTTATAGCAACTTGCACTTTACCATAGGTATTACGTCGTAAGTCTCATAAAACCTCATGTTTGACAAAAAGTCTCACATAACCACAGCATTAGCAAAGAAACTATGCACACAACCCCAACACCATAGGCATATATACCGTTGAAAGCATCTAGGCCCCTAAAAATGTGTTTTGGTAATTAATGACATTATGTGAATATGGAACTAATATGTTTGTTGAAGTGATTACAAGGCATAGTCCTATATGACAAAGTCAAATCAAGGAGCTGCGTGTCAAAGAATGTCAAGAAGATGGAGTTTGTCTCAAGGGCAAGGTACAAATAGTCTAGGACCCCTTTTGAGTTTTACCGGTCTTTGGAGTATGGTGGAAGACTGGATCTTAGGATAAAATGCCGTACTATTAAAGGGGAGCTTGTCTAGTAGCTTGAAAGCACTTCATTATGCCTTTGGATCAACTTAGGATCATGCATGCTCTCTTGGTCTAGTTTTAAAATAAAAATCATCTTTTCAGTACGTAATCGGAAGTTCTGGCGTTATAACTGCGGAACTTCCACTGGGCGGATCTTCCGAAAAATTCGCGGAACGTTTTTTCCAGAGAGTACCCTTTCTAGGGACTTAGCCGATTTTTCGAAGTGCGGAAGTTCCGATTAAAGGTTGCTCTGAAAATCTTGCGGATCGTTTTTTTCCAGAGAGTACCCTTTTTGGGGACTTAGCCATTTTTCGCAAGTGCGGTAGTTCCGCCATGATATGAGTGGATCTTCCGATTATCGGACGAACCGAACTTTAGTTGGCGGAAGTTCCGCACATAAATCCAACGGCTATAATCATAACATTTAATGCCACTGTAATGACCGTTGCAGTACACTCGATGCAAGGGCGGAAGTTCCGATTTCCCTGAATTTTTCTGGATTCTTTGTGTAACGGTCATATTTGATTGTGGGGGGTATAAATGCACCCCCATCAGCTCAAGGTTAAGTTGCTGAGCATTCATTCAATACATTTGAGCTTTGAGCACTCCCCTCACTCCTCATTTACTCTCTTTGCACAAATTTGTGAGGTGAGCAAAACCAAGAGCATTGCATTCTAGTTGATCCTTTGGCTCTTGGTTGCCGTCAAGCGAAGGTCAAGGTATATTCTCTTGGTGCTTGTCGGCACCTAGACGGCTTGGCGGAGATTGCGCGGTGATCTCTTCAAGAAGTTTGTGAAGAGGCCCGACGCCGGTTAAGATTGGTCGGTGTTCACCAACTCCGGGGAGGAGGAAGAACAATCAAGTGATTACGAGGGAAGGCTTAATTTGTGGAGCCGGCTTGATCGAGTCAAGCTTCCTCAACGTGGACTAGTGAAGATCGACAAATCTTCGATACCACGGGAAAAACTTCTTTGTCCCATTGCGGTTATTTCTTGTCTTTACTTATTGCAATTAATTTTGTAACATATATCTTGTGATAGATAGCTTTGCTTAGTTCATCTTGCTAAATTGTTTAATTTGATCTAGAATTTTTAGAAACCTCCTATTCACCCCCTCTAGTCGGTTATCCTTTATCATACAACCGTGCCTTTGGTAACGTGAGTTGCTTCGTTGCATCCCCCCCCCCCCTCCTGACTCATATGATTTTCCTCCTCACCAACTTCTGTGATAAAAAAACACAAAAAACAACCAATTTATCGCAGCTTACAGACACCACCGTGGCTAGTCTTGCATTCCTCCTCACCAACTTATGTGACAAAAAAACACAAAACCCAACCAATTTAAACCTATATAAAGATATTTAGAAACAATGGGATGATATTAAAATATATTTTAAACCTACAAAGAGATTTTAGGGTATGTTTGGTTGCTTGTACCAAGTGGTACATGTATAGGATGATCCTAGATAAAGGTCATCCATAGCGTTTGGTTGCCTGAACTAAAACATTTCATCCTATATAGTGGGATACAGATTTGAGGTATATTTCCTCCAGATGTTGAACCATATGTTCGCTAGAAACGATGTGGTAGAAGGACCATCTCATACATCTTAACTTCATCGCACCAACCAAAACACGCCCTAAGAAACAGTTTGGCATTAAGATATGATGATGCTATAATTCATTTTAAACATATAAAGAGATTTACAATTTGATATGTTTAGAATTAAGATGGAATTATTCTAAAATCTAGTTAAGATTTAGAAACAATTTGATAGGCTTAGAGTTAAGATGGAATGGTTCTAAAATCTAGTTCCTTTAAACAAAGCACCTTAAAAATCTAAGGTAGATAACACTAATATCTTATATTGTAAATAATTAAACCAAATTCATAAATTTTGTTAATTTAGTTGAACCATATTTACAATCCAAGCAAAGAAAAAATAAGTGTTACATCTACCTAACAAAAAACCCAACAAAACTATTAGGAAGGGAATAGATCTACCTCAGATCTAGATAAAACAAAACGATTTCCTCGTAATTAGAAAAACCGTATCTAAACCATGTAAAACACATCTTTTGAATAGAAATCACAAGGAAAAAATCAGAAAAAAAATCCCATACAAGGGGGAAGGAGATGGCCACAACAGAGAGATCCATACCCGGGCACCAAAGATCAGCCACAAGTCGATCCTCCGGTCCTCCTCGCCTTCCTCAGCCCAAACCCTTTCGCTCCCTCCTACCAAGATTAGGAATGGCAATTGTGCCTGGGTAACCCATGTGCCCACGGGTAAATACCCTAATAAAGCCGGGCATGGGCTATTTTCTTTGCCCACGGGCATAAAAATGGGGGAAAACTTTCTGCCCGTTGGGTAAACGGGCACAGGCATGGGTAAGCTTCATCTGTACCCGTCTCGCCCGTTTACCTGCAACCTACACTTACACTGACAGGTGGGCCACACCCCATTGAAACCCTAGTCTTACTCAGTCACAGGCTCACAGCCGCCAGCCCCATCCTCAGTTCCTCACCTCCTCGGTCCTCCACACACCACCCTTCCACTCAAGCCACAAGCCACTCCCCGATCCTCCTCCATCCTCCTCCCAACCGACCGCTGCCCCCGTCCTCCTCCCGGTCAGCCGCCGCCCCTGTCCCTTCCCCTCACGCGGTCACACTACCCCCCCCAAAGAACTCCAGATCCAGATCTGCTCCCGTCGGGTCGGCCCGTCCTCCTCCCGGCCAGCCGCCGCCCCCGTCCTCCCAGCCGACGAGGAGGTGGAGCAAGAGTGGGTGGGCGGCAATGGCGCGGCGCGTGGGGAGGATGGCGAGGAGGGTGATGTGGATGCCCGCGTTGTCTCCTGCGTGCAGTTCTCCCCCTGTGGCCGCCTCCTCGCGACGGCCTCCCTCGACGGCACGGGCGCTGCGATATCCCCGCCATGTGCTCCGCCTCCGATGAACGCACCCTCCGCATCTGGGACTTCTGCCCCATCCTCTTCGGCCCCAACCGGGGAGGCCAGCCTGCCGACCCTAATGCCGACCGCTGCATCTGCATGCTCAAGGGACACGCAAATTTTGTATTCAGCACCAACTTCAACCCGCAAACCAACTACCTGAAGAGCTTGAGGCTGCATTGCAGCTTGACAAATGAAAATACAGGTACAGTGCTTCAAGTTTTACATTTTCTACTGATTTGAGTGCTTCCAAATTCCAATAGTTTGATATTAGAAGTTTAGAACAACAACTATAACAGATAGTTATTTGGATTTGCTTTGGAGACTGCAATAATCCTGGAATTTTAATTTTGTTGAATCCTCCAACTAATGAAAGGACTAAGGAGAGGCGACGGGTACAGGGGTATGCCCGTGGGTGACGGGCATTGGCAAGATTCTTAGCCCGTCGCCCTTCGCGTGCATGCCTGTGGGGGAAATCGGGGTCGCGGCATGGGTATGGGCGAGCACTACCCGTGCCCACCACACCCGATTGTCGTCCCTAACCAAGATAGATCGACTTGCCTCTTTGCGGCACTTCGTGGGGATTTTATGGCCGCTAGCAAGGGCGAAACAGAACTGGGAATGAGAACCCCACATGAAATGACCACCATTACAGATTACGATGACGAGGAAGCGTCCAGAAACCTGCACCTGCATGGCGCTTTCTGAGGACCATATCGTGAACGGCCGCACTGCCATGCGTCGTTAGCCCGTCACCTGCTCCCCGGCGAATGGATGGGTCAACATCTGGATGGAATATTCCTCAAATCTGTATCCCACCATCCAGGATTTAATGTTTTAGTTCAGCCAACCAAACGCTATGAATGACCTTTATCTAGGATCATCCTATACATGTACCACTTGGTACAAGCAACAAAACACACCCTAAAATCTCTTTATAGGTTTAAAATGGATTTTAGTATTATCCCATCTTAACGTTAAACCTATCAAATTGTTTCAAAATATCTTTATATAGGTTTAAAGTAGAGGAGTAGACTATCAAATTCTCAATTTGCAATTCTCCACATGGGCGCTAAGTTTCGCATTCCAACTAACCAAACAAGTGGCTTATAAGACTCCACTCCTTATTTTCCATTCTCTTACACTAATTCGCTCCAACCAAACATTTCATTCTTATTTTCTCCCTAAAGAACTAGAAGAATTTGTCCTGGCACCATAGTATTCTTCTAGGGGTCACAAAGCAAGAGTTGGTCCTAGCACCATACTATTATAGGGCCACAAAGCCGGTGGGAGATGAATATATTCAGCATTGTATCGCCAAGGAACTACACAACTACTTTGGCCATCTGCACTACGTTGGAAGCTTAGTTGAGTTTGATTATTGCACCTATCAGGGTGCTTCTTACAACATTTTGCATGAGACCAATGTGGAGGTACCGTTTTTTTGTGAATCGCAGGCAAGCACCCCACAGCAATATATGCACTTAGCCTTATTCCGGTCATCTGGCAGTCGTGTGTAATGCTTCCATATCTCCGATCTAGGATTTGTTTGTTTCTTTCCATCTTGAGCTTGATTGGGTCCAACAGCTTCATCACTGCCCATCTCCAGACCCCTATGTATATCATCAGACTCGGACATCTAAAATGCCAAAAAGAAACGGAACAATAAGCAATGAAACCTTCACAACAAACTAGCAATTAGTATCTGGCAATGAAAGAGAGAGAAGCAAATTACTTTGCACGATCATATTGACTCCGTTGTTCTTAGAAATCACCTTCGAGGATTGAAATTCCCACTTCCCAGTGCAACCTAAAATCCTATAGATCTGCTGATAATAAGCAAATGCATGATGAATCAAATATATCAACTTAACAAGCAAATGCTAGGCAGGGGCAAAAGCACATGCTGATTGCTGAATACAGATCGTTACCTTAGAGGCGCCTGCGGTTGAGCAGTGGTGCCGGTGGACGGGCGGAGGTACTGGCCGCTGGGTAGTGCGGGACCGGCGGACGGGCGGAGGCAGGCAGGAAACACGCGGACAGCGGACGCAGCGGCGCTCCGGCGCCGGCCCCCGATGCGGGACCCGCGGACCGGTGGAAGCAGCGGCGCCGGCGCTGCGTGAGGCCCAGGCGAGGCGAAGGCGGAGCGCAGGGGTCGCTGGGCGTCGCTGGGCCGCTGCCTCGCTGTGCGCCGCTTGGCCGTTGGCTCACTGTAGCTGCGGCGGCGCAAGTGGAAGGAGAGAGATAACGAGAGACGGAGAGAGCCACGAAGACACAGGCTTGCTAGACCTAGGATTGCATGCAAGACTGGCCAAATGGTGCTCCCGTTAAAAAAAAATAAGGTAATTATATTAAAAACTAGTATGGTGTTTGTGGTTACAATGAATCTTAAATAAATAATATCATAAGTGCTAAATTATGTCAATATTTAACTTAGTTATGTTAAGATCGAATGGTATACATTGAAAATTGTAAACAAGTAAATATGCCTGCAATCTTTGTTTCTCAATCTACCTTTACCGATCCTCGCTCTAGTCCTGTCAAAAGGAGAAAAATATATCTCCACTTTTACTACTTAATCTTTTCTTTTCATTACATGCACCATAGATGGTTAACATCCATAAATTTATCGGTTTACAAAAATATCTTCGATGATAATTTTGCTCAAATCTATGCAAAGATCACTTAATGAAATAAAAGACTAACATCAGTGACACAAGTCATTTCTTTGATAAAATACAAAACCGAATTTCATTGATAGAAGAGGGAATTCACAAGGTTTCAACCGGCTATAATTGAACAGAGTAAAAATTGATCAAATTGTCTATACCAAAGGACAAGGAATTGACTCAAAATCAACACTGTTACCTAATTATACCTTGGTAGCACTTGCATTCATTGAGCCCTAGCATTTATATACATATTGCCCCACGTCAATTTCAACTACAATGACACATCCCATCAGAGTGCGATTTGGAGCAGAGGTCCGCCCGTTCTGTCATCTAATAGAAACAAATCATCTTGGAATTTGACAAGAGGATATGAACTATATAAAGAAAGAAAGCAAGAAACAAACACTAATTTAACAAAAAAAAATTGAGATACTTTAGATAGCTACAACTCTTTCGTACCAGTGTGTCCAAAAACCCCAATATGCATTGGACACCTAACAATATGCATTCATGTGTAGCTTCATTGCACATGTGAACCACAGAACAACCGTGGGGCTTATAGGAACAATGGGCATTTTTACCCTATATCTATGTAACGCATTTCAATGAACTGATTTGATTGTCATCACACAACAATTGACACGGCATTGGAAAAGGCCAGCAAGGTAGCTTATACTAATCATACTGGCTAGCAAGCGCATTATAAATAACCTTGTACATTTCCAACTCAATCGCATTTTGTTTCCTATATTTTTAAATTTTAATAGTTCAAGACCTAACCATGAAAAAAAAATATGAAACATACCCATTCTAAAACTATCAGACTGGATTGCTACTTGCAGTTTTTTTTTGTGGTGCATGGAAAAGTTCTTACAGATGTGAACATTCCCCACTGCCCATAGGCATGCACCATTTAATGCATCATGAATTCATGATGAAAAAAACAATTAAGGTGGTGCAACCGCAATGATATACCTTCATTGCTTTCTGTCAATTTCCCTCTATGGTCTTCTACCTTCCAAATGGCAAACAATAATGTGTCATCTTTCTGCAAATAACACAAGAGTAACAACTCATAAGCTACGATTCTCCACTTACATATCTTAACCCAAGATTATCATTGCTCTAGATAGCAATGGCGTCCTCGAGCTGCAAGATCTCATACTGCCGCTGTCACTCCCTCAAGCGCGTCTGGAGTACTCACAGAGCGCACAAATCTACAGAGAACTAACATACAAATAACTCAACCAGCAATGTCACAAGATATTATAGAGATCAAGACTCCAAGCTCTCCATAGTTCCTCTCGTGAACCGTGGCGCGTCAACCCCTTAACTCGGTTTTAAGTGTGATTTAGTAACCATTATTCACAATCTGATCCTGAGTGGCTTTCAGGTGTGCCATGAACGGGTTTAGCTAGCTAGAGGCTATCTTTTCCTTCCTGCCATTCACTATCAGAACCAAATAAAATCTGAAAATAGTAAAAGTACAACTCCCATCAGACATCTTGGATGGTGACTTGTCTGGTGCTACTGCCACAGGCATTACCGAACAGTAAGTGACTTCCATGATCTAGAAAGAATCTGGAGCATTAATCTGTTCTGTGTCACATCTATGGCGCTAGAATTATCGGATCTAGTGCAACAACTAAACACATGTTATGTGAACCCAAGCCCAATAGAACAAAGTGTTTGCTACTCTAAAATTGCACAAAATATTTCAACTTTCTACATGTCCTGACATCCAGAACCCCAACTTAAGACAATGCAACCAAAACAACTCTTCAAATGGAAAGCTTTCTAACCAAATTGCAAGACCAGGGCACATGAACCATTGTAGAGACCAAACTTTCTTACCCCAAAAGCACCTGAGACACTATTCTTGAACCATACCACAAACCAAAAAATACAAAGAACAAAAAGATTCTCCAAATCAGCGTGGCTTCTTGAGCAGATCTAGGATGCTCTCACCTGGTCCAGGTGGGGTGAGGTGGAACACCGCCAAATCTAGTCGCACATCGAGCTTCATTGCGAAAGAATTCCACACGCGGGACGAAATCATCAACCGTGCAAAACGGCAACCAAACCGCAACAAAATCCAGGCATTTAGACGTCGATTTGTGATGCAGGATGCCACCAAATCTAAGAATGGGGGTACCTGGAGGAGGCGTCGATGATGGTGCGGGGACGCGGTTGGGGAAGTTGTCAGCGAGGAGGCGGGTGGGGGGCAATGACGCATGTGACGTTCGCTCTTGGGGAACTGCTCGGTGGCGAGGGCGACGACGAGGCTGGACTTCCCGGTGCCAGGGTCGCCGATGGCGACAACCCCCACGCTTGGCTTGCCAGCCTGGTTGGTCTCGAGGAGAAGGGATGGAAGAGATGAGACGAGAGAGGGAGGATTGAGGATGGGATTGAAGGGAGAGGGTGCTCGGGGAAGGGGCGGCAGTTTCCCCAGTAAACTCCCCAAAAACAACTCTAAAGAACCAAAATTTTGAGCACATTGAAATGGAAAAAACAGTGGCAACAGAAGAGAAGAGAAGGGGAGTGGGGACCTTCCAGAGGAGGGGTCGGATGCCGCAGCGCCGCCGTCCGGTACGCTGAGGGAAGCCAGCCCGCAACTCCCCTATGTTCACCACCTTCTTCGACAGCTGCACCAATGCACACAAAGTCAAAGATAATAGAAAACCCTACTGGAATGCAAGTCCCAAAACCAAAAACGTCACCCACCGCGGACTTGAAGTCGGCGAGCAGGTGCGCCCGAAGGGCCGCCCTGGAGCCGTCCTCATCTTCCTCCTCCTCCCCACCTCCAGCCTGTCCACACTCGCGCCGATGACGGTCCACACCTCAACCATGGTGAGCGCGGCCTGGTCGACGACAGCGCGTACCTCAGACGCTGCGCGCGGGCCTTGGTGGGGGCGAAGGATACCGCCCGGATCTCGTGCATGCGCTCCGGCCACTGCCACCATCGTGGCCCCATTCACTAGGTTTTCTCTCCCTCTCCCTCCCCTTTCCCTCGTCACAACCACCACCCCCAACCAGATCCGGCGCAGGCGCTCACCCGAGCGCGCACGGGTGGGGAGTGGTGGGCGGCGCGGGTAGATCCGGCATGCAGCATGTCGGCGCGGTGTCGACGAGGTGGGGGCACGGGTGGGGAGAGGGAAAGAGAGGGGGGAGGTTGCGGGGGAGGGCGGAGAATGCGGGAGCGGACGAGGTGATTAATGCGGCGCTGGCGAGGGGGCAGTTGAGGGTCATGGGTGGGACGGGGGAGGGGACGGACATGCACGTGAGTGGATGGGGAGAGGGACGGGGGAGGAGAGACGATGAAGCCGAGGTGGGTGGGTGGGCGAGGGAGCGGGCGGGTGGGTGGGTGGGAGTGTGGGCAGGGTAAACTCCAAATTATATAGTAGTTAAGAAATGTGATAAAAAGATTTATTAATGTTCAACTAGCTGTCTCGTCAAAATCTTCGTCAAGTAAAAATTATAAATGAGAAAACCTTGGCAAAAAAGAGTCTAGCATATAGCTCTACATACATCCTTATTCTACGTGTCATTGTCTAAGTACAGATTTTTGAACAACTTCGATAACTCTGGATTTTCTACGAAGTGTTGTGTTCGTGAATCAGCTTATTTCCGGTCCTTCACAGTTAGAAGTATCTCCATCATCTCACTTGTGATACTTGTTTTTCTCTTCTCCAATATTTTTTTTAGAAAAACTGAAAGCAGACTCGGAGGAAACCGTCAAGACAGGAACAGTTAACACATCACATACAAGTATGGATAGCACGGGATATGTTAACTTATAGGCTTGCCACCATTTTGAAGCCTCCTAACTTGAAATCCACCGTATCGTTATCCAGATAGGTGGATAATTCCCCACTCTTTGGAGGTCTTTGCTGAGCAAGCGGCGGTGTAGAAGAAGACCTAAACCTGGGGGAAGAGCCGCCGAAGATCTTGCCCACATATTTGTCTTACTACTTGAAACAGGGGCTATTGGAGGTCGTTGCGAGCGGACTCCGTGAAACTTATTTTCATACCTTTGGTAAACCTCATATAACTGATAACGAACTTCTGCAAAATAGTTAGTATAGTCTAGCCCTGTAGCATCACTATGAAGATCAAATACACTACCAAATGCATCAAATTTACCTCTGGGATCTAAAAATGCAAATCCATATAGGTAAGGGATTTCTCTATAATATTCAAGATATTTACTTTTCATGGCAACAATAACATCGCGTAAAACTAAGTTATTTTTATACATTTTCAATTGAGTAGAAATCTATAAAATACTATGCATAATGATTGGAGATGTTAGATAGTAGACAGTGGACAAAGCAACAGTAGTCTCATAAAAAATTTCTAAAAATTGTAGTATCTTCCTAGCAATGAACAAATGTTACTCAGTCAATATTATACCACTGTTAATGCTCTGATAGTGCGTTTGAATAAAAATAGGAAAAAATACTATTGTATAGTAGAAGACACTTAAGCATCAGGTAAGTAGTATTCTACCTCACCGGCATGTTCAAACCGGACTTTCTTGGACGTACACCCATCGCCCTGCAGAAGCTATTATATTGTGTTATTCTTACGTTAGAATTATTCAAGAAAGAAATCACATCACAAAAAGGTTTAATATACGGACTCAACCTCTTCAAACCATATTTGACTATAAGGTTGATAATATAACAATTTCATCGTTGATGTAGCAAGAAGGAATCGACGTATGTACTCAACACTAGAGTAAGAATATCCATGGCCCTAGAGTTCGAAGCGGCATTGTCTAAAGTAACTGAGAATATTTTATTTGTAAGACCAAAGTCTTCCACGACTTTGATAATACAGTCCACAATATTCTCACCCGTGTGTGCTACATCAATTAATTTTAATCCTATAATCCTTTTCTCCATTACCCAGTTGTCATTAACATAATGGGTAACTACATTAAGATAATCCTCCCTAGCCCGACCACTCGATATGTCCGAGGTCAGGGCCACTGAAAATGGGCACGTACTAAATAGTTCCTTTATTTTATTACAACGTTCATTGTAGTATTTCACTAGATCCCTAGTTGTTGTCTGTCTAAAAACTGAAGAAAATCTAGGATTATGCACAGTCCTAATGTAATTTTGGAAAGAAATAGACTACCTAAAGCCAAACGGTAAATCCTCATAAGCAATTAAACGATAGAGAGGTTGACGGGCCACCTGAGGATCGTAGTCCCACCTACATACTGTACCATCGGGGTTGTACCGTAGTTGTGTCTGCCTCATCACCAATCCTTGCTAGGCCTTACATCTTGTAGCATGTCAAAGCAAATATCTCGTCCCACTTGTAGACCTTGCAGACAATTCATTGCGATAATTTTTGCAAATAGCATACGGTATCTCATTTCCCTAGGCATCTTACTTGGTTGTCATATATATCACATCCCTAAGTGTGCCCAAATAAATTAAGTGCTAGTATTGGGGTTTTTTTTAATGAGCATTTTTCCCAAAAGTCAAAAAATCATAATTATTAGTAATTCTTTGAAAAACTAGTTGCAAAATGTATACAAATATTTCTCAAAGGTTTTCCAAAGGTTTTAGTTCAAGAAAAACCTATTTTGAGTGAAAATGAGTTACTAGGCAAAAATCAAAATAATGGTATCTTGTTTTTTTACATAAATTATATTTTTGTGTAAAATCTATTATAAAAGGAATTTGAAAATCTTCCCAAAAGAAAAATCCTAGAGTTGGTTATTCTAAACATTTTTGGTATTCAAAACATTTCCAAAAGACCAACCTAGAAAAAATTATTTGATTTTGAAATTCGTCTCAAATACTATTTTGACCTAAATGGTCACTTTCTAGCACTTAAGTGAGTTTTGTCATATGAGCCAAAATTATTCACATGGATATGTTCATAATGGTTTTTATGACTCATACATGGAATTGGATGCTTTAAATTCAATCATTTGCTCATTTTGGCATGTTTTGAAAACCTTCATGAAAATAAGTTTCATTTACTAAAATCAAAAGCTTAATTTATAAAAACTATTTAAGATTTGGACTTTCAAGGGCTATATAAGTTGGAAATACTACAAATATGTTTGCTTGATTGATTGTATAAAAATTTAGAGCTAATACAACAAATCTCTCTTCTCAATCAAAAACCGAAACTGTTTGTTAGTTTCAGTAAAAATCGGTCCGACCGGCCAGCCTCGGCGATCCGATCGCTAGCCCCACCGATCCGACCGCCGTCATCCCAGCGGTCAGACCGGAATCGCGTGAAGGGTCTAGTACCCCTTCACCCGGGAGCCTTCTCTCTCACTCTCTTGTCTCCAAAACTGAGCCACCCTTCTCTCCTCTCCCTTAGGTCGCCTCTCATCCATAGTGCTCGGACCTCCTTCTCTGACCGTCCTCTTGGTGCACCAAGGTAACATCTTGCTCTCCCTCACCTCCTCTTCCATATCCTCCAATTGGTTTGTGATTTGGTTGTGAATCCTCACCACCATTTGGAACCCTAGGTGAGGGAGGTCCTTCCAAAACCGGTTTTTGGCACTCAATTCTCTTCAAGGACTCAATCATCTTCATTCTCCTCTACATCCAAACCGGTAATTCATCTTAACCTACTTACATATTGACTCTCATTGCGATTTGCCCCAATTCAAGGGTTTGTTGTCAAATCCTATTTTTCATTCAATCTTTGTGGCAAATTATGTCCTGCAAGTAGAGTGGGAGTAGACAAATAAGTATCCATGATGCCATTGTGTGATGTTGCAAATTGGTGGAAATTCCAATTTCAGTCTTCTCAGTTTTGGTCTCCAGCGGTCCAACCGGCTGCATAACGGCGGTCCGACCAGCCATAGCCAGCGGTCCGGCTGCTAATGACCGGAGAGGACAACAATTGGCACTATGGTATATTTGTGAGTTTTATCCCTTGATAATTCCTTGCTAATCATTGCGATCTTTTTCTCAGGGACAATGCCGCTCAAGAAAACTATCAAACGCCCAAGTGTCCCTCCTTCTTCCTCAAAAGGCAAAGGTTTTGCTGAAGACGAAATTGAAGATGAACACAAGGAAGAGGTCGAGGAATCAGGCGAGGACAATCACAGCAGTGATGAAAACTATGAGGAGTCACCTTGTGATGAGGAGGATGATGAGGATGCTCCTGATCCAAATCAGTTCATTGGATTTGATGTGTCCGAGATTAAAAGTGAGCAGTATACCATCCCGAGGCACCAAAATCAATTCAGGTTCCCAAGGTCAGCGACTTCAAATATGTTCCATACACAGTTTCGGCAAGATGTCTATCAAATCATATATGGAAATAAGTATTTTGCGAACCAAAGGTTTGTCAAATGGAGCTATCTTGATCAAAATCCAACCTACAATGGACTTTACCGACTATTCAGAAATATAGGTTTAGATTCCTTGGTATCTCTCATATGTAATTTCCATGCCAATGCCATAAAGCAGTTCTATGCCACGGTGTTCATGTCTCTAGAACCCTCATTTGGAAGACCGGGCAACAGAGACTAGAAGCCTCTAAAGAAAATTTTGTGCATGCTCTGGAACTAAGCGATTCCAAGGGGATCAAGATTCATCTTCAAGAACCCTTGGCACTTACTTTGGTAGATGAATATTATGATCAGAACAATCATTATTCACGAGGTAAAGTAAACTGGACTTCTTCCCCTCCCATGCATCGTTAACAGGATTATAAGAGCATCTTTCTTCCCTAGCAGTGGGAATAATGATGAGATTCATGGGAGGGCTTGGAATGTGGTTAAATACATCATGGAAGGCAAGGATGCCGCGTACGCGGTCAGGACGGGTCCGGGGGATTTCCGCTCCGACCACACCAGCCTCCACCCAGGCGGGATTTCGGCTGGGCAGGGGGCCCTCGTAATCCGCCACGCTACGCCAAGCTCCCCTTTTCGACATTTGACGATCGGGAAGATCCGCTTCCATGGATCAATCGATGCGAATAGTTTTTTCGAGGTCAGCAAACGCCCACGGAGGACAAGGTGTTGCTGACCACATATCACTTGACAGGGGCGGCATAGCTCTAGTACATGCGTCTAGAGCACATGGAGGGCACCCCGAACTGGCGACACTTCACCGACTTGGTCTCTGCGATTTGGAGCGCCAACCCGCCATAATCCCCTAGGCGAGTTGACGGCGCCTCGTCGGACCGGCACGGTGGACGAATTCAACGAGCAATTTCTAATGTTGTTAGCACGTGTTGGCCGGTTGGACGATGGGCAGCAGCATATGCTGTTCACGGCACGCTTTGGCGAGCCACTCAAGACCCACGTCGAGCTCCAGAAGCCCAGCGACTTGGAAGAGGCAATGGACCTGGCTCGGGCTTATAAACGCCTGACCACCTTACCATATGACGCCGAAGGATGGACCGTCGCACCTCGGTCAGCCGCGTTCAAACCCGCGGCAGCACGACTGAACCCGCTACCGAGTAGCGCACTCCCTTCAGCTCCCCTTCCCGTAGTGAGCGTAGCGTCGACAAGCGCGTCAGGAGCGGCACGCTCATCCACGTCGTCAAGAGGCGCGTCCCGCATTGCGCGCCCCTTCAAGCGCCCGACGTCTGTCGAGCTAGAGGAACACAGAAGCCAAGGACTCTGCTACAATTGCAACAAAAAATTCCATCCGGGGCACCAAAAGGTTTGTAAGAACATTTTTTCGTTGCAGGTGAAGCCCGACTCAGAGGACGAGGAGGAACCTGAGGTGGCAGCAACCATCTCCCTCCTTGCCTTGACATGCATCTGTAAGACCCAAATGATGCAGCTCGCCGTCGTCATCAACGTCGTCCACCTTCTGGCCCTGGTGGACTATGGGTCGACTCGCAACTTCGTGGCGGCCGAATTGGTCGCACAAGTGGGGTTGTCCCTCACGCCACGCACGGGTCTATCAGTGGCAATCACCAATGACGACTAGGTCACAAGCGGCGACATCTGCCGCGCAACGCCCATCTCCATCGACAAAGAAGATTTCATTCTTGACTTCCTCACGATTCCATTGGGCGGCTTTGACGTCGTCTTGGGCGTCCAGTGGCTGGGCTCCCTAGGGCCCATAACTTGGGACTTCTACCATAGGACGATGCGCTTCCAGCGGCAAGGGCGGGAGATAGTGCGGCATGGCGCCAATCCACCAGGAGCTGGCCCACACCTCCACACGGCGACCTCGGAGGACCATATGGATGATCTTGAGTAGTTCCAGACCATCTTCACAGAACCACAGGGCCTACCGCCCGTGCGAGGCTGGGACCATCACATTTACCTGCTGCCCGGTTCGGGCCCTGTGGTAGTCCGGTCGTACCAGTACCCCACCCTCCAGAAGGATGAGTTGGAGCGCCAATGTGCCATCATGCTCGATCAGGGCATTATCCGTCATAGCACCTTAGCATTCTCGCTCCTGTCCTGCTAGTCAAAAACAGGATGGAACATGGCGTTTATGCGTCGACTACCGGGCATTGAACGACAAGATAATCAAAGATAAGTTCCCCATTCCGGGGAGCTGCTTGACGAGCTCAAAGGGGCTCGGTTATTCACCAAGCTGGACTTGCGCTCGGGGTACCATCAGGTACAAATGCACCCCGATGACATTGAGAAGACGACGTTCAGGACGCATGAGGGCCTTTTCGAGTTTTTGGTCATGCCATTTGGCCTAACAAACGCACCAGTCACATTCCAGGCTCTTATGAATGAAGTTCTTCAGCCCTACTTACGTCGTTTTGTCCTTGTGTTTTCGATGATATTTTGATATACAACTCCCCTTGGGCGGATCACCTGTGACATGTACGAGCCGTGTTTCAGCTTCTACATCGACATCAACTCTTTCTGAAGAGATCCAAGTGTCTCTTTGGGGAATCGGCAGTGTCATACATTAGCCACATCATTCGGGCCGAAGGCGTCGCCATGAACCCGTCCAAGGTAGAGGGTGTATTGGACTGGCCGCAGCCCCAGTTGATCGGCGCCCTCTGTGGCTTCCTCGGCTTGGCGATCTACTACCGCCGCTTCATCAAAAACTATGGCGCCATGGCAGCCCCTTTGATTCGACTCCTTCATAAAGAGGGGTTCAATGGACAGAGGAAGCCGCACAGGCTTTTGCGGCCGTCAAGAAGGCACTCACCTCGGCGCCAGTTCTCTAGCTGCCGGATTTCTCCTCTCCATTTATTGTGGAGTGTGATGCGTCGGGCACGGTATTTGGCGTCGTTCTTCACCAAGGCGCTGGGGCCATCGCGTTCTTTAGCTGCCCTAATGCGGCACGCCACACCAAGCTGGCGGCTTATGAACGCGAGCTCATTGGTCTAGTACAAGCCGTACAACATTGGAGGCCGTATTTGTGGGGGCGTCCTTTCACTATCAAGACAGATCATTATGCCCTCAATTTTCTTCTGGATCAGCGCCTCTCCATGATACCTCAACATCAATGGGTGAGCAAATTGTTTGGGTT
This sequence comes from Hsuehochloa calcarea, assembly GCA_036346395.1. Classification (NCBI taxonomy): domain Eukaryota; kingdom Viridiplantae; phylum Streptophyta; class Magnoliopsida; order Poales; family Poaceae; genus Hsuehochloa; species Hsuehochloa calcarea. Next base: position 60,583,302 of record CM070593.1, on the reverse strand, counting down.
TGATTTTGCAGTAGAATTCAAGCCCGATCTCTTGAATGTGGTTGCCGACGCCCTGTCTCGCCGGAATGCCGAACCGGGGATCGCTTTCGCCATCACAGCACCCCGATTCGCTTTGTTCGAGGATCTACGCTTGGCCGCATGCACAGAGCCGACCTTGTCGAGCCTCTGGGAGCGCATCGCCTCTGGTGAGCTCGGTTCTCCTGGTCCTTGGTGGAGGGCATGGTGTGCTATGAGCAGTGCACCCACGTTCCAGCCGACTCCATGTTCGTGTAGGCTATCCTAGGGGTTGTACATGATGGGCCTCATGAAGGAATCCAGAAGAAACTTCATCGCTTGCGGGCAAATTTCCATGTCCCATAGGACCGGCGACGATTCAGGAGTACATCTGCGCCTGTGGGGTCTGCCAACGCAACAAGACAGAACAGCTCCACCCGGCAGGATTGCTATTGCCCCTAGCAGTCCCTTCCTCAGTGTGGTCCGGTATCTCCATGGACTTTGTGGAGGGATTGCCGAAAGTGGGTGACAAATATGTCATCTTAACAGTGGTCGACATGTTCTCAAAATACGTCCATTTCATTCTTTTGGCCCATCCATATTCAGCTTCGTAAGTTGCACATGCCTTCTTTGCAGAGATCGTCCGGCTTCATGGCATTCCTACCTCCATTGTCTCGAGACGGTGAAGGATCTAGACCCGCCATTATGAGTTAATGGAATATTTTAGTGATTAATGACAAATCCAAATATGAGACTAACTCTCTTGTCTAGTATTATTTTGTGTAGTCTCATTTGGATATAAAAGTGAAATTCAACGAGGTATGCAATCGTTATCTTAATATTATATATTGTTGCATTCCTCGGATCCAAAATATAGGTTGAACTCAACCATAAGTTTAACTTGAATATGTGCATATGATCTTATTACACATTTGTGTATGCACATATTTAGGGGGAGTTTATTCTATATTTTGTGGTTTCATTTGTATTGATCCATATTCCGTTTTCCACATATATTTGGGATCTTTACTTTGAAACATATCCTTTTGAGTATACAAAACTTGTGTAGTTCTTGTATACTCATGTTGGAGTATATATATAATTTGTGTAGTTCATATATACTCATGTTGTGTTACATTTAAATTCAATTTATGTGCAATTGAAGTGATTATCATTAATTACCAATGAGGGAAAGATTGAAGTATCTTGTCCCACCATTATGTGATAATGGTATGTTATGGTAACTAATGGTAATCACATTGTGGAACTAACATTTCCATGAGTTCGATGAATATGTTATGTTCCAGGGTGATGAAGACTTTGGATGTCATCATGTGTCAATGATATTAAAGTCAAGAACTTGGTGTAAAGGATGCACCATGAGTTTATGCTTATCAAGAAGAAAAGATGATCATGAGTTGATCGTCGAGTCTAGAAAAGACCCATCATGTGTTGATGGAGGTCGAGCAAAAGATACATCATAAGTTGATGCATGTCAAGTAAATGACTCAGACTTGAAGTAATGATGTGCGTCATCAAGCTTCAAGAAGATGCAAGGTAAATGTATGACTAGCTAGGGCTAAGGATGTGTTCCTAGTTTTTTACCGGTCTTGGCGTTTGGTTGGAAGACCAGATTGCTAGTATAGGTTGTCGTACTATTAAGAGGGGTCTTAACTAGTAGCTTGAGTTAGTCATGTGTTGATAGCTCATTGTGTTTGCTCTAGCTCATCTAGGCATGATGCTATTATTTGCGAATGTGTTTTACAAATAGTCGAGACTCATGCATAACCCTTGTAGCATGTGACTTTAGTTTGCAAATGTGTTTTGCAAATGGCGTAAGTTCATATACCTTATTTCTTGTGGTGTTGATTCTAAAAGTTGGCAAATGTGTTTTGCAACTTGTTGAGAATATCACATGTATCTCTTGTTGCATTTGCACTCAAATAGGCAAATGTGTTTTGCCATTTGAGCAAAGTAAAGGTGCAAAGCTTATGTGGTGTGGTGGTCAGACCGCCGGTGTGGACCGGTCGGACCGCCATGTGTTGGGCAGTTGGACCGGTAGCCTTTTGTGCCAATTCTCTGTGCGGTAGTACCGCCGTTAAATAAACGGTACTACCGGAGAGTGGAAGTACCGAAGTTTTCACGGTACATTTTTCCAGAGAAGCACCATTCTGGATGCTGCAATTTTTCCTTTGGCAGTCGGACCGCCCACCCTTGGCGGTCTGACCGATATTCTGGGCGATACGACCGGCCATTGTTGGCGGTCCGGCCGCCGTGAATCAACAACTAGTTTTATAGCCGTTGGCGATGGGCGTCCGACGGCCATTTGTTGGCTGATCGAGCCGGCCCTTGTCAGATTCAAGGGAATCTTTTCTACAACGGCTAGTTTTTGTGTGTGGGGTATAAATACACACCTTGACTGGTTGGAGGAGTTTGTTGGTGCCATTGCAAAGTGTGCTGGTGCTGTGAGATATTCTTTTGTGCTAAGAGCAAACCCTCTCTTCTCTTTTGTGCATGTGTTGCACTTAGTGAGATTTGAGAGCAAACCCTAAGTGCATGTATTGCCTTAGGTTGTGGATTGAGTATCCACTGAGCTTAGACACTTGATTCGTTTAAGTGAGAGTTGAGCCTTGTTACTCTTGGTATTTGCCGACACCTAGACGGCGTGGAGGCTTCATGTCCAGTGATCTTCTCAAGAAGCTTGTGAGAAAGCCCGGCGTGTTGTGAATGGTTTGGTGCTCGCCATCTTCGGAGTGGAGGAAGAGCAACCCTAGTGGAGCGAGGTGTTGGTTCGTGTTGGAACCGGTCCAAGTGGTTGACTTACCTCAGAGGTGTTGGCTTAATTTGTGGAACCGGTCCAACGCGGTTGGGCTTACCTCAACGTGGATTAGGGGAGACCGGCAAGTCTCCGAACACCACGGTAAAACCAATTGTGTTGTATTCATATTTTTGGTGCACTTAGTGGAGCCTAATTGATTTAGGTTTTAATTGTACAAAACCAATTGTTATTAGCTTCCGCGTTATAAATTGGTTTTAGCCAAAATAATTTTTAAAATCGTCTATTCAACCCCCCCTCTCTAGTCGGCCTCCTCGATCTTACAACAGGAACCCCGTATTCACCTCAAATTTCTGGAAGGACTTATTTGCTCAATGTGATACCAGCCTTAACATGAGTGCGGCTTATCACCCACAATCTGATGGCCAATCAGAAGTGGTGAACAAGATCATTGCTATGTACCTCGTTGCATGGTGGAGACCGACCACGACAGTGGGTTTGTTGGCTTCCTTCGGCAGAATTTATTTATAATACTTCGTATCATTCAGCCCTCAAGACGACGCCATTCAGCGTGGTGTATGGGCGCGACCCCCCTCTTTTCGGGACTATGAGCTAGGAGCAGAGCACACAGCAGTTGATCAGGCACTCCAGGACTGCAATTTGTTCTTGGCAGATGTTACGAGTCGCTTACTCCATGCCCAAGAATTTTACAAGAAATTTTACGATCAGAAGCATCGCTCTGTACACTTCGACATTGGCGATTTGGTTTGGTTGCGCCTTCATCATCGGGCGGCCACTTCTCTACTCGGGGCCAGCCGTGGGAAGCTTAGGCCCCGTTATTTTGGGCCTTACCGCATCATCGCCAAGATCAATGATATGGCGTATCGGCTGGACCTTCCCAAGACGACCCACATCCATGATGTCTTTCATGTGGGTTTTCTCAAGAAGTTTGATGGAGTGTCCCGGGCATCACCAACCCCAATGCCGCCCCTTCTCCATGGGCGGGTCATTCTAGTGCCTCTAAAGGCGCTGCATGCCAGGCTTACTCGTGACAAGTGGCAAGTGTTTATACAGTGGCAGTATTCATCGACTTTCGATACTTTTTGGGAAGATGTCCATGATTTTAAAAAATCTTATCCCTCCTTTCAGCTCGAGGACGGGCTGTTCGTCGAGGGAGGGAGAGATGTCATGTGGGGCCACGTATACGGCCGGTGCCACAAGGCGCAGGAGCAGCTGGCCCTAGAGGCCGCATAAGAGTCCAATGTATGGCTTTAGGTAGTTGCAATTAGGAAGACCTTCTATTTCAGATAAGAGTTAGAGTCCTAGTCCAGGGAAGGATTAACCTTCTATTTCAAATTGTACCCCTATATAAGGAGCATATGCAGTAATAGAAAAACCAGCAAAGGATTGAATTATTCCAACCTCCATTGCGCCAAAACCCATTGCTTCCTACTATTCATCCAGCATTGTTTGGTGCAGTACTGTTTGTCATGGTACTATTCATCCACACCGTCCACCACGGCGTCCCGACGCAATCCTCATCCTCTTGAGTTGATTCTTTCCTTCCGCCTCCGCTCCCAGAGCTCATCTCCTGACAAATTATATCATAAAACATGCTACAAGCTTGTCTTGTCTGTACTCTGAAAGGAGGACTCATTTCTATGTTATAGCTGGCAATGTGAGCGTGTTTGTTAATTTACAACTGTTCTTGCGGCACTACTCACTTTTTTTTGAATCTAGAGAGAGAATTGTATTGCTACTCACTATATGCAAACATTGAAGGCGACATATCTTGTCCACAAGCACACATTTGGGAACATATGTACATGGCCAATCGTGTCCATCCATTTCGTGATGGATAGTACCCTCCCACTCGATGCATGTTTGCGAACCCCCTTTGCGCGCACGGAGCTCTTTCCTCTCATTTCTAACCCCTCATTCTGGGCATCTTCCTCCCGCTCCTCCCCAGCACGACGTGTCACCAGCTAGGGTTTGACCATCGAGTCCCCCCATGCCACTGCCTACGTCGTTACCGCGCCGCCTGCCCGAGCCCTTGTGCCTCCGCACCCGCGCGCACCTCCCCCCGCGCCGTCGCCCATCGAGCTGACTTCTGGTACTTGCTACCACCAACTTCCCTGTGAGTGTCACGCTTTCCTGATTCCCTAAATAGCTTAGTTCAAAATGTATATGTTTTCCCTTCTGGCACGTGCTTTGAAATCTTTCATGTTTTGTGTTGTATGAATAATCCCAACTGTAGCAACTACTATGTTAAGCTAATTGTTTTTTTGGTTCTTTCTTGGAATCACTTGAGATGGGATGAAATTGGGCTATCGTGGTATGATTTGTGCTTCTTTCGGTTGCAGCAGCCCAAGTACCCGTGCCCCCCTTGCGCCGCATGGATTCGACAGAAGATGTGAGTAGCCCTGTACGACCACTAGCTTTGCCATGTCCCGGAATTGCCGATGTGCACCCTCTCATTGCGAGCAGTTTGTGTAAAACACCACAGAAGGCGGCGAGCATTCCATTCAGTGTGAGTGTAGGGTTATTTGAAAATGTTAAATTTGAATGATTAATGTCGTTCTCGTGCTAACTCATCCTTACCGCTGCAGCGTTCGTCGTCCACACCGGTAGTTAATGACGACTTGACACGTGCCCTGGGGATTATTTTTGAAGATGAGGATGCAACGCTCGAGTTTTACAAAGCATATGTGCATGTTGCCAACTTCTCCGTTCGTATTAGGCAGCGGACGACCACAAATAGTATTTTGCAATGGATGCTGTACTATTGTGGCAGACGTGGCTGGAAGGAAGAAAAATGTAAGGACAAGTTGGAGATCAAAATGAAGAGGTCATATGAGTCTAAATTGAGTAGGTGCTGGTGTGAGGCCATGTTTTTTAATCAAACGGACTAAGGACAATAAGTGAAGGTTAGAGACATTTGTCGAAGTGTATAACCATGGTTTTGTCTCACCAAGTAAGCAACACTTGATACGTTCTAATAGACAAATAAATGAGAAGACTAAGACCACATTGTTTGTATGCCATCAAGCTAGCATTGGGACATCTGGGGCATTTAGATATCTTCATGTCAGTGAGGGTGGGTTTCAGAATGTTGGATGCACAAGGAGGGATTTGCAAAATTATCACTGCACTTTGAGAGAGTATAAAGTCATCAGATGCTCAGATGTTCCTAGATAATCTAGCTAGAAAGAATGAAAACAAGGCTGTATTTTATTTTGACTATGTCATTGACAACAAGAGTATGTTGGTCCATGTGTTTTGGGCGGATTCAACCAGCAGGAAGAATTATGTTCATTTTGGGGAGTTGGCCTCATTTGATACAACATATAATACAAACAAATATGATATGATATTTGCACCATTTATGGGAGTGAATAACCATGGGGATGTGTTCTATTTGGGGTTGCATTGCTGCTCGATCAGATGATTGAAACGTTCAAATGGTTGTTCCGTACTTTCTTAAGATGTATGGGAGGTACTGCACCTAGGTTTATAATAACTGATGAAGATGTGGCCACGAAGAAGGCAATTCAAGATGTATTCCCTAATAGCACGCATAAATTATGCATGTGGCACATATTGAACAAACTCCCAACAAAGATTAGGCTAGATTTGAGGGATAACCGAATCTTTTACAATCATGTCAATTCATGTATGTATCCCTCAGAAACTCCAGAAGAATTCGAGTCACAGTAGGCTAATATTATTTCAGAGTTTGGTTTGGAAGATAGTGAGTGGTTGGCTGATCATTATAGTATTTGGGCATCTTGGGTATCGGTTTACTTTTTGGACATACCCCTGGCAGAAATTCTTAGAACAACTTCAAGGTCTGAAAGTGTTAATTATTTTTTCAATCGATTTATAAGTTACAAACATGCTTTGGTTGAGTTTTGGATCTGCTTTGACACTACAATTGACGAACAAAGAGAAAAGGAGCTAAGAGAAGACAATGTCACATTTCACACGAAGCCCCAGTTGAAGACATCATGGCAATAGAGTTGCATGGGGAGAACAATCTCACTAGAGGGAAATACAAGACGAATCGGCCTGAGGAGAACAAGCAGAAGAAATCAAAGGGAAAGGCTACTCGCATGTGTAGCACATGCCACGAGATCGACACCCATGACAGCCGCAGCTGCCCTTTACGGAAACAAGCAAAATAATCATTCCCATACGAAATTCTGGTTTGACTAGTACTCACTGTCTAGCATTCCATTGATATTGTGTTTCAGTACTCACTGTCTAACATGTTCAGTATTCATATTTGCTTTCTAGGGCCTCCAAGGTGGCTAATCAGGAGGTGGTTGCAAAGGAGGTGGCTGAATGTTGTATGGACATGTCATATTTGAATGTTGGACATGTTGAGCTTTAGAGTTCTGGACTCATGCACATGTTGTATATATGGACATGTAATATTTGCTTTGATGGGTGGATGAAGTGCTGCTGAATGTTGGACATGTTAAGCTTCAGATTTCTGGACTCATGGACATGTTGTATTGACAATGCTACAGTATCATGTATTTGCAAAGTTCACTTAATCTGTCCAAGTTCATTTCATTTTGTTTCGGTTCAGTAAAGTGTCGATCTTGGATTATTGAGCCTTCTTTGCTTCGGTAGCCTGTGGTGCAAATCTGAACCGTCTGCAGTCACAGGCATAGGCTCTCTCTCGACTGACTTGTATCAGGCACACACACTGCCATAGTTTCACCGAGTTTTACCTCAATTGCCACCAGTGTGTGTGTTTGACCAACAGAGGGGGAGGCAGTACCGGGTTCACTGAAAACATGCACATACATTTCAATCTCAGGATGTTGCTTCCATTGCCTCCAACGAAATACATTTCAAAACATGCGCATACATTTGGGTCATTCATACAACACAAAACATGCAGCTCACTCACTCATACAAGAATTGAAATCATACATTATTTTCCCGTCAATACCACATGGCGAATTAAAGTTCACGGATACATGACACATTACAGTTCACAAACACACTTAAATGACATTCTTCGCAATGAAAATTCCTAGAAAGAACATTAAACATGCAACAAGAATCATTTTAAACTTCTCATCTGCAACAATCGATTTCAGAATTGACTTGTTAATCTGGTCCAACGACTTGTTCATTTCAGCTAAATGTGCCAAGACATGATCGTCAACATGGGAAACTATTGGATATGTTCGGTGTGCATTGTTGAACTTCACACAATGTTCCTCTTTTTTGTCCTGTTCCATATGCAACCCAACCAGATGTGTCTCTGTTGGACCGTAAAGGCGACTAGAGGGGGGGGGTGAATAGGAGCACGCTCACTTTTTCACAAATTATGAACTCAATACAATTTAACTCCAGTAGCTATTATAAAGCTATGAAGATCAATGTACCAGTACAGCGGAAGACTAGTATTGAATCCAATTAAACCCCTAAGCAATATAACAAAAACAACTAAGATTACCAAGACTCACAACACGGGCGGTCTGACCGTTATACTCAACCGGTCGGACCGATTGCCGGGCGGTCGACCGGCGTTGTAGTTGGCGGTCGGACGCTCAAAATCGGTCTCGACCGGTGATGACGGGCGGTCTGACCGGCCGACTCCAGAACCGATCTGCAACAGTAAAATCAGCCCGATGACGAACTTGCAATTAGGTGAAACTTTTGATTCTCAACTCTAATCTTTATGAAACTTTGCACACACCTTCTATATGCTATTGAGGACCTATTCCAATTGAATATTATGATAATTCTTGGAACGATCTTGAGCAATTGCCAATTGATTAACAGAAGGTCTAAAACGGGCAAGAACGAAAACTTGATCCTAAAGCTTGTTCGTGAGAGATTGATGATCAAGATGATGCTAGATAGATTCACACATATCACGACAAGCTAATTCACGTGAAAGAATCAATCACAAACTCGCGGATCAAGGAAAGCCCTAAAATCACCAAATTGAAAGCAAGAACGAAAGAGACTTATCTCAAGCAAACCTTGCATAGATTGATTTCGTGATTGAAGTGGATTACATCCACACCATCATGGATCAAGAGACAATCAAGGATCACGAAATTCACCACAAACCATCAAGAGCCCTAGCCTCCACCTCAACTCCCTAAAGACAATTAGGGTTTTGAAACATAAAAGCGAGAGAGAGAGAGTGCAAAGCCATCTCCTCCTATTTATAGTGGAGGCCTAAAACTCTTAGGGTTTGACTTAATTGGGCTCCGTTAAGGCCCACTAACAAGCGGGTCACACACGCTTGCGCCGCAATGGCGCCGTCTTTAACTTTTGACCTAAACCGCTTCACCATGTGCCATGGATTCGCCAATAGGTCACCCTTGTCCATCTTGTGTCACGCTTGAGTCGTTGACCTCACCCGCATCGCCGATCGCTCGACCTCAACTCTTCAAGTCTAGTCCCGATTCTCCTCGTCGCTGACCGTCGTTGACCACCAAGCTACTGCACAACCACGCACAAGAACACACGTATTCGGGAACAAGTTCTTCACAACTTGACCCATGTTAGTCAAAACATGCATCATGCAAATCATATGCCATGAAACCAATGACTTTGACCTAACAAAACAACATCGCCACGAAGTTGGCCGACGTTCAAGTAGAAACCGGTCTGACCGTTCGGGTGAGCGGTCGGATCGCTCCATGGCGGTCGGACCGCTCCACGTGAGCCGATCGGACCTTGGGACTTAGCCAGAAATTTAACCTCCCAAATTCCGAAACCTTCTGGAAACTTAAATCCAATAGAACTTCTTACTGGAGACTCCAAAAATTATGAGGCCAAGTGCATTGGGATCCCCTCACTTGCCTACAACACCTATTTTTGGCCCAGCTTATTTTGACCACTTTTGGTCATCGCCGGTCTGACCGCCCACATGGCCGGTCCGACCGATTTGGGACGATCGGACCGATCATTGCAAGGACCGGTCGGACCGCCGACCGTAAAAACAGTAGCTTTGTCGAAAACGCGGGAAACGACAAATCGTAAACGCCATTGCCAATTGTCACATCATCCTAAGATCTGGAGCATATCCCCATGAAATCCACAATCTCCCCCTTGATGAACACATTGGTAATTATCCAGAAAATGTAAGTAAGAGGTTTGAAAACGAGTTTACTCGCAGTTTCGACAAAGGCACAACTTGGTCCATAAGCAAGAAAAAGCAATGTAAGTGACCAAGTCGGCATCGTAATAGTATAGGCATGTGAGACAAAGCAAAAGAAAGCATAAAAACTTTGATTTTTAAAAGGGTCAAATTTCTCACATAAGGTCCAAATGAAAGAACAATTGTTCAATTGACCTATGATCATTGTGAGGATAAAATAATGCAATTCAAGTTCGAATATTCAATAAGACAATAAGAATGCAACTCAAGAACTCCCCTCACTATGATCATCAAATTTCAAATTTTGATTTCTCCCTTTGTATAAACTTCTCCCCAATCTTCTCCCCAATAAAGAAATAGAGAATAATTAAACAACTTCTCTTCTCATTTAACACATCTTCTCCCCTTTGACAATGGATTCATCAAGAAATCACGCCTTCCTCTCATCCAGAGATAACAAATATAGAGTAAAGGAAGAAGCAGAAACAAAAGAAGCATAAAGAGGAATATGCATGAAGTGCAATGGAGTGGCTTCAATTTTTGTATTTTTCAATTTTTGATTACAAGAAGCTTTGGAGATTACCCAAAAGAACAAGCTAGTATCTCTAATATTGCACAAACAAACATATCAAGCTGACAGTAGCTAGCAAGATCATGGTAAGACATATATATCAAAGCTAAGCACAAAGGCTCAAAAGTAAAGCGTAGATTTGATCAATTTAAGCAACGCTTCAAATTCAAACAAGTTCATCAACGAGGATCCTAAAGTGAAATTGGCCATGTCAAGCTGTCAAAGTGAGATCAAAAATCTAACAAAGACCACAAGAAGAGTCAATCAAGTCCGTATTGAATCATTTTGCTCAATATTTGTAAACGCCCATTTGTCAACATTTTTCTCATTTGCATTGAATATTGAAGTTGACTAATGATCGACTTAGTGACAAGATCACGGACTAGGAGCCATCCACAAACTCATCCTAAGCTTCGACCAAAAGTTGTTTAAAGGTATATCTTAGTAAAGAAGATCCTGGACTAGGAGCCATCCACAAACTCTTTCTAAGCTTCTACAAGGCGACAAATCTTGAGGTTCATGTCATTTCTGACAAGCAGTCCCCATGAGATCGTCTGGATCATCAAACTATCTCCAAGTTCATGTCATTTGACAAGCAGTCTCGTAAGAATAGTTTGGCACAATTTAAGCATAAGACAATCTTGATTTTCATTTTTCACATGAGTACTTTTAGAATCTCAAGAACACAAAAGCTCAAGTAATGGTCAATTCTAGATCAAAGAGCTAACAAAGCAATTCCAGACAGGCCAATGTCACAAGAGGAGCACTAATTACGCAACTCGCTAAAACATCCACAAATTGCAATTTTTAGTTTGAGTTGTTTAAAAGGTTCTAGCTCATATAGCAAAGACTTAGCTACACATGTAAAAGCATGATAATTCTAGCAAGTCAAAGAACTAGACATGACATTGAGCAAGAATTGAAATACAAAAGCTCTAAAGGGTAATAGGCAAAGCTTCATCAACTTTAAAAGATAAGTTGAAAATCTTATATTACAATGCATCTTTTTGGATTTTTCATACCATTTGTTGTAGCCACTTGATGGAGTTTCTATATGAATGCAATATGACACAATGAGATGCAATTAAAAGCCTAAAAACCTAAAAAGTTCAAAAGATCACTAAATTCGTAAAAAGAACAATAAAAGATCAAAAGAACAAGGAAAGATAAGAAAAGATCAAACTCCCCTCAAACCAACCCATAAGGATAAATTACCCTAACTCGCTTCTTAAGGAGGAAAATCGGTTTGATCTAAAGGCTTGGTAAGAATATCCGCCAATTGAGCTTCTGACTCTCTAAGTGCATCACAATATCACCTTTTCAACATGATCTTTAAGGAAGTGAAAGCGAATGTCTATGTGCTTAGTCCTAGAATGTTGCACTGGTTTTTAGCAATATTAATAGCGTATGTTATCACGTAAAAGAGGAACACTAGCAAAATTTAACCCATAATCTTTCAAAGTGGACGCCATCCACAAAATCAAGCACAAAGAACTAGCAGACTACATACTCGCTTCAAGATGGATTGTGCAATGTAAGACCGCTTCCTAGAAGACCAAGATACAAGAGAAGTGCCTAGGAAGTGACGGTGCTCGAGGTACTCTTCCTATCTAACCGACATGCAAAATCGAATCAAAACCTCTAATGGACAAAGTCAAGAGCAGAATACCAAATGCCATATAAAGGGTAGAGTGTAAATACCGAATATGCGCTTAACGGCTTGGCGATGGGAAGTTCTCTGAGACGCTGAAATCTTGCACAAAGACATACCGTGAAGTGAATGTCCGGTCTCGAGGCCGTCGGATCTGAGAAGGAGCCGATCATGTCTTTGCGGTACTCGCGTTGATCCACGACTTCTCCTTCCTCATCCGATCCAAAAATCGAAGTTGCCATGGGAGTGGAAATTGGGCAGGTCACCCATGTTGAAGCGTTTGAGTAGATCTTTAGTGTACTTCGTCGATGGATGAAAGTTCCTTCCTTGCATTGCTTGATTTGAAGTCTCAAAAAGTAATTAAGCTCTCCCATCATACTCATCTCAAATTCCTGGACATAGTGTCGGAAAAGTCGAAACAAGAGCATTAGAGGAACCACCAAAGATAATATCATCCACATAAATTTGAGCAAGCAGAAGTCATTGTCACGACTAAGAATAAATAGAGTTTTATCCACTTTACCCATCTCAAAATTATTTTTAAGCAAGAAGGTCTTAAGTCTATCATACCTGTGCTCTAGGGGCTTGTTTAAGACCATATAATGCTTTAGATAGCTTGAAAACACGATTTGGATATTTAGGATCCTCAAAACCGGGGTTGCTTAACATACACTTCCTCATCTATGAAACCATTTAAAAGGCACTTTTAACATCCGATATAATTTAAAACCTTTTGATGCAGCAAATGCAAGCGAGAATGCGAATGGCTTCTAGTCTAGCAACAGAGCAAATGTCTCATCAAAATCTAACCCCTCAACATGAAATCGAGCTACCAATCGCCTTATTTCTAACCACGTAACCATCCTCACCTTGTTTATTCTTAAACACCCAACGGGTTCCTATAACATTATGACCACTAGGAGGTTCTACTAGGTTCCAAACTTTGTTTCTTTCAAAATTCTCTAACTCCTCATGCATGGCATTTACCCACTAGAATCGGATAAAGCATGTGATATATCGGGGTTCAAAAGAAGCAACAAAAGCCGAATGAGAGTAGAGATTTGGATCATTATACCGGAGCGAGTGACTCGCTCATGTAGATTACCTATTATCTGCTCCGAGGATCTTTGTCTCTGAATGCGAAGGAGCGCCGGGTGAGATGTCGTTTCTTCGACTTCCGCAGTATCACTGATGATGATGATGCAACAGAGCCTCAATCGAAGGTGAAGTAGACGTAGCGTGTTCTTGTATCAATATAGGCGCCTCGGCAGCAGATGAGGGAATGACATTAGCTTCGTCCTCATCTTCCTCCACAAAATGCTTTCTGTCACACCAAAATCATCTCTAGCAATTGATCTAGCTCAGGCTAGTCTCATCAAAAGTGACATTACAAGTCTCTGAATAATGTTAGTCTTAGTATTAAAAACTCGAAACCCTCGAATGAGCGGGATAACCCGTAAATACCCCATCAAAAGTTCTTGATTCAAATTTATCTAAGTTGCTGTCTTAAGGATAAAACATTTTGATCCAAAACTTCAAAATGCGAAAGCAGAGGGTTTCTACCAAAACGGCTCATAAGGAGTCTTGCCTAAAGAAGGTCTCAAAAGACACGATTGGCCGCCCAAAATCTCCCGGTGTGGTCTAGCATCGTCCTAGCCATTTCGACCAAGGTCCTATTCTTCCTTTCCACCACGCCATTTTGTTGAGGACGTGTGGAGAGGAGAAGCGATGCTCAATACCATCATCGACTATGAACCCTAGCGGCGTGGGAGGTGCAGGAGGGATCGGCAGAGCTCGGCTCATGACAGGCGGCGACGCGGGGGCTCGGTTAGGGTGGGGCTAGGCGCGCGCATAGGAGCAAACCTAGCTCTTGGGTGGAGAATGGAGGATCGAATGCACTCGGGTTGGTGCGCGAGCTCGAAGTGTTATGACACAAAATAAAAGCGCATGCAGTTATGCCCAATGTACAAAGCAGTTTTATGGCGACACCCTTTGGTTTATTGGCAACTCTTCATCATGTATATATACATGTATATGATCGAATAAAGATGACTTTTTGGTTTCTCTCAATCACTTTACAATACGTTATCGGACCCGCTTTCACACAAATAGAAAACAAGAGGTAATGGCACTTTGTGACAATCACAAGCAGCTTTTCGCAGATCCTCGCTTTAGTTGATTCTTTGCACAAGAACTTGCATGTTCTTCGCTCCTCTCCATGAGGAGCCTCCACCACCACGCCCGGCAACCACTACCATCATCGCCACCGGTCATGGCTCTCGGCTGGCTCATCGTCGATCCATAGGGATGACGACGGCGTTACTCCACCGCGAAGGCCCCACGCTATGGTCCTTCGGCGGCGGCCAAGACGCCCGCAGCCTGCCAACCGTCGACCCGGTCTCCGGATCGCAACCCCATACAAGCATCCTCCGCCGAGGATGAGTTCTCATCCACATAAAAAAAGGAGGTGCGGCGGCCGCGTATGGCGCCGCCGCGCCAAGCTGGCCGCCCGGCCCGGCTTGCCGCATGGCGCCCGCCAAGCCGCGCCGGCCGAGCGCGCCGCATGGCCTTGCCCGCCCCAGCCTTGATCGGCAGCGCCCGGCCAACTAGCTGTGATCGGCGCCGCAGCCATACCGCTGGCCAGCGCAGCGCCCGGCAACCGGCCGGCAAGGCCGGGGTCGGCGCGCGCCGACCAGCGATGGCCGGCGCCGGCCTTGCCCGCCCGGCCGGCGCGGCCGATGATCCCGGCCGGCTGGCCGGCGCATAAGCGCGGCGGCCGGCCGGCTGACTTCAGCAATCCGACCCCGATGCTTGGGCGACAGTGTACCGCCGACCCTGAGCAACAATGGCGGCCGTGGCGCTCCCCTTCCAATGGCCGTGGCGGCGGCTCCCATGGTGGCTAGGGTTTGGGGAGTTAGGGAAACCCTAACTCCCCTTCCATTATATATATGGCTGTCATTAAATGGGCTTCGGCCCAAATTAATCCGCCTCCCCCTTTGGGCCAAAGGCCAAATGGGCTTCAGCCCAGGTTGTCATGATTTTGTATTTTCCCCCCTGTATTTCATGGGAAATGCGGAATCTTTATTTTAAATAAATTCCTATTATAAATTTGCATTTCAGTCCCTACAGGATCTGAAAATTATGTAAATATTTAAATAAATGTGCATTCACATTTATATGTTTTTATATATAGGATTATTATTTTATTGTAATTTATTTGCAATACGCATTGCGACCATATTTAAAATTTGCTATCTTTAGCAAAATTAAAATTCAAAAATTCCCATTTAATGAGTACCATTGTACTTAATAATTTGGAATTTTTTGCAAAATATTATACCTAACATAAATACCACATTATCACAATTTATGGCCCTTTTTGCTACATTTTTTTTGTACGCTATGCCATACAAGAAATTGGTGTTCACCACCAATATTGTGATTATACAGTATTATAAATATAACCACACGTTATATTTAATTTGGGTATATATATTCATTTGGCATACAATACTCATATTGTTTTCCATATATTTTGCATTTTATTACAACAATACCATACACATTAATTTACCTCATGTAAATTAATTATTTATGGTGTACTTTTATGTAGGTTTTAAATGGCTACCAAAGATTTTGAGCCACTCGCTATCGATGGTACCAATTACCCTACATGGGCTATGGACTTAAAGATCAACCTCACCACGTGGGTTGGAAAGGGTGATATTTAATCCTCCATGAATCAAATTCCTCCAGATATTGTGAAATATTCCGTTTTAAACATAATACGGAATCACATACATCCGATTTAAAGGCGGAATATCGTATGAGGAGAATCCACTTACTTTATGGATAGCCCTCAAAATAGATATGAGCAATGAGAACATTATCTTACGAGGCTAATCATGAATGGGCACATCTTAGACTCCAAGATTTCAAAAGCAGTTGGAGACTATAACCATGCCCTTCATACTATTTGCTCCAAATTGCGTTTTGTGAGAAGGAACCAACAGATGCGGATAAAATAGAAGACTCTCTCTACAATGCTCCCATCGACGTGGTCCTACTGAACAATGGCGTCTTGCAAATTACCAAACTTATTTTGATCTTATGCATACTTTACTTGAGCAGAAAAACATGTGAACTTCTTTAAAGAATAATCAAGAACGCCCCATCGAAATTTGCTCCACTACGAAGTTCATGCTAATCAAAATAACAATAAGTTCAATGGTTCAAAAGACCAATCAAAGAACTTTAAAGGTAAACACAAACGCAACATGAAGCAAAAACCAAGCGGATTCAAGAAAGGTAAAGGCAATTTTGGTAAGAAAATTGACAAAAAGGAGATTTATTAAAAGTGTGGTTGCTACAACCATCCTACCAAGAAATGCCGCACCCCGAAGCATCTTGTGAACCTCTACCTCCAGTCTTTGCCTCAAGGCAAGGATGCTCAACAGAAGCGATTTGAAGCACACTTCAATCTCACATCCAACGATGATGAAACCGAATGTTCTCAAAAGTTCATTCAAGAACTCAAAGACACATGTGCCTCTACAAAGAAGGATGATCTCATGTGCACCGAGGACACACTTGAAGAATTTCATTCTCACGACATGCTTGGAGATCTCAATTAGACTCCTAGTTCCATAGCTACTAAGTACTTTTATGTTGTAATATAAATAATGTTGTCATCTATATTGTAAGCTTGTATGCTACAATCATATATCGAACATATCCGATATTGCAAAATAAAGTTTGTATGTATTCTATATATTACTTCAAGAATTTCATTAAATTCTTTTCTTTGTGTATATAGATTTTGGAGTCAATCCAATGGAGGAGGAATTATGCCTTGTGGATAGCGGTACCACAAACTCTATACTTAGGGACACAAAATATTTCCAAACCCTTACAAGGAGAAAAGGAAATATTTTAACAATCGCTGGACGCGATGCAACGATAGTAGGCTCTGGTCGCGCTTCTATCACTCTCCCTATGGGTACACAATTGGAGATTGAGGATGCACTCTTGTATCCCGATTCAACACGTACCCTACTTAGTTATAGAGATATCCGTCAGAATGGTTTTCATATTGAAACCCAAAGTGACAACAAAGAGGAATATCTACTCTTAACTAAAAACAACGGATATGGCAAACAAGTACTAGAGAAAATTCCATCTTTAAACTCCGGATTGTACTATACATACATCAAATCCGTTCAACATATTGCGTACAAAGTAATTTTCCAAAATACTAATACATTCCAAACATGGCATGATCGCCTTGGCCACCCATGCATTGGAATGATGAGGAAAATTATTAGCAATTCTATTGGTCATACATATATCAAAACAAAATTTCCGGAATCCTCAGATTTTGTGTGCACTTCTGTCTGTTAGGAAAATTGATTTTAAGACCCTCTTATCTTAAAATCAGAGCTGAACCACTTAAATTCCTTGAACGCATTCAAGGAGATATATGTGGTCCTATACAACCATTGTGTGGCTCATTCAGGTACTTCATGGTTCTCATTGATGCATCTACTAGATGGTCACATGTGTGTCTTTTATCCACACGAAACCATGCATTTGCTAAGTTAATTGGTCAAATCATCCAATTACGAGCACATCATCCTGAATATCGAATTCAATCAATTCGAATGGACAATGCTGCTGAATTTTCATCCTATGCCTTCAATGATTATTGTATGGCTCTTGGGATACAAGTTCAACACTCTGTTCCATATGTTCATACACAAAATGGTTTAGCAGAATCTCTTATCAAGAGAATCAAGCTCATTGCACGACCATTACTACATAATTGCAACTTACCAACATCATGTTGGGGTCATGCAGTCTTACACGCTGCTGACTTAATACAATTGCGTCCAACTGCATATCATAGCACTTCCCCGCTACAATTAGTACGTGGAAATCCACCAGATATTTCCCATCTGCGAAAGTTCGGTTGCGCTACATACGTACCGATCTCACCACCACAGCGTACCTCAATGGGACCGCACAGGAAACTTGGGATCTATGTTGGGTATAAATCACCGTCAATCATAAAATACCTCGAACCCCTAACAGGGGACACATTTCTGACGCGATCACGATTGCATATTCAATGAGGAGCATTTCCGGCATTAGGGAGACAATAAATACCAAGCGAATGCCGGAAATTAATTGGAATGTTCAAGGCATTCTCGCCTCGAGACCACGTACTACGTGAGAGTGAGCTTCAAGTTGAGAAAATTATTCATTTGCAAAACATTGCAAATAATCGCGAATGCATTTCTTGATTATAAAGGTGTCACAAAATCCTATAACCACGCGAAATGTGCACGAAAGAGTGGAGGTACCGAAAAATACCACTCAACTCCCGGTTCAAAATAAGAGGGGAGAATGCGGCACAAATGGCGGATCTGACTTCTAACAAGCGATAAAGGAAACAAAAGAATGTAAATGCAGATCAACCTCAAGTTGATAGACACCAAAGGATCCTTGAACCGGATCAACGGTGCACTCAATTCACGATCACGGGACATCGGAATACCCCGACTCAAATGTTTTGGGAAATAACATTGAGTCATCGAGGGTCAAGAAATTTCTACTAACTATAATGATTACGGAGAATCATACGATCGTAAGACTACAATTGTCGACATTTATTTCTCCACAACAATTGCAAACAACCTTCAAAATGATCCGGATCCTAAGACCATGGCGAGTGCAAGCGGCGCTCGGATTGGAACCAATGGAAGGATGCAATTCAGCGGAGTTAGCCTCGCTCAATAAAAGAAATGTATTCACCAATGTGATACATACACCTCCCAAAGTATCCTGTCGGTTTCAAATGGGTTTTCGTCATAAGCGGAATGAAAACAATGAGGTGGTGAGGTACAAAGCAAGGCTTGTAGCACAAGGGTTCACGCAGAGACCGGCATTGATTACAATGAAACATATTCTCCGATAATGAGTGGAATAACATTAGATATTTAATCTCATTGGCGATTAAAAATCATCTAGCTTTTGGTTGATGGATGTAGTATTGCATATCTTTATGGGTCACTCGATTCGGACATATACATGAAAGTTCCGATGGAATTTCAATTCGAATCAAGCGCAGATCGCAATATGTATTGTGTAAAGTTGAACAAGTCTTTATACGGCTTGAAGCGATCGGGTAGAATGTGGTACAACCGACTAAGTGAGTTCCTAACCAAAAGGGATACTCCAACAATGATGATTGCCCATGTGTATTCATAAAAGATCCTCAACAGATTTTGCATTATATCTGTATGTTGATGATCTTAATATCATTGGTAACACACAAGATATAGATGAAACACGCAATCATCTTAAGGCGAATTTGAAATGAAGGATTTGGGTAAAACCAAATTTTGCTTAGGTATACAACTTGAGCACCTTCATACAGGCATTTTAGTGCATCAATCACCTATGTCCGGAAAATATTGGAAAAATTCAATATGGACAAAGCATATCCATCGAAAACCCCATGGTTGTTCGATCTCTGAGCAGGAGAAAGATCCATTTAGACCCCGAGATGTAAATGAAGAGCTATTGGGACCCGAGGTTCCATATCTCGATGCTATCGGAGCGCTTATGTACCTTGCAAATTGCACCCGACGGATATTGCATTTGCGGTAAACCTACTTGCTAGATCACGCTTACTCAACCAAAAGACATTGGGTAGGAGTGAAGAATATCCTTAGATATCTTCAAGGCACTAAAGATCTCGGTCTATTCTTTCAAAAGAATAAAAATATGGATTTAATAGGATATCAGATCTTTGGCTATTTATCGATCCCCATAATGCGGATCTCAAAGCAGCTTTGTGTTTTTACGGTGGAGCAACCATCTCTTGAAGTCTTGAAGCAGACTCTAGTGGCTACATCCACTAATCATTCGAAATAATTGCATTATATGAAGCATCACGTGAATGTGTATGGTTGCGAGAATGATTAATCACATACAACGATCATGTGATATAGGTGCTATTTCATCACCTACTATTATCTACGAAGATAATGCTGCTTGCGTTGTTCAAATGCAAACGGGTTACATAAAGAGTAATATCACAAAACATATTGCACCTAAACTATTTTACCCACATGAATTGCAAGAAAGTGGGGAAATCACTATTCTGCAAACTAAGTCTTGTGATAACCTCGCAGACTTATTTACCAAGTCATTACCAACTTTCGCATTTCAAAAATGTGTTCATGGAATTGGTATGCGAAGACTACGTGATTTGCAGATGTCAGGGGGAGAAATCTCCTAAGACTCAACCCGTTCAGATAAAATATTGTACTCTTTTCCTTTATGAGTTTCTCATCAAGGTTTTTAATGAGGCAATATGACAACATAATCATTAATACATCTCTTTTCCTCACGGGGGTTTAGGAAGATATGAGCAGGATATATGCCATATCAACTTTTCTCCTTAAATTTTCCTTTGGGTTTTAAAGGAGTTTTTCATGATATATCCATTCTATCGGTTCTCCTCATATTTTCCCTACAGGGTTTTTGGAGGAGTTTTTCCAAGATGATGAATTAGAAGATCATATGAAGACACATTGGTCAAGGGGGAGTGTTATGACACAAAATAAAACTGCACAACAGTTATGCCCAATGTACAAACAGTTTTGTAACTGACACCCTTTGGTTTATTGGCAACTCTTCATCATGTATATATACATGTATATGATCAGAATAAAGATGACTTTTTGGTTTTCTCTCAATCACTTTACAATAAGAAGAAAGAAGGTCGATCTACGCTGGGTGGTTTTCGCAAAGCGTGGAGTAGGAGCTGAGGGGGAAACTTCGGCCGTGGAATCTGAAAGGAATGACTTGAATGGTCCATGTACACATGTTTACCAAATGAGATATGTGCACCAGATATGTCGCCAGAGAATTGCGTCTCTACTCACTGGACGCAAAAATTGAAGAGCAAAATTTAGGTCCATCTTTTGGCCCACAAGGGAACAAGGCCTAGCCCAACTTGTTTCTGCTCACGGCCTGCACAGCCCAAAATGTGATCCCCGGCCGTCGATTGGAGAGGAATAGATTTCCCCACTATCCCTTGTCCAGAAGACGCAGGCACGCAGCCGTCGCCAAATCCCAATCCGCCGCGGAGAGAGATCGGAGTGGGAGAGGGAGAAGAAGAAGAAGATGGTGCGGGTGGCGACGTACTTCGCGATGACCTTCGGTGCGTTCCTCTTCTGGCAGTCCATGGATAGAGTCCACGTCTGGATCGCCCTCCACCAGGACGAGAAGGTAAACTAATTACTGGCCTAATCTCCCCCCTTCCCCCACTAAATTCATCCCTCGTTGCTATGCCTGTGCCGCTTGTGGATACGCTGATCTTCAGTTCGGCGCGTTAGATCTAGGTCTTCTTTGTGTGCGATTAGCTTTGTACTCCGTCCACGTGAATCATGGATTGGGTTAGAGGTTGCTGGATCCGACCGGGTTAGATTCTGCGAGTGGGCTAGGCTTTCTTGTCTAAGTGTGATGTTGATATTTGAAGCGAGGGCTTTCTCCAATTGGTGGTTCTGCTGCGTTCTTGCGGACTTGTTTACGGATCACGTCTTGATTTTTCGAAATAGCACGCAGACCCAGATTCTTATTTGAAACCAGAAGCGTTTCTTAGAGAGTCAAAGCAAACAAGGGGTATAAGCCATAAGGGTCATAGAAGTTACATCTGACCACACCCAGCACAAAGGCAATGTAAGCATTAGGAAATTCACTGTGTAGCAGAAGTACCTGTGAACCCGTAAACAAAAGACATCTCAAGGTATTCCATTTGAAACAAAAGACAGCCGCAATAGGAAAGAAACAACATCCATCATCTCCTGGGTGTTTTGCTTTAGGAACCGGCAATCACATCACATAATCTCTGCAACTGTACAGCAGCTTCAGTCACCATGCAGGCCTCTGCCTCCCACAATAGTTCCTTCCCGCCTTTTACAGCTGCAAGAAGAATATGAGTATTAAAATTACTCCCATTGTATCGGTTCTTCACACAGGAAGTTTTTATGATTATAGTTCGCCAGAGAATCCAGGCCGTAGGTGCAAATACGATGAGAGTGAATTGGACTGTTTTCTTGCTGCTGTTAAATGTTATTCATTCAGCAGAAAACTCATCTCACTGAGACTGGGATTACATCTTGAATTTAGCCACCTAGCCTGTTGCCTGTTTTGTTATTACCTATAAACCTATCCTACTGATGACTCAAGACATTGTTGGATTTTCTTTGGGAATGAATTGCCGGAGCCTGTAAGCATCCGGATATTGTGTTGGTTAATACTCATTTACTGATTAACATTGTGCCCTTTTGTTATGTGGGGCATATATCAAGTAGTGTTCCCCTAAGCGCCCACCTAGGCCGCCTAGGTGCTAGGCGCAACCCTCCCGCCTAGCCGATTTATCCCGCCTAGGTGGTGATTATTCGCTAGCTAGACGCTAGTTTGCCGTCCGACTAGCGTCCAACGCCTAAGGGAACATTGATATCAAGGACAAACACACCCCATTTGGTCATGTTTCTGTATTTTGTTACGCTGAGCTTGTGTTGAGAGTAAATTTCTTAAGGGCAACTTGTAACCTATTTTCAAACACATCACATGTGGTTATTTTTCTGTACATTTTCCATCTGACACTTTGATACTGTGATTAAACATCAGTCCGCATTGTACCCAAAAGGTCATTTGGGGCAAAGGACACTGTTGAAACTCCTGAGACATGGAAAATTGTCGTAGTTGTGTTTCCCTGGCGGTAGAATTGTTGCTTTTATATGCATGTTTAACTCTCTTTTGGATCCCCATTTGTCTTAATTGATCTTGACACTTGAAACATCAGAGCATTAGGTGCCTAATTGCTGTTAGAAACTTTCAAGTGCTAGACTGAATCACGGACAAATAGGTTCAGGTGTTCTGTGGGTTGTTTCCACCAAAAACACTATTACCACCTGTCCGCCCCCCCACAATCCCACACACCCCACCACCAAAACCACTACCATGGAAAAACTCTTTGCCACTTCATGTACTGTTAATGTATGCACAGAGCGTTTTCTGGAAGCAGCTGAAAGTGGTTTCTTTCTTTCAGAAAGAGAGGATGGAAAGGGAGCTGGAGATAAAGAGAATGCAAGCAGAGCTAATGGCCCACACAAAAGAGAGTGAATCATGATTATCATTTGGCCAATGGTTCCAAGTAGTTGCTTTGCCGTATTGCTTCGTTGTGATGTACTTTCCATTTTCCAAGTGATAATGCTTGGCTGATGTATGCTTGGCACCTTCAATAAACTAAGAGATGCTATAACTTTGTTGAATGCAAGAGGCTATGCTCATGTTGAATTATTTGCATTCTATAGAAAAGCACCAATCAGCTCCATTACCTGGTTATAAAGTGTTGTTTTGTACTGATTCTACAGATTTTGTAACAAGTCGTTGCTGTTCAGTGAAGCAAATGTTTGGTGGTGTTTCGGGAATCGGGATAGATATTTCAATATTTTGGTTGTTTTTCTGCTATGCCGTTCTAAGTAATATCTCCAGTGCTTTTCAGCTCGGTGTGCAGTTTTGCACATTCCCTAAAGACGCCGTTTTTCTTTCTTCCATTCATTCTTTTTTCGTTGATTCAAAGCAGCTTATGTCGGCAAAATAATTTTTCCTGTTCACTAGCTCTTGACCGTTTGTTTTGTAAATCGTGAGTGCTGTGGTGCCCCAACTTATGAAAACAAAAGTTTTTTTAAAGAAACTCAACCTTCTGAAGCTTAATTAAATCTGAGCTGATCAAAATTTTATCAAGAGCAAGCTGGATTATGAATTCACGGTGTGAGCCATTAAGAAAGGTAGGTCTTGCTTGTTATGTTGAAGTCTGTTGGGGGAGAGCTTCCGTGCACTACCGTTCACTACCTTGAGCCGACGGCAATCTCGTGAAGGCACGAAGCCCTGGACAGATCAACCCCAGACGAGCTCTGGAGACTAACCTCAGACGAGGTTCGGGCACCAACCCTGGACGGGGTCCGAAGACTAACCCTGGATAAGGTTCGGAGACCAACCCAGGGTGAGGTTCATGTCCGGAGACCAACCCCGAATGGGGTTCGGAGACTAACCCTCGACGGGTTTTGAGACAAACCCCGGATGAGGTTTGGGTCCGGGATCAACCCTGGACGGGTCAGAGGACCAACTCCGGACGAGGTCTAGGAACCGACCTCGGCGAGGCACGACACATCAGCGAACCCACCCCGGACCCGGTCTGGGTAGCCACGAGGCGAGGTCCCAGCTAAACCCCGAGGGCAACAATGTTACTTCACTGACCTCTCCCTCTATAAATAAGACCCCTTTTAAATGGGGAGGGGGGCGGGCATTGTAACTTCTACCATCCATATGCAATACATTGGCACAGACCCTCGTGTGTGATTCTGATTGAGGTCCTCTTCGCATCCACAGTGGTCGACGCGACCGGCCGGTTGTGCTATAAATTTACTGTTCGATCTAGTATCAACGACAAAATCATTTCAGATTGGCCTCGCCATCAACCTGCTTGTCAGGGAAAGAAGAAAGAATGCCTTCAGAGATAGCATGTTTCTGTCTATGATGATTTATCACATATTTGGCTATTACAATACATGCAGTTTTTTACAACAAATTCGTGGCCATTTTGTCTCACTTCACAAAAGAATTCTACAGAGATAGTACAGCCAACAAAAGTAACGAGGCATGTACATGACAAGAAAGATCAAACCATCTTAAGACACGCCAAAAATAACTCACTTCAATACACTCATACACTAGCTAGCTACTACCCTAACTGTCCCAGGCTGATGCTGTGATTACACATTTGCTCAAGACCGAGAGGAGCAACTCATCTGCCTCCTCTTGCTCAGAGAACACATGACCCTGGCAGCCCTCACCTTCTTCACCAGAAGCCCCCACTTGTCTTCGTCGTCGCCGGCCTTCGCCGCTGCCCTCTCCTGCTCCTTGTGCTTCAACTGCCCGCAGAGAGGTGTGTTGCACTGGCCGTCCGGTTGGTCGCAGAGCGCGGCGTGGAGGCGGAGGAGCTGCCACATGCGCTGGCAGCGCGAGCAGCTCGTACGGTGGCACTGGGAAAAGTGGCGGATGAGGAGCTGCAGGCCCCGGCACGTCGTCGCGTACGCCGGGCACGGCGACTTGGCCGGCGCCCGCCCCACCGGCCCGACCTCCGTGCAGCCCTCCGTGCAGATGTGCCGCAGGCAGTCCATCGCCTCGCTCAGCTCCACGTACGCCCGCTGCTCCGCCCGCTTCCGCCGCCACTTGCGCCGCCGCTGCACGGCCGGAATCATGCATGGGTCAGTGCTTACGATTCCTTAATAACATTTACAAAAGAAAAACGTGCAATGTGAAATTGTCAAACAAACATAATTAAACAACATATGCAAGTGGTGAAGGCATGAGTTAGATGGGTAGAATTTGATCAACGATTCTTCTTACGACTTTCCTTTGGTTGAACGCTAGTACAAGTTAAAACGAACCAATTAACCCACAAGGTTCGGCTGACTTTTGTCAAATCGAAAGGTTGGTTGGTCTTTAACCTTGACTGGAAATTGCTTCAGGTCAGTAGCATCTCTACCTAAATAAAAACGTTTAAAACCTATGGCGAACTGAGGTTGGAGATGTTTACGTTCGCCGGCCATTCGACGTGCTGGCCGGACCGACCCAAATGACCAACACCTTGAAAATCCTATGCACCAACCACACAAAACATTGGTGCCATGTCTTAATGCGCACGAGTGCGACAAGGTGGTCCGGGCATGTCCAGCATTTCCAGGAACCAAAGTCTGAAAGATCGGGATACCACGCTAAACATGCATGTTCCCTAGTGCATTGCGCACTGCGAGAGCCATCATCTTTAATTTCGTTGCGCTTTGCTACCATGCGTGTTACAAAGACACTTCAAGTGGCAACATCGATGGAGTCACATGGGTGGAACGGAAGTATTGACAGTGAGGTATCCAAGGCGAGATGGTCGCGATTCACGTACGTACCAGATCGGCCTCGTGGAGGTGCTGGAGTAGGTCGAGCTCCTGCCAGGGGTCGTTCTCCTGGAGGAAGCGCCACGCCTCCGTCTTCTCCACGGCCTTGAACTCCTTGGCCAGAAGCCTCGTGCACCGCAGGTACAGCTGCGGCGCGTCGCAGAGCTTGGCCAGCTGCAGCACGTCCACCACCGTGTCCGGGGTGAGCCGTGCCCCGATCACCCCCTGGCACCACCGCTTCAGCCACGGCACCTGGTGCGCGTGCGACAGCGCCAGCATGTGCACCGCGTACTCCTCCTCGCTCTCCTCGGAGCACCTGACGCAATTCAGCGAATATTATCATGCGTCCATCCACGATCACTGAAAATAAAAATAAGCGCGACGATTGGTAGAACACGAGCACGTGACATTGGACGGCGCGGCCGGCTATTTTGGCGGTCCCTGTCTCCACATCCACACGAAAAGAGGAGGGAAAAAAATGCTTCCAATTCACTGCAGATGATAGCGCCGCGACCACTGGTCCTGTCCTTCCTGCCTGCGACAGCAACAGCATGCCGCCGATGGGATCGCTTGGCTGGTCGCCTTGGAGCGAGTCATATGCGCGGCGATGCGTACGCACGCAGGGGAGGGTTCCAACTAGGCAGGCGCTACCAGACGACGACGGAGAGAAGAAAAAAGGAAAGGAAACCAACTCGCTTCCTTTCTCCCTTCGCTTTTTCATCGCGCGCTTCAGTTTACTTTTCTCTTGTTCTCTCCGCCGTCCTAGTGCACCAAATTTGTTGCACAAGATTCACGGGCAAGTTTCGGTGCTCGACTTGACGGCTCGCGCGCAAATTGCCGGGGTTTTGCGTGGCTCTGTGTTTCTGTCCGCGTGTGCGTGGCTGTGTCGTCTATATCTTGTGACAATTGACGAGGCATGCTTGCAAATTGGCCGAGTTGACGAAGGTATCACGAAAAATGCCGAGTGATCAGTCCTAATCACCTAGCACGATTCGTGGAGTGGTTCGTTGAATCTACCTGCGTACAGGCGCTGATAGGTCAAAGGGAAAAATATCTGCTCTGCATTTTGGCAGCTTGTCTTGGCAAAAGGTTCAACTGCAAGGTTTTTGTAGGGAATTCGCTTTGGATTTGTTTGTTGCTCCTCATAGTGACGAGGTGTATTCTATCCTAGTCTTTAACATGTCGGGAATACTTCAAAAACTACAATTCTAACAGTATTTTAAGTGTATTAATCGGTGCAATTTTTTTTTCTAGCAATTACTACCATGCACGATGAAGGAAAACAACCCTCTAAGAAAATGGAGCATAAAAATAGAATTTTTCAACTAAGCCATCAAGAGTAGGCCCGGCTGATCATCCGGCTTGTCAACGTGGGGTACGCATGTGACATGTTCTTCTTTTCTCCTCATGTGCTAATACTACTAATGGCTCTTTGCAAACCATTCCCAGCTTGCATGAAACGGATCTATACAAAATAAGGCAAGATATTCCAGGGAGGAAACACGATACGTACCTGCCGGCGTAGAGGAGGCGGACGAAGGACGCCGCGGCGTCGTCGGTGACACCGCGAATCCGAACGACAGCTCTGCCGGCCTTGCCGCCGACCCTGCGCTTCTGCAGACGGCGCTGCAGGATGCTCTCCAGCACCGGCGACGCCGACGCCTGGTGGAAACAGAAAAGAAGAAGAAAACTTCTCTTCAGAAGGGCTGAGGCGACAAAAATTAACCGTTGAAATTAATGTTCGCAAGCATAAGAATTCTTGAAGCGATCCTTAATTAGTTGCTGTTGCGTGCCCGTTTAGACGAAGAGAGACTTGAGATCATCATTACAAGATCTAACTCGAGGTGCTTTAATTAATCTGCGCGTCTGCATACAGGATAATGCGCCAAGAAATCAAACGGCCAATGGAGGAGGAGAAAGAGGAGGCTTACAAGAACAGAGGAATGCGCGGGGATCCTCCGGCGGCCGCCGGAGGTGACGACGTCGACGTCGGCGGCGGGGCCGTCGCCGCCAGCCCGCGGTGGCTCGCACATCTCCTTTTTTTGGACAAGTGAATCCCGACAGAAAATGGAACGAAGAAAAGGGGAAGAAAAATAACTGGGAAGAGAGCGAAATGTTCAGGGGCGTCGCTGCGTGTATGCGTGTCTTGTGAGGGAGGCAAATTGCCGCGGGCATTTGAACGCTTATATAGACGTCGGCGGAAACCCCTCCACAACTGCGTTAGTTTGAACCATTCTAGGTTTTCAATGATAACCCCCAAGTAAAATTTTATTCTCACAAACGTCCTGGATTCGGTTGCTTACACGCTGTTGATCTGTTCACACTTGATAGATGATTATATGCGCTAAAATTAGCGGTTTTAGTAAATATTTATAATTAATTTTAGTATAAATTGCGATAATTAAAATATAATTCTAGCAGTATTTCAATGACAAAATATTATATAAATATGCAAAATCTTCATGTTAATTAAATATGATAAAATGCTCAAAAGATTGATATTAACAACAAAGAAAATCAACATAATGCTCATATTTAGATTGTTGTTTATTGTTCTTGGATGTTGGGCTGCCTAAGATGTAACATTGGCCTCCTCACCACTTGGGTCAATATTCTATCACAAGGTTAAATATGACAATCGCACTCAAATAAATTAGGCCTTGAGCTTTAAATAAATCTTGCTTTGTCTAATCAATCACTTTAAAGCAAATCATCAGTTGAGAATTCACAGTCCTATATACAATTGAACCAATCTATATTATATTTCAATTGACGGGAATGGAAACAATGAATTAACAATAATCACACAGAGCAAAAGCTACCACCAGAATGGAACAAAGTGACTAGACAACATCAACCGAATGAAACAAAGTGACTAGATGAGCATGAATAGCATAACATAATAGAGAAACAACGAGTTAACTTCTAGCTCAAGACCAATTTATATCCAATTGCCATATTCAATTATCACAATGACCCCAACTCCCCATCGAGTATTAATCCAAGCCCATAATTTCACTAAGTAATATCTCCTGGTGCTAGTTTTAATCAAATCAATTATAATTTGAGATTTCTACTAGCACAACACATATACAAAGTGATATGAAAAATAGAAAATAACGATACTCACCATGCGGATGTCACTCAAAGCCACTGAGTAGGCAAGACACGTGAATCACGCTGTCTCAGAAAACCAATGGTCCTGCTATGCCGCTAATGAACGAACGAGATCGTCGGAGATACAGTGCCAGATCACAAACCGAGACACACCAATTTGTGAAGTCGAAGTACAAAGAATGCCACACAATACCCAATCATAGTGCAATCGACCGAATGCAACCAAAGAGCACCAATCACTAGGAAAAACCGAAGTCTTCTTCATCATCGAAGTCAAGCCAGAGCCAACGAAGCCGAGCACCAAATGCACAAGTACCAGTTTCCCAGATAGAACACTCACAGAGGAGAGGGCGGAAGAAGGGAACCGCGGAAGAAGGGAACCGCGGAATGCGCATAGAGAAAGGTCGGGAGCTCACCACTGATGACGTCGGGTCGACCACGATGGCGCATGAGCTCTAAATCCCTAAAACTGAAAGCCAATCAGAGGGGAAGAAGAACTACCAAAAGGGGAAAAATAACTCACTGGTTTCGAAGTGAGGAAAAAGGAGAATGGAGATGACATTTGAAGAGGCGGAGGATGTGCGCCGTCGTCGCTAATAACCAACGCGCATCTCGCCCAAGCCGCATGCGCCGCCGCCAGGCCGAAGGCCAAGCGCACGAATCCTCCTCTCTTCGGTTGGAGATAAGATCTCCAAACCTTATCCCTTCCTTCATCTCAATGACAAGTGGGCCACTCCATTTCCATTTTCTTTTTATAATAATTATTTTTTTATCAAAATGAGAAATTACCAAATAACCCCGAAAAAATATAACACTATAACAACAACAGCTTCAGTGTTAACAAAAAAACTGCAAACTTTTAATGTATTTTCTCCAAAGAATAGCTGATCAAGTTTTCTTTTTTGCAAGAGCAATAGATGGATGAATCAAGCCCTTCGGCACATAAACAGTTAATAAGCATTCAAGAGACTTTTTTTTTCGGATGAACATGATGGATCATGGATGCAGCAAGTTCTTCGGCGTAGACCACATGACTGGTAACTATAATATCCATCACCCGTTGTAAAATACAATCGCAATGATCACGCGAAGGTATGAAAAAAAAGGTCTCACACGGAACGAATCCCGTGATGATGATTCAGTTCTAACAAGTGGCCGACACGGGCCGAAAGTTCGAATCGGTATAAGTTTCAGCCTCGTTACGTAGTTTACGAGTACCGGAGGGGGCGATTAGCAACGTTAGCAGCAAACGCGAGGGGTGACGTGCGCACAGTCGAGGGGTCGCAGCCACCCAGGCTAAACCGGCCCTTGGAAGGAGGAAGCGCCACATAGGCGCCCCCTACGTCGACGTGGCGTCTCCCATGGCCCCCACGCATCCTCCCTGTCCTCATCCACATGGGCCAGCACGGACAAAAAGCAACAGCCATGTCACAGCTCAGCCTCAGCTACCGTGCCTGCCTCCACGCAACCTAGTCTTCGCTTCACGCCGGCGTGGGGTCAGGGTCAGGGTCAGCAACCAGTTCAGGTAGGTACAATGGTATACAAGTATTGTCTATAATATATATTTTATATTATTTATAAGTAATGTTAAAGATAGTTTTTATAATAAATTATCTTTTTACATATCTCTATAAATAACTACTCCATGTATAATATATCTTGTTTCTTGTGTTACAGTCGATCACTGTATGAGTGATGATTCAATTTTCTGTATCTCTTCTTTTCTTCACATCACTTCGTATCCTATGTATCAAAATCTATGTACATGCTCTTAGCCACGAGAGGAGAGAACCATGTCTCCACTAGAGGAGAGAACCATGTCTGGTTAATTACTTACTAATCATCATCTCATGTAAGTAATCAGCAAGTTGGTTGTTGCTGAGGTGTTCGAGCCACATGCATGAACCGTCGGCCGTGGCGGGTGGGTGCAGGGTTATCTCTTAACCCTGTCCATTGCATCGCCTGCATCAAGTGCCAGTTTTATACCTCGATTGAATTGACATGCCGTAGTATACTTAACGAGCACTTTTGTTATCTCTGAACCATGTTGGTTGCATCAGTGCATCACTAGCATCAAGTGTGCCGACTTTGTGGTTCGATCGAATTTCCATGTACTATACTTAACGAGCACTTTTGTTCATTTGAAAGCGTCAGAATATTCCAAAGAACAGAGCAAGTTGCGGAACAAGAACTATGTCGCTAATTAGTAATAGGGAAAATCAATTCTACGTCACTGAATAACTCCCGAATCCACAATCTAACACTGAATAAGTTATTATTCCCCTTACGATATCTGTTTTCAAAATTTGTTTACCCCATGTCGTCGTCATCATCTTCCTCTTGCCCAAATACTATTTTGCCCCAGTCATACCCCCACATGCCATTATCTCATCTTGTTCTATCCTGCATGTGGGACCCACAGGTCAGAGTAATCTTCAACCTTAGAGCTGATGCACTGTAGCGGCAACATCGCCAGCAGCCCAGCACCGAGTCGCGCTGATGGTGGTGCGTGGGACTGGGAGTCCCCGCCGCGGAAGCCGAACATGCACGGAGAAGGCTTCTGTCGACGCACCCGCCGGCCACGGTCAGGAGTTCCGTGACGGCCACCTCTCCAACATCCGCCTCTTCAAATCAATGCCGAATGTACCTACACGTTAACTGACATGTTTACGGTTGGTCAAGCTTACAAAGACTCGGTGGCAAATCGCAGAATCAGGTAGGTGTTATTCAGTGACATAGAATAGATTTTCTCTTATAAATACCTTTCTCTCCTGTATCCATAGCTCGACTCCTAAGAATTGCATATGCCAGTTCCTGAGAATGGTGTATCACGTTAATTGGAGAGTCGTTGCCTCCAATCGTAGCCCAAAAAAGATTCGACTTGTCCGTTAAGGCACTGGCGCTTGATGAGATAGATAGATGGATAGATCGCTTGAGATATTTGATCACTTCATTTACCGAACAAACGCTGATCGATTTTCTTTTGTGTGGTCACTGATTTTGACCTTTCGAACACGCCATTTTTGCCCCTCGGGAGGGTTAACTTGGCCCTTGCCGTGGCTAGGCGAACAATGTCGCCCGAATAATACTAGCAGCGACTGCTAGGGACATTGACGGGCCGGGATCAGCAGCTTAATCATGACGCGATTTATGGGGCGTTTAGCCATTAAGCATGCATGCATGACACTGTCGATCTCAAGGTCGAGTGGCAATTGATCGGCCTGCCGGATATCCGCATCACAGTTGGCAAACGTGAACGCACCTAAATGTACTTATCCTCCGCATGGAAATTGTTAAGAAACCGAATAATAAGCAAAAGTCCGAATTACCCTCTTAAACAGTGCCAGTGCCAGTGCCCCTCCCTTCTCCTTTCCCCCTTCATGTAGTGGCCGCCACCCTCAAGGTTTAGTGGATTTCGTTTTACTTAGTTTCTCCATTGGAAAACTCTTGTTCTTCGCTTGTGTCGACTAGACCAACCGTAAAAAACCTCCGCGAAATCCCAACTTCTGAACTCAATCACATATTTGCAATTCAGATTGCCTGTTACCTCGATCTTGCTTGTTCTTCAATTGCATGCAGGAAGTGATCCACATGATCAGGTCAATCGGGCTTTTGGCAAGGTTGATAATGACTTAGTGGTTAGTTTAGGGCTTGATTGGTTTGTGCATGCCGCATTCGTAGCCTAGATCGTGGGAGTTGATCATCATTCAATCGGAATTTATCATTCTCATCGAAAGATCGGGCCAACAATCATTATCAATACTAATTCTTTTACCCAAGCCCATCAGCGCTTTATAAGCTGGTCGAAGACTCAATTTTGATTCCCTGCATAATTTGGTCATTCGCTCTTTCGATTGCCCCATTGTTTTGTGGGCGAGTCAGAGGCATAACACAGTTTGATACCCAACTCTTCGTAAATTTTTTTGGAATTTTACGCTCAAAAATTGTTTGCCATTATCTGTAATTATTCGACTTCGAATGCCAAATCGAGTAATCACACTTTTCATCATAAACCTCGTGGTTGCTTTCGTTGTTATCCCAGTCACAGGTTCGACTTCAATCTATTTTGTGAATGTGTCAATAGCCACAAAGAGGAACTCAAAGCTCCCCGGTGCTTTTGGAAACGGTCCTTAGATATCAAGACCCTAGGTTGCAAAAGGCCAAGAAATAGGTATGGTTTATAATGTTTGAGTAGGTTAGTGTATTTGCTTACTATGAAACTGGTATTGTACATAATTTTCAACCAACTTTTTAGCATCATGGAGAGCTGTTGGCCGGTAAAAACCTTATCAAAAGGCTTTTTCGACCAGCGTTCGGTAGGAAGCATGAGTACCACAGATGCCTCCGTGCATATCATGAAGGAGATTTTTCCTACTCTCCACGATATATATCGCATGAGAACCACTTGAGTACCTCGTTTGTAAAGGACTCCTTCGACTAAAGTATATATTTTGGCATTGCGGGATAAGCGATCAGCTTCAAGATCGTCATTGAGTATTGTACCCTTCTGAAGATACTCGTAGATGAGATTTATCCAGGTATCTTCATATTCCAGAGAGGTTGTCTCAATAGGAGATGTCTCAAGTGTTTCGACCAGAGA
Organism: Hsuehochloa calcarea; assembly: GCA_036346395.1. Taxonomy (NCBI): domain Eukaryota; kingdom Viridiplantae; phylum Streptophyta; class Magnoliopsida; order Poales; family Poaceae; genus Hsuehochloa; species Hsuehochloa calcarea. The sequence goes on along the minus strand of CM070593.1, from coordinate 60,549,425 downwards.
CGACTTCTGGAGTTGTTTCAAGAAGACTCCTTTTGGTACTTGTGATCGTGAAGAAGCCATTCGAGCCAACTGGTTAGCGAGGAAGTTATCCTTTCGAGGGATATACTATACCTCAAAACTGAAAAAAAAATACTTTTCAAGCTTCCTCTCTTTCGATAAATAACGAGACATGGTTGGATTAGAGCACTGATACTTTTTTTTTGACCTGATTCATGACTAGTTGAGAGTCTCCTCTCACGAATAGTAATCGAATCTCGAGCGCTTTCGCTGCTCATATGCCAACCAACAAACCTTCACATTCTACCACATTATTAGTGGTAAGAAAGTTTAATTGAATATCATACTTTAATGTCTCTCTTATAGGAGATTCTAGGACCTCCCTAGCCCCGAGCCACTTAACGTAAGCAATCCATCAAAGTACATTGTCCACTGATTGTGGATTTCGTAATGGTGATCCTGAACAGGTTTAGTATTTGTCCATTCAATGACAAAGTCTGCTAAGATCTGTGATTTAATGGTTGTTCGGGACACGAGATGGAGGTCAAACCCCCCAAGTCCAACCGACCATTTTGCTATGCGTCCCACTGCTTCCCTATTCTGAAGAACCTCTCCTAAGGGAAACTCAGACACCACGATTATCCTGTGTGCATGAAAATAATCCCTCAATTTACTTGAAGACATTAGGAGGGCATATAAGAGTTTTTGGACCTAAGGGTATCGCTCGTTAGGCGTGTAAAACTTCACTTACGTAGTAAACTGATCGTTAAACATTTTCACGCTCGGCAACCAGTAGTGCGTTCATTGTCTATGATGTGACGGCTAGATATATTAAGAATGTCTCTTTTTGTTTCAGAGAAACTAGAACAACAACACTCGTAAGATATCTATTGACATCCTCAAATGCATTGTTTGCCTACTCGACCATTCGAAGCCCTCATGTTTCCTTAGAAATTTGAAGAAAGGAAGTCCTTTTTCTCCCGGTCGTGCGATGAAACAACTTAAAGCCGCCATGCATCATGTGAGTTTCTGAACTTCTTTCTTCGTGGTTAGAGGGCGCATTTTTTCAATGGCCTTTATTTTTTTAGGATTTGCTTCGATTCCTCGTGTAAAAATAAGGAGTTCAAGTAATTTTCCTGAAGAGGCTCCAAACGCACACTTCTCAGGATTGAGTTTTAAATAGTATTTTCTGAGTATGTCAAATGTTTCATGCAGATCGAAAATATGATTAAGGCACTTGATGCTTTTTACGACCAAAGCGTCCACATAGGCTTCCAAATTTCGACTTAGTTGAACAGAAAAGGTCGTTTGCATCAAGCGTTGAAAACAAGTGCCAAAATAGCAAAATATTCCAAATGGCGTAATAAATATGGTCTTTTCTTCATCATCTAAATACATACTAATCTGATGATGACCAAAATATACATCTAGGAAACTTACTATTTCACAACCAGTAGTAGAGTCAGTCAATTGATCAATATGAGGAAGAGAAATTATCTGTCGAACAAGCTTTATTGAGATCAGTAAAGTTTACACATATACGCCACTTACCGATAGACTTTCTAACCATTACAGGGTTAGCCAACCACTCTGGGTGGTCGACTTCTCTTATAAAGTATACTTTAAGTAGCTTGTCCAATTCTGATCTGATAGAATCTCGTCGATCAGGTGTAAATATCTGTAATTATTGTTTTACGTGTTTCTGTCAGTCCGTAGAACTAGCATGTGCTCAATCTCCTCCCTGTGAACTCCGGGCATGTCGGATGCTTGCCACATGAAAACATCTACGTTAGCTCGGTGGAAGGTGGCGATGTCATCTTCCTATTCAGGGTCGGAAGTAGCCCCAATGCGAATAGTCTTTGAAGGCTCCTATGGGTTTAGTGGAACTTCTTTAACTTGATCGTTCGGCTTTGGTGCAGTTTTAGTCTTCAACTGCTTGGTCGAAGGTTGAACCTTGCTTGCTTCTCGAGTTGGTATCTGACCAACCATTTCGAGGATTTTCGGTTGCATGTAAGCGCCATGTTTTTATCATAGCGGATTGTGATTACTCCTTTGGGACCTGGCATCTTAAGACAATGATAACTATAATGAGCAGCCATTAGGAATCGTGCCAAAGTTGGTCGTCCAAGTATGACATTGTATGTCTTGTCGAAATCGACTACATCAAAAGTGATTTTGTATGTCCTGAAGTTGTTTGGGGAATCAAACGTTATAGGAAGATAAATTTAACCAATAGGTTTGGCCGTAGACCTCGGTACGATGCCACAAAATGAGTATCGTATAGGTTTTACTTTGATCCAGGGTACTTGCATTTCTTCGAGGGAACTTGTAAATAATATGTTTAATGAACTCTTGCCATCAACTAACACATAATTTACTCGACAGTTGTTGATGGTGGGCTCGACCACGATCTGAAATCGGCATGGCCGAGTAAAAGGGATCGGATCGAATAGTCACCCTTCTCGAAAGAGATGATAACCTCCGACCACTTCGGTAATTTATTGGCAAGAGGGTCAATGGAGTTTACCTCACGTTCAACAGCCTTGAGCTGTCGTTTTGACTCGTATGTAAAAGATCCTCCATAGATATGATCAATGGGGTGCTTTGGATCCTGAAATGGCATCTCATCATCACCGTTTGACTACTTTCGACCACTTGTTTGCCTCTAGCATCCCAATTTTTGGGAGTTTTTGTTTTTTTAAAAACCATTTGATTTTTATTTAATTGTTTAAGCTTAATTTGAAATTTCATAAACTAAAAACATTTTAATGTGAGTAAATCCAACTTCAATTAAAAAAATTATTCTATTTGATATTATCGCCTTATCTTGGATTTTCTTTTTCCAAGACCTGGTTGTTTTTATTTCATTTAAAAGTTCATTTTATTTATTTATAGTTTTCCTAAATTTAAAGAACCTTTTTAAAGCCTTAAAAATAAATTGCACCATTTGAATTTTATTGGATTAATTCAAAGCTTAATTTAAAAATTTAGAAAAAGATAACATTTTACATGCTTAAAATAAACTTCAATTAATTTCAAAATTTTATTGATTTAAGTTCCCTGGCTTTTTCTTGGATTTAAAGCAAAAAAAAACCATTTTAATTAATTTCTTGGAATTTATGGATTTTAAAAAGTGGTTTCCTATTTTCCTGCAAATAAAAATTAATTTAATTGCAAAACTAAAAGACAACCTTAAGTTGTAAATAATTTTATTAAGTTCAAATTAATTCAAGGAATTTCTGTGTATTTTTCTATAATATTTGGACTTTATTTACTATTTTCTTAAAGTATTTTGATTTTATAGTATTTTTTAAAATAAAAAATGTTTTTAATTTCTTTCTCTCTCTCTCTCTCTCTCCGGGCTGAATCTCGCCGGCTCGTTTTTCTTTTCCCGCTCTCTCAGCCCATTCCACCCCTTTGTGTGTCAAGACGCTCTCGCCT